>OZ059790.1:6145660-6649600 GCA_964057025.1 Standfussiana lucernea | reverse complement strand
ATAGCTTCGCGGGTGGAGTGTGTCCTTGTCTTGCAATTGCCAGTAACAAAAAAAAATATAGTAATCGGAAATCATATTGATAGCAACTAGCATAATATAAACCGTAACGGGATTAATTTAACATTCAAATACTAAATATTAAAATAAATATTTCTTGCGAAATGGAATTCCTTGGTAGCAACTTACAACCTATGAATTCAAGAAACTCATATAAGAACTGCATGGCCACGAAATAAAAAAAAAAACGTAAATAATATGGCCGAAACACTTTCGCATTGAAGTCGTATTTTTGCGTTCTGAAGTGCTAAAAATATGTATTTGTTTAGTACTTATTAGTTCCATGCTTATTTTACATTTGACAAGTCTGGTCATCGAATGACAAATGGCAGATAGGTAATAAGTCATTTGTATTGAGATCTCAGTTTGACAGTTAACCTTTTTTAACCCTGTTTAAGGATAATTATAAATAGTATATTTAATAAATAATACCTACGACAAAAATGTATTTATGTGAGCGAACGCAATAGAAAAAAAAGATCTCTTAAATTAGATGAACGAATCCATCACGCGGACTCGTATGGATGGATATCGAGTGAGTAGTATCATCGTAATAGAATCGAGTTCCCTTAAATATGTATTTGTTTAGTACTTATTAGTTCCATACTTATTTTACAGTTGACAAGTCTGGTCATCGAATGACAAATGGCAGATAGGTAATAAGTCAAAAAATCGGCTAGGTGCGTACCACATACCTACAGTGAAAGGTTCCGTAGACGGGATGAATATTTATGCACGCATAGTATTGAATATGTCACCGCAAACAACTTTTTTTTCACACTTCTGCGTACTCCTTCAGAATATACAGGCGTGATGTAATATAATGAAATTATATAAACTATACATATAGAAGTGGTTGCAACAATCACGGCACATTTGACGTCATTTATTGAGTTCTGTTATCTATCTCCGAAGATTTTCATTGAACCTTCACCAAACTTAAATGGGACTACCTCAGAAGAGTACTCTACCGTTTCCTACACCAATTCTTGTTATTGGCTTATTGACCATCAACATTGGTATCAAAAAATCACCAGCATAGGCGAAGTTGATTAAACACGCATTTTAATTAGAAAGGGGTTATCTTAGGGTTGGCTCTAAGATACCCCTTTCTAATTAAATAGGATTATTGAAATCGACCGGCGCAATTGAGAATTTTCGCTGAACATACACACTAATAAAATCTAACATATATTTGTCGGAGAAAGCGATAACTTTTAAACATCAAGTTGCTGATTTGACCATTGTAGTAGGGGTAAACGCCGTGACGTCAGATGTTGTTTTAATGGCGGCACGTGGACAGAGTCGTTTTGTAGAGTGGGGATTGTGCCGAGATCACTTTTGCTCGGAACTCCAACCAAGTCACTCCTTCAGAACGAAACTGTCGGTTTGCCCATTTTGTGGAGATTATTTGTTAGTGTTATTTAATGTAAATTTGTGTTAAATAATAAACTGTGATTTTTGTGTACCGAAACCGAAACTATTATTTTAACATTTCATCATGAACCCGGTACCACCGAACCCTAATGACTACGGCGCTATCGCTCAGCCATCGCTTACGCCGTCATCAGAATTGGGATCTGGACTCGATTCCCACTGGCGTGCTATGTTCGAGATGCAGCAGAAGAACATGATGCAGCTGATCGAAGCCATCAGGACACCAACAGTGGCACCTCAGATCATGCTGCCAGAAATTAATCCGGAGCTACCAGATACCGATCCATGTGCTTGGTGCGATACTATCGATATTTGCCTCGACGAACGTCCACTGGAGGGTGCATCGCTTATTATAGCTCTGAGCAAAGCCCTGAAAGGTAATGCGTCATCGTGGCTGTCGCAGATTTCGCATGCAGGCATGACGTGGCAGCATTTCCGCGACTTATTCCTTGCGCGTTATGCATCCACTGAAACTCTTGCTGCATCGCTTGTTAACATCCACAACGGCCGGCCGAAGGAGGGCGAATGTCTCGCAGCGTACGCCAGCCGCCTAATGACTACCCTGTTGGCTCGATGGAAGAATCGAAGCCATGAAGAAATAGCCACGTCGTATGTGCTCGCTCATGTCTCTCAGTTCGACTCTCGGCTTAATCGCTTGGCGTTTACTAGCGAAATAACGTCACGCAACAAGTTACTGCAGGAGATTAAGGCGAGTGCAAGTCTGAAGCGGAAGTTCGATCGCAGTACCGGTGATGGCGACACTGATGCAAAGCGTTTAAAGCCACAAACTTCCACTATGTTCACGTGCTATAAGTGCGGAAAACCGGGACACAAAGCGGTGAACTGTCGTTCGAAGTTTACGCAGCCTGCTGGAGCTAACGCCCAGAAAACTACACCGGCGGCGACTTCATCGGATTCCAGCAAAAGAATAACGTGTTTCCGTTGTGGAGAAGCCGGACACATCTCTACGAACTGCCAACGCGGCAGTGCGGGTGGCGCGTCATCGTCGGCGGGCAGCGCTGCCAACGCAACGGCGGAGCGACGCGTCGATAGCTGCGAAATAGCAGGTGTTTGCGAGCAATTGGAACAATCCGGTGAGTCGTTTTCATTTTGTTTTGATTCCGGCGCCGAGTGTTCTCTCGTTAAACAAAGTGTAGCTTATAAATTCTCGGGCAAACGTTCACTTTCAACCGTGCAAGTAATTGGTATCGGTAATAATTCGAATGTTTTTAGCACTGAACAAATTCTTAGTGATGTTGTGGTCGACAATAACGAACTGTCAATTTTATTTTACGTACTACCCGACGATTGTATGAAATACGATGTTATGATCGGACGCGATATTTTGACACTTGGCTATACGGTACATTTAACTGAATCTACCCTACGTATTTCGAAAGTCACAAATGTAGGTTGTTGCTATTTACCTCCCGTAATTGATCTTTACAATGTTGATTCTGATATTTCAAACGAAAACAAGGACCGGTTGACGTCCCTTTTGAATGAGTATTCGAATGCTTTTATCAATGGTTTACCGTTAACTCGAGTGACTAGTCGAAAGGGAGATGGGTTTGTTAAAGGGTATGCTAACCGCGGTAGAGACGTCGGAAAGGTCGTGGCAGGATGCTTTGGACGATGTACAGTTGGCTATCAATTGCACAATGAACCGTGTTACGAAATCAAGCCCCTTAGAGCTTTTGATAGGAAAAGTTGCTAGGCCTCTAACGCTAATGGCTTATAATGACCATGATGAAACCGGAATTGACCTAACAGAAGCGAGAGAACACGCGGTGGACGGTATTGAGAAGAGTGCGGCTTATGAAAAAGCCCGTTTTGACAAAAATAAGGCCAAAGTAGTTAATTTTAGTGTTGGTGATTTGGTTTTAATTCAAAATAAAGAACGGAATCAGACTAAATTAGACCCCAAATATAAGGGACCGTTTAAAGTTGTAGAAGTACTTGACGGTGATCGTTATCTTTTAAAATCTTTGATTGGTAATAGAATCTACAAGTACGCTCACGATCGTATACGAAAGATGCCTCTAAGTAGTGTTCCTAATGAGTTAAACGTAGAGGACGGTGATGAAAGTACCTCCACCGAGTAGTAGACACATACCATGGCTATTTGGTGGCACCGTACGCACTAGTCTGTAGTCGTAACTGCAGCTCACTTGTGAGCTGTTCAGGGGGCGATGGGCAGCTGGTGGTACGGCGGGGACCTGGGTCTCAATGGAGACTATTGTTGTTTTGGTCTTGTACTGACCTGGGAGTCGCAGACTCTATGTGATGTGTGTGGTCGTATCACATGAGGTGATGACGATATGGGTGGCATAAGTGTCACTAGCTGCTGCGGCAGCTGGGCCATGAGCGTTGTATGTGATCGAAGTTGATTTAGTCGCTGAGTAAATATGATTGAGACTTAGAGGAACCTTTTGTTTGACAACTGTTATTTTCAAGTTATGCTATTCCATAAAGTTGTGGTCAGGTTGACCGAGCCTGTACTGTTGCTCCAGATTTGACTGTTTGGTTACAGGTACTCACGAGGACGTGTAACTTGTCAGGCTGGCCGTGTCGGAGAAAGCGATAACTTTTAAACATCAAGTTGCTGATTTGACCATTGTAGTAGGGGTAAACGCCGTGACGTCAGATGTTGTTTTAATGGCGGCACGTGGACAGAGTCGTTTTGTAGAGTGGGGATTGTGCCGAGATCACTTTTGCTCGGAACTCCAACCAAGTCACTCCTTCAGAACGAAACTGTCGGTTTGCCCATTTTGTGGAGATTATTTGTTAGTGTTATTTAATGTAAATTTGTGTTAAATAATAAACTGTGATTTTTGTGTACCGAAACCGAAACTATTATTTTAACATTTCATCATGAACCCGGTACCACCGAACCCTAATGACTACGGCGCTATCGCTCAGCCATCGCTTACGCCGTCATATTTATTTATTCATCTCCTCCCTTTTCGAGACAGTTAAGAATATTGATCGTATTTCGTATTATTTCTAGAACAAACTATTAAAACCAAGTTATATCTGCGGTTGGAGCAGAAAATATACCAAAAATCTCACTTTTGTTTAATTAAAAGGGTTTCGGTTTTGCCATTAGGCCATAGAACCCTAAAAAGCGGCGCTTGTTCGTTTTCTTTCTTTCTTCTCACTTTTACTATTGTTCCATATAACTCCAGGAATCGAATTACCTTTAAGGATTGCCAAATTCTAACAAATTTTCAGTGATGTTATTATGTATGTAATTTAATTTTATGACTTACCTGCGCTCTATCTCCCTCAATGGCTATTGCTAACAACAAAACGGCGTTGTCATCTAATGAAGAACCCATCATTTGGACCTCAGACACAGAGAATACGTGCACTTGAAAAACATGATACGGGGAAATGGCCCGGAAGCCTGGCTGTGCCCAGAGCCAGATTATATTATACGCAAGTTAAATTATGCAATTGCAAATTTGGCCGTAAAGTGTCTCTTGATTCTCTTTTTAACCATTACGAATTCCCTAAGAACGAATTTTTTTCCCCAAGATCGGGAAAAAAAAATGTTACCAACATGCCAATGCAGCCGCCTAGCATTTGCCGCAGCTGCCAGCGGCAAAGCGTCACGCAGTTCCGGCCCTTTGATCTACCCGACACACAGGTGCACGCACGCGTCTTGTGAACTTGTTGCCAGTCTCAAATACTGAGATCGGAATGGATCGAGCTGTTAGGTAAGGTTGAGATGAGCGTTCACCCACCCCGCAGCAGACACCCGCTTGTCAAATGGGTCAACACCAGTTCCGGGCATCGGAAGTCACGTCAGGATACCGCTGCCCCCCGATGCAAGTGTGGGACTGAACATTGGGGTGATTTTAGTTAACACGCTCCGCTCTCCCCAAGGCGGAGGACATTTATTAAGGATTTCCACCTGGAGAAAAGGGATAGGTTAGGTTAGGTTAGAATTTTTCGATACTCGATCCTATCGAGAACGCCGTGAGACGCGCGCCGCGCTCGGCGCCGAAAAACAAAAATACTCGTAGAACATTTTGTATGAAAACGCCTGCGTGTGTTCACACAGCGCGCGTGACGCCTCGGCGTGACGCGCGCTGTGTGAACACACGCCGGCGTTTTCATACAAAATGTTCTACGAGTATTTTTGTTTTTCGGCGCCGAGCGCCGCGCTTCACGCCGCGTCGCGCGCGGCGCTATCGAAAAGTTATTAAATTATCTGAAACGCAAAGCGTCGTGACGCGCCAGTGTGAACACGCGCACGCGTTTTCATACAATTTATTCTACGGAGATTTTAACGTCGCGTGACGCGCTGCGCCTGTGTGTGGGAGGCTTAATATTCGAGAACGACAGTGACTGATATGAATTAACGGAACAGTGAATATAGATTAAAATTTGAAGGTAAACTATGTTATTTACTCATACAAATCTAATGAGAATGATCCCACACTTTGTGGTAGGATTTGATATCACTAATCATGGTATAATATGTTTAAAATAGCCGACGGGAGTTGACGGATTAAATAGAGCAACAATTATGTAGAGCCTTTCCAAAATCTGGTCGGACTAACAATCTATACAAATAAATACAATTCAAGAGCCTGTTTGCAATTTCAACAACAGCTATTTACTGAATGCATATGAAAGTAAATACGGTACTAATACTTATAACATTTTTTTTTTGTTTTTTTGTCTGTCTGTCTGTTTGTTCCAGCTAATCTCCGAAACGGCTTGAACGATTTTGACGGGACTTTTTCTGTAGATGATATTATAAGGAGTAACTTAGGAATTAAGGTTCCGTGCAAACATTAAAACTCTTGAAATTTTTAAGAAATTCTGATGCAAATAGGTGAAGTAATATTTTTATAATAATTTCACGCGGACTTAGGTCGCGGGCAACATCTAGTTTACCATAATCTCTCTTCACTTTACACAAAACTCTAGTCCAAAACCAGCAAATTCGCTACTCAGACAATACAATGAACCTAAAAGCTAAACCTCATAAAAAAACCAAGAACAGCTGTTGAGCAAACAGCTACAAATATTCAGCGACTGGACGTCTATTTGGCTTAGTAACTAAGTCGTCAAACAATTTGCGAGGTGGCTCTGAGCTACTTATCTGACCTAGGCATTACCATATGTTACAGTTCTAACTTGTTGTTTCGCAGACAATAGAATATAGTAACACTTGCTGTGATATGGAGCATCCTTGTGGAGTGGAAAAGTTGTCTTTTGGTTGTATTTGTCTCTGGGCGGTCTGGGATTACGTCTAAGTAATACCGTAACTAGAAAAGAGTACCCTTAAGCAAAATACGAACTTAGGACGTGGAGACACGAGTCCGATATTAAATACAATAGGAAAAAGGTTTTTGTGATAAATCACGATACCTATTTATTAACCGACTTCTAAAACAGGAGGAGGTTCTCAATTCGGTTGTTGTTTTTTTTTTTTTTTTTGTGTTTGTTACCTCATATCTCCGTCATTTATGAACCGATTTGAAAAATTCTTCTTTTATCTGAATGGATCTACTTCCCGGTTGGTCCCATAGAAATTTCATCAAAATCGGTTCAGCAGTTTGGTTTTGAAATCAAAATAGCTGGAAATTTTTGTGTTTGTTACCTCATATCTTCGTCATATATGAACCGATTTCAAAAATTCTTCTTTTATCTGAATGGATCTACTTCCCGATTGGTCCCATAGAAATTTCATCGAAATCGGTTCAGTGGTTTGGTTTTGAAATCAAAATAGCTGGAAACAATATGTCATCCAAGTAAAAGAAATTGCGAAATTGATACTTGACAAGGATTTGTGTGTGATGCGATAACTAAAAAGGGTAAAATAAAAACTTTTTTGCAAAAAAAAACCGACTTCCAAAAAAAACACTAAAAAAAGTGGGAAATAACTTTACTTTCGGAAGTCGGTGGCAAAAAAGTCAATGAAACAAACAATAGTCACCGACTTCCGAAAGTAAAGTTATTTCCCACTTTTTTTAGTGTTTTTTTTGGAAGTCGGTTTTTTTTGTTTTGTTTTTTACACTAAATAGGCTTGCGTTTGGCCGCAACCTGCCTGATGTGAAGCGATGATGCGGCCTTAGTTGCAGCACGCTTGCCTGGAAGAAATCAATTCACTCGAACTTTGAGGAGATTGAGGTGTCTAAGTTCTTTCTGATTTATATTATATCAAACGTAATAGCGCTAAGCACTTGAACTTATATAATCTAATGATATCTGTAGATCCTCAATAGATCGGCAGGCATAAGTTATTTTATTTCTCTGAAAACAATAATTTCCACTTGCATTTTTAGCTTAAGAGCGTGTACGTCGTACAGCATTTCATACAAATTTTCAAGTCCTTACGTACGGCATACACGCTCTTAACCAAGTAGTACCATGGTGGAAAATGTCAATGCAATCTTCCTCACCCCTTTTCTAAGGAAAGCTTCGGCTTAATAAAATATTCTCACAATTTACTCAAGAGCAAGGTGTGGTTACAAAGGTGACCAGACCTGATCGTAGGACGAACATCGTCCTGCCCTATTGGACAGACAATTTTGCATTAAATATTCAACACATCCGTTAAAGGACCGTACACAGTACCTCATGTAAAAGGCACCGAAGCGGGTTCGTAAATAAGTGAAAAACGTTTTATGAAAACACAATCTGCTTTTTGGGGTAGCGAAGTGTGTTTGTTTTCCGAAAACGTAACACTGACGTCACATATCCCAGATGGCTTCGAGAAGAAAGCGTTGACGTAACCTTTATAAGAGATTTTTTGTAAAAGCATCAACAAAAATAAAATTACAATTCTATTTCATTTGATTCGTGTTTAACAGCAAAATATAATGCTAACAAAAGTAACTTTTATTAAAATTGCTGTTCAAATAAACGTGTTGGGGTTTTCCCGTCGTTGACAGATACCCCGGTAGTTGTTGTAGGAAGGTTGTTAGTTCACACCAAACCACTGTTATGTTCAATAGTTTAATTACGTTTGTTACGTTTGTTTAGTTATCTGAGCCGCACTTGATGCAATGTTATTATTGATCGACCCGCTTGTCGCTGAGTTTTAGTGACGACTGAATTTATGTTATAATATAACAAATAAAGTATGTTTAGCGTAATTCATTACGTGCGCAGAAACTTACTTTTGCTGTATGAGCATTATTGGCTCGTACATGCTCCCGAGGGAAAAATATGTACGCACTCAGATAACCAAACTTGAGTTACAAGTTAAATAGTATACTCGTACATGTTATTAAGCAATCAAAACAATAAGCAAGACATCATTCTTAATTAATTAATCATAGTTTAAATCTTGTTCCAATTGCTGGTAGCGGTGGCCGGTAGTTTTCCGAATGTCCACCTCGTATTTTGGCGTAGGCAGGAATCTCCTTTAGTTCTATATCTTCTGACCTTTCTTGAGTCCTGTTCACGTTGCCTGTCGTATCGCTCTTCTTACGTGCCTGAAGATATCTTCTTATTCGCCAAACTATTATAGCGGCGACGATTCCTCCCACCAGCAAAGAGCTTATAGCGTAGTTGCCGATATCGTGGACGCTGAGACCATCAGGTAGGCTCTCTCTTCCCTTTTGTGCGGCTATCTGGTCATCTAATAATTTGTGGTCATTAGATAAGTTCAATTTCGGTAGCACAATTTTTGTGTTTTTGATTGTGTTCCACATATCATTTGGTGAGTCAATAGTAGGTACCTCCAAGGTTATTCCAATGTTGGTACTGCTACTAAAAACATTATGTGAATAAATTGTGTTGTCTTTGTGCTGAAGTATGCAGTCCTGACCTAGGGCAAGGAGCCCTGCTTTTGTTATAGTGGTTGTTGTAATTCGATTTTCGCAGACGATGCGAATCGTGCACTCATTGATGCAATTATACAGCCATATGTTTGGTCTCTGTAATTTTATCCATTGGTCAGCGCATTGTTGTGAGACCCAGTCACATGTAATTTTATTTACATTTTGACTAAGTATTTTAGCTTCGCAGGATGCCGTGGCTCCATGCAAGTTGTTGATAGTTGTAGAGGCATGGCAGATATGATTGTCCGCCGTCATTGTGGTACACTGCTGAAGATCAACCTCTTCCATCTGTATGTAGGTACTCTTTACGAAGTTGACTCCAATATATTGTGTTGCTGTCTGTATCACCTGACATTGTTCAGCCGTTTCCCATCTAGGAATAGCTATATTGCGATACAGTGTATACTCGTCATCGCTTAATAAAGGGATATGTAATTCGAAGAGTAAGTACTGTTCGGTGAGTCGGGCTTTAACGTAAATAATTTTGTAAATATTTTTTATGTTCGACCCATTGCTGTGTTTGATAGGTAATGTTAATCTTTTCGGTATGATACCGGCAATGTAATTGAGTTGTTCAGATAGCTGCTCCGGTGTGAATAATTTCATGTTGAGATGGCCTCTGTAGATATCTGTCAATGCACTTAAGAGCATTTCTTGGTTTCTTCTCAGTACTGAGATAAGTAAACTAGCTGTTAGTGCCCCAGCATTGACATCATTCATTGTTTTCATTCGTTGAAATCTGTTTTCTATCACAGCCGTATTATCTACCGTTTCGTTCATGAATTGTTGAATTACTTCCAATTGCGTCTTTACAAAGTCTTCATTTTTCTTGATGACGTTGTTTTCTGCCTCGATAATCAGTGTCTGATTTCGTATCAGTTGTAATAAATATTGTTCGTTTGTTTTAATTTTTTCTATATCTTGAGCGTATTTTTCGGCGAAATCGCTGTCAAGGACACCAAACAGGGCTCGGGCAAGATTTCCTACGCCGTTGACGTAGCCACGTCGCCTCCGCTGTTGATGTTGAGACCGCAACAATATGTTATACTCGTTCAGCTGGTTCATTTCGAACTTGAGTTGTTGTGACGTCGAGTGACATGGTTCGTTAGGCATCGTATTGCATAGTTGGCCTAAATGATTTACGAACTCCTCCACCTTTGTCGTACTTTGCCAGAATGTTGTCAGGTTATAGTATACCAGAAGTTTCCATTCATCGTGGATGAGTTGGATGTTGCCGACGGGGTCAAAGTACACTGGTTGGTTTTCAGTTAACCGAGTTATTTTAAAATGTTGCAGGGGTGCTGCTAGTCCACATGATAGCGTTGTAAATGCTACTAGTAACATCATAAGCAGGCTGTTTACCCCTTTTCGACTTTTATTAGTGCCTTTCTTTGGCTCGTCGTGGTCCGTTTCTGGACTCCCTTCTTGTGTATCAGTGCTTCCGCATACCTCGTTTATAGGTAGAGGGGCGAGTTTAGTTATGGGTCTCTTAAGTACCCCATTTTGTGTCTTAAGCGTGACTACTCGTACTAAGTTGTCGCTGCCTGGGTGCAGTTCTACTACTCGTCCCATTGCCCATCGGCTTGAGGGTAAATTACTTTCTTTGACGAGAACTAGCTGCCCTTTCTGTATGTTTTCTTTAGTTTGTTGCCATTTGTTTCGGTTTTGTAGTAAATGAAGGTATTCTTTCGACCAGCGACCCCAATAGTGTCGACGCATGAGCTCAATGAGTTTCCAGTTATTTCTGATGCCTATCGCTTTGTTTTCTTCAGGTTCATTGAGTGGTAGTGTTAATGTTGGACTCCCCGTGAGAAAGTGACCAGGAGTGAGGTATTCCAGATCTTCAATATCTTCTGATAATGGACACAGTGGCCGGCTGTTCATGCACGCTTCGATTTGTGTGAGAAGCGTTGCAAATTGTTCGTAGGTAAGCCTTTGTTGTCCGATCACCCTTTTCAGGTGTGCTTTCATGGAACGTACAGCGGCTTCCCATAAGCCTCCTGCTGATGGCCAGGATGGAGCGTTGAAGTGCCACTCGATTTGAAGGTCGTTGATCTCCTTAAAGAACTCTGATGATTGCAATGTTTTAAATAGTTGGAACTCTTCTTTTAGAACCCTTGCGGCTCCGACAAAGTTGGTTCCGTTATCCGAGTAAATATGTTTTGGGGTGCCTCTTCGGGCGCACATTCTTCTTAGTGCTGCGATGAAAGTTTCCGTTGATAGATCCGAAACAAGTTCAATATGCACTGCTTTTGTGCACATACATATGAATATGGCTATGTAGCCTTTGCAGGTTTTTATCCCGCGGCCTTTGTTTATCTTTACCTCTACATGGCCTGTAAAGTCGACGCCGGTATGTGAAAACGGCCTCGATGGAGTAATCCTTTCTTTAGGAAGGTTGCCCATTAACTGTTCACCACGAGTTGTTGCGTATCGACGGCATCGGATGCACTGTCGCAGTATTTTCTTGACGGTTCGATTGCCGCTGATTATCCAGTACGTGTTTCTAGTGTTAGCTAGCGTTAATCTTGCTCCACCGTGTAAAGTTTGTTGATGCGCCTTGTCAACAATAAGATTGGTTAGTCTTCCCTCTCCTGGTAAAAGAATGGGGTGTTTCGTCTCCACTGGCAAGTTTGAGTGGTTTAGGCGTCCTCCAACACGTAAAACTCCATTAGAGTCCAAAAATGGATTAAGTTTCAAAATGGTGCTTCTGTTGGCAAGTTTTTCACCTTTGGTTAGAGAATTTATCTCATTTTCGAAATAATCCCGTTGCACTGATTTAATAATTATAAATAGTGTGTTGTTTTGTTCGTGCAAGTTCAGTTCATGGCACTCAGTTGACCTTCTTTTATTTCGTAATGCATCAGCGAAACGTATCACCAAAGTTAGTATTCTTGTAATACGATTTATATTGCTATGTCGTTCAAGTAATGAATTTATTAATTCATTTTTTATCGACGTGGGTTCCGTCCTATTACTCGTATAACAGTTTATTAGGAAGCCCTCGTTTGTGCTATAGGTTTGTTTAGAGTCAAGGGCTTGTGTTTCTTGCTCCTTAAGCCATTTAGGGCCTTCCCACCACAGGGAATAGTTGACCAGTTTGGATGGTGGGAGTCCTCTTGTGGCACAGTCGGCAGGGTTTTCGTTTGTTTTCACGTAACCCCAGTTGATCGCAGGCACGATGTTTAATATTTGTGTTGTTCTATTAGTTACATACTTTTCGTATTTAGTTTGATTTCCCTGAAGCCATGCTAGAACGATTTTAGAGTCGGTCCAGCAGGTAATCCTTAGATCGTAATCTTCAAGGATTTTTGTTATCCTTTGTAGGAGTTTCGCTAGCAAAACTGCGGCGCATAATTCCAATCTCGGTATTGTAGTTTTCTTCTTGATTGGTGCCACCTTAGTTTTTGCTGCGATTAGTGTTGTTTCGTAAGCGCCACTGGATGACGTAGTTCGGCTGTAGATAACGCATGCGTAGGCTTTCTCGCTCGCGTCACAGAAGGCTTGCAATTCGATCGTACTATTGTTTTCATTTTTTATCCATCTTGGTAAACTTATGAATTTTATGTTCGGCAGGTCGGATTTTATTTGCCTCCATTCCTTTTCTATAGCATCCGGTACATTTTCATCCCAGCCAATGTTTTGGCAGCTATCATTCCATAGTTTTTGGAAAAGCACCTTTGCTTGTAGTGTTATTGGAGCCAACCAACCGAGTGGATCGTAGATCTTGCTTATTTCTGACAATAGCCTGCGTTTTGTATATGCTGCATTTTGGCTGTCGTTAGGTGCTTCACTAATAAAATGGAATGTGTCGCTTTCGTCATTCCATGCGAGCCCCAGTGTTTTGCTAAACTCTTGTTGTTTGAAGTTAAATTCGTTACCGTTACTTTTCTCTTTCTTTTGTAGGTCTTTGAGAATAGATGGTTCGTTCGTGGACCATTTTCGTAAAACAAAACCACCTTTCTTCAGTAGTTCGCTTAGCTCTTTTTGCAATAGCTTCGTCGATTCTATGGTATGATGGCCCGTGATGGCGTCATCCATATAAAATTCGTTGAGTAGCGCCTTTTGGGCCAGAGGGAAAGCGTTGCCTTCATCTTTGGCCAGTTGCTGGAGAGTCCGCATTGCTATAAATGGTGCGACTTTGGTCCCGTATGTTAGGGTACACAGTTGCATAGCTCTCAGTGGTTCTCTCTTGGATTCTCTCCAAATAATTCTTTGAAGACATTGTTGATCTTGATGAATAAGGATTTGACGGTACATTTTCTCAATGTCCGCCGTTAGAACATATTTATAGCTTCGCCATTTTATGACCAGTGATAGTATGTCCTTTTGTAGATTTGGCCCTTTTTCCATCAAATCGTTTAGGCTGTACCCGGAGTCTGTTTTCATTGATGCATTAAAAACAGCTCGTAGTTTCGTTGTTGATGAGCACTCCCTTACTACGCCGTGGTGTGGTAGGTAGGCTTGTACTCGACTTTCCGATTCTGTCACTGGTTTCATGTGCCCCAATTCGATATATTCTCGGATGAAGTCTTTGTATAATTTAGCGAAGTGTTCTTGCCTTGCCATTTTCCTTTCTAAATGAAGAAATTGTGCTTTAGCTTGCGGTTTCGAGTTACCCAGGTTTTGTTCGTAGTTAGAGTGCATTGGCATTTTTACAACATAACGCCCGTTGCTTAATCGTTTGGTTGTTTCTGTGTAATATTTTTCACAGAATTCGTTTTCCGTAGTGTTTTCGAATTCCGAAGGGATGTCTTCTATTTCCCAAAATTTTGTTAGATTGTCTAGTTCTGTTAGCGTTACTAGACAGTTAAACTGCTTTGTAGCTCCGCACAGTATCCAGCCCAACTTTGTCTGTTGTGCTACTGGCGAACCATTGTTATGCTTAATTATTCCTCCTAATATCACGTCGGAGTAAACATGTGCTCCAAGCAGTAGATCGATGGGTCCAGAGATGTTGTAGTCTGGATCAGCTAACTCGATATTGTGAAGATGTGTCCAGTTCTCTGTGTTGATCGTTGAGTTTGGCAAATTGTTGATGAGTTTACTCATCACTAACGCTTCCGTTAGGAATGTATAATCAGAGTGGATAGACTTGCATTCCAATTTTATCATCCCTTTACTTTTGCCCATTATAGTGCCAACACCAGTGACCGCAGCGTTCATCTTATTTCGGGGTAAGTTCAACCGTTGAGCAGCATTTTCTGTGACCAAACTTACTTCAGAGCCTTGATCCAGTAACGCCCGAAGGAGGACGTAATCTCCTTCCTTGTTCTTGACTCGTAATTGAAGAGTCGTTAAGAGTATCTCTTGTTCACCGTTTATGTGATTAGATGTTCGCTCAGCCACCGTTGATGTGGTTGGCGTTGATTGTTGCCCTTTCAGATTATCATCATGGAGAAGCGAGTGATGCTTGTAGTTACACGTGCGGCATTTTTTCGTTGAGTTGCATTTATTTCCGCCGTGACTAAACAAACAATTTTTGCACAAGTTAAGATTTCTTGTTGTTTTGTTTCGCGTTGCGACATCCATGTCCAAGAATGTAGGACACTGCATCAGCGTGTGTTCGTTTTTGCACAGTGGACATTTCCTTAGCGTAGCATGGTAGGTTTTTGTCCACTTTTCTGTGTCTTTAGAGTTCGTTGACTTGTTGTTGTTATAACTTGTTGTTTTATGTTGGTTATTTGATGAATAGTTTTGTTTCCCGCCATTCTTTTTGTTACGGGATGTTTCTAGAGTTATGAACTGCAATTCCAGGAACTCCATAAACTCTTCTAAGTCGGGGAGCTCTCTTGAGTGTTTCATGGTTTTTATGTAGTCAGCGTACGTGACGTCATCCAGTTTGGAGGATAGTAAGTAGACGATAAGTGGACCCCAAACTGGAATATTAACGTCTATGTTTTCTAGGCCGTTTAAACACTCTTTAGATGTGTCATACAGCTTCTTCATGTTGGAAGAGTTTGGTTTTTCGATGGACGCTTGATTGAGAAGTGTTTCTATGTAGGAGGTGAAAAGTAATCGCCTGTTGTCGTAGCGGTGCTGAATAATATTTAGGCACGAGTCATAATTCTCAGCACTCACAGGAAGGTGCTTGATTAACTTTTCCGCTTCGCCTTTCAATTTAGACTTTAGGAACTTCATTTTCTGCGTTTTGTTCAGCGTTGGATTGTTATGAATCATCTCAAAGAATAAATCCCTAAAGGAGATCCAGTTGTTGAAAGTTCCGTTGAACTCCGGTAATTCCATACGCGGTGTTGTTTTTTCATAATGGGATGTCTCAAAGATTTTTCTATTTAGCTCTTCCTTTAGGTTGTCATAGACTTGCTCCCAATGGTCGAATTGTGCTTCATAGTCTTTTTCGTTCCCTTGCAGTAAGTAGCTTAGCTCCCAATGAATCTTGTCGATGGATTCCCATTTAGATCTTAATATGTTGACTTGATCTTGGAGTTGCCACTTCTCTTTCATGTCGTCCAGATTAATTTTGGAGACCGCTCGCTTCAAAGCGTTGAAGTTACACATTTGATTACGTAACAGAGTAGATAGGTGCTTGTCCGTTTCATCTCCGATTTGTTGGTGTACTCCAGTTGTATCAAATTGCGGTGTTCCGGGAGTTTCTAGTATTTTCGGTTTTGATATACCCGAAAATCCAGGTTCGCTTATCAACTTGTTTCGTAGTTGGTTCATAGATTGCATTGTTTCGTCAAACATGCTTCTGGTGATAGTAAATATGTCCTGCTTAAAGTAGTCATGGTCTCTTTGGGCAGATTCATACTTCTTCAAAATTTCATGATTCGATCGAAACTCATCCCACAGGGATTCTAAAGCTTCGATGCGCTTGTTTAGGTAGTCTGTGGTTTTTCTACTCACAGCATCCTTTTTATAGTTGGTTTGTAGAGTTTTGATTCTCTCGTAGCTGTTTTGCTGTTTGGTTATAAGTTCCACAAATTCAGGGTAGTCTTCTGTCGACATTGTTTCTGCCTTGTGGCTGCGCGTGGTTGGCATGTAGGTAGTGAGTACTCACGAAGTTTTTGGAGCTGAAGTAACCGCGGGACGTGATCCCCGCAGATTATTCCTTAGTTGAAGCAGTAGATGTAATCTCCGCCGATTGTTTAGTTGTAGTTGTAGCAGTAGATGTCTTCCCTGCTGGTTCGTTAGTTGCAGGCACTCAGTATAGCTCACCCTCCTTTACGTTATGTGCAACGTCTCAATGCTACTGGTGAGACCCGCTTGTGGGAAGCCAATAACACCGATTTGCTAACGTAACTGGGATATACCACGCTAAGCACTCTGCTGATGAGGAGACACGACGACTTACGAGGTGATGTCGCGTGATCCGGCTCGAAGGACCAAAAGATGTTGGGGTTTTCCCGTCGTTGACAGATACCCCGGTAGTTGTTGTAGGAAGGTTGTTAGTTCACACCAAACCACTGTTATGTTCAATAGTTTAATTACGTTTGTTACGTTTGTTTAGTTATCTGAGCCGCACTTGATGCAATGTTATTATTGATCGACCCGCTTGTCGCTGAGTTTTAGTGACGACTGAATTTATGTTATAATATAACAAATAAAGTATGTTTAGCGTAATTCATTACGTGCGCAGAAACTTACTTTTGCTGTATGAGCATTATTGGCTCGTACAAAACGAATTCATACCGTGCACAAAAAGGGCTGCAAATAAAAGAGCAGCGTCGATTGGTGGTTTGAATACACAGAGAGCGCCAACTGGAATCACCAACAGTTAAATACAATTACAAACACCAACAAACGCCGTAAACTGCAGAGATGTATGACACAGACGAAATTGTCCCATTTGCACTTTAGTACCGCTTAAACTTTTGTTAAAGTACACGCTCGCTCCAAACTAAATGTGTTTTCCAATATTCGTTCGTGGTGTTCGGAAAGGCGCTGCCGTGTCATTTGCCGTAATTGTACTAGTAACAGGCGCTTGGAGGCCTAACATTTCGCTTGCAACTGCCGCCCATATATGTTAGACCCACAACATCGGGACAAATATTTTCCTACCCAAACTCATTTGCTTTAACACCGACAATAGTATGGAGATCTTCTAAGGCTGGTGCAATGACATACCGTTCCGGGACGGAGCTGTTTCCCCACTCATTATCGTGAACAAAAGGATTGTACCCAATTTGCATTTCATCGCAGTATTTCCCTGACAGTTATATCGTGCGGTGTTGATTTCCGCGGATTACGAATATGCCAGATCATCTGATTATCCTCTTAATAACTTTGTATTAGAGTGCATTTCAATAATCTTGTTTCCTATTACTTCAGTGCGTGTATGCCAGATATGGTATATTAGAACGGGGACTCATGAGACAAACATTCTATCCGTATGAGAATCAATGTTTTATTCTGCCTCATGCAATATCTGAGGGCTTACGCGTATTGACAGCGAAGATGTATTACATTTCTCCAATTATGCGGAAGGTCGTTCAGACAAGAAAGGAACCAATCGTACGATAATATTTCGACGTCTCCGTGATCTTGAATAAGGAATACTATTTTTCATTCACATCTGACCGGAATACGGCAACCCGTCTTCGCTATTTTCATAAAGCACTTCTTACTTGACAGGACTATTATATTTCAATGTGAAGTGAAAACATTTCGTATTGCTTTTGTCGTTATTGATTTATTTTGTCGTAACATTCAGATTTTCGCATGAATCATTCAGGTAGTTGTTATTGTGAGTGTCCGCCTCTGTTAAAGGTAATAATATCTGTGACTCTTTGTATATTTTGAAATACCTTTCGGCTGTCTGCTGTTTGTTTTTCTGCGATCTAAGTTTATTTGTTTAATCGACAAAAGACATCCTCTCTGGTATTTCACCTGCCCTATCTACTGCAGTTTCGGGAGATATATCACGGCATTTAACGCCAACGCTCCCCCGTGTGTCCTCCATAAACGCGCGCACAGCTATATGCCGTACCACACCAGGCTGCATAAAGCTTACCTGCGCCTTTGCACCCGGTGTAAAATATTTGACGCTGCGAGCTCCAAATTTCATAAAATAAAATAGCAAAGTGTTCTGAAACTTGAGAGTCAAATTGTTTTGCTACCAAATGCTAAAACGGCTTTGATGTGTTCAGAAATTGAGTTTGATGCAAAAGTCTCAATTTGCAATGTGTTGGTAATATTTTGTAGGTACTGTTTTTTCAGAAATAAAGCTTGAAAAATGTTGAATGACCCAGTATTAATACAAATGTCAGTGCGATGAAAACGTCTACTGTTTTACGAAAAATTTATCGCCAAATTAACCACGCTGACCCTAGCCATTGTTTAGATATAACGATGTACATTATTTATTTTAGCACCGTTGGACATAATTTTAACGTCCCTCCTATTCAGCTGCACAGTTTACAACAAACAAAAGGTTTTAATGTTGACTGTCCGTAGTTAGCCTCTTGGGCGCAATTTTTCCTGACCCGCCAACACGAGCCTGCGATTACTTGACTTCAGTAATCCCTAAACACGAATTTAACCTTTGTTCTTTCCACTTTAACCCTGTTCACAGTTCATTAATTTAATCTACTGCTACAACACATCATTTCGTTCTACTTAACTACACACAGTACTCGCTTTAATTAGTTACTTTGATCCGTAAATTCTCTGTAGAAAAATTTACTGTGATAGCTTAAATATAAATTCCCTCCGCTCCATGGTCTATCGTAGCAGCGCTAAGAGAAATAATATAAAAAATCCGCCCCGGCAGCGCCATTTTTCTTTAGCCTGGCGCTTATTTAGCTTTAATATGTTCCTTTCTTGCTGAACCTATAAGTTTATGAGTCTTCGTGTTTGATTCTTAAGCGGCATCGTGATGAAAACTTTTGAGATAGCGTTGCAGTGTTTATTTTCGTGTTTTTCGCGAAGTTTTTGTCACTGCTTTGAGGCACGTACCTCTAGCTATCATTTACACTTTTTGAGTTGAAACACCTGTGTTACACATTAGCTTATGAAAGTTAATGTGATATTTTAATTAGGTTTCTCTTTTCCCTGCTTTTAATGTAGTCTTATTAGCCTCGTATGCTGGATAAACTGAAAACCTAGAAGAAGACAGTTTTTCTTTGCACTACAAATATTTTCTAAAGCCATCCAACTAAGCTGAATGCACTTGTCTTAGCCATTCTTCCAACGTAATAGCTCAACTGGGTCGCATTATGTGCACTTCTTATCTTCGAGCCCAAACGACCCGATCCCAAATGGCGTCAATAAAGTAAGTCAAAAAAAAAACCAACTTTACGTAGTCAATATGACACACAAATTTCTCACATCGGACAACAATAGAGGGTTCATTAATATTGTGACGATGCCCCGTCCGCCTCATCTGACCTCGTTAATCAAAACTAATGCCAGAGATAAAAATATTTCCAACGTTTGCTGGAGCTAGGGAATTATTCGTGATAGTTTTTCTGTGTTGATAGCTGAATTAGGTCCTTGTTTGTGCGATTGGTGTGATTAGATTTCCATAGGTAATTAAGATAACTATCCTCAATCTTCTTTTTTAACCGACTTCAAAAAAAGGAGCCTTCCTTCTAAATTCGGTTGTAGTTTTTTTTTTTTTTTTGGGTTTGTTACCTCATATCTCCGTCAGGTATGAACCGATTTGAAAAATTATTCTTTTATCTGAATGGATCTACTTCCCGATTGGTCCCATAGAAATTTCATCAAAACGGTTCATTAGTTTGGTTTTGAAATCAAAATAGCTGGAAAAAATGTCATCCAAGTAAAAAAAATTGCGAAATTGATACTTGACAAGGATTTGTGTGTGATACGATAACTGAAAAGGGTAAAATAAAAACTTTTTTGCAAAAAAAAAACCGACTTCTGTTAAGTTCAAATAATCCATTTTTGCTCGTATGCGCGTCAAAAACAAAATTAAAGACGACTCGGGAGACGGGTTGTGCGCACACGAACGAATTATTGTTCTACTCAGCTGGGTGCTAAGCACCGAAAGTGTTAATAAGATTTTTTAATTGTTTTAAAATTATGGAATGATTTAAAGGAGAGATGGAGGATAGTTAGAGACATCCACATATTTGTGCCGTTTATATTACCAGGGAGACCGCGAGTTCACTAGAATTTAAAATCACGGAAGATATTCTGTAAGTATTTCCGTAAACTTAAATCCTACTGCCAGACCAATGCAAAATTACCTTCTAGGAGTAGAGGATAGTCACCCGTGTTCATTCGTAGTCTACAAAATTATATAGGTACATAAGAATCATATAAGAAGATATACCCACCCAAAGGACACTTCGTTTCAGGACGTCCTCATCCAGTCCACACAAGCGACGGAGCCTGTGTGTAGTTTTTTCTTATCTAAAGTCAGTAGTTAGCGAGAGCCAACTAATTAGAGACTTTGAAAGCTAACGAGGCACCGATCTTAGCTGCTTTTTTATCGTTGAAAATAGTATTCCCACTTTGACATTTTACTTTGTGCTGTTTTAAAAGCGGAATAAAGCTGTGTGCAGACTTGAGGCAGAATTGTTTTTAAACAGAAGCGCGCTATGAAAATAATGATGAAACGCCAGACAAAAAAAAATAATACTCTACCGTTTTCCCTCTGGTGTGCACTCTGTCTAAGTTCTTTTGTAGACTGATTTATATAAAGCGGTAGCCATAAATCTAGCCATACAGCCAGATTATTACAATATTTAGCTTCAATCTACCCTCGAGAACCCTTGAGGAAGGACGTGATAAAGGTTTGACACCCTTCCTTTCGCTTTTTTTGCAAAAAAAATAGCGAAAAAAGCTTTCGCAACAAAAAAGCCTACCACTCTCCTACTTTTCTTAGCAATAAAGCAGTTATCGGCATCTACGAAGGACAAAAACGGATCAATGCAATTTTTTATATGACAATGAATAGCTAGTACCTATTTATCATTGAAGTACATTTTCATAATTACTTATTCAGGTTATTTTATAGACAAAAAATCGAAACGAAAAATAAGTCGATTTATAGAAGGTATCTTCATGTCAATCACAATATTAATAAATATAATACATAAGAGAAAAGCACTTAGACAAAGATATTGGGTATATTTGTGATCAGACATAAATTATATCTAGTCTGATAAATATCTAAGAGAATTCACTTATGGATGACATTAAGCTCTTAATGACTTTCTTGTGATACATTAATGTTTTTGAGCTGGCATTAGTGCATTTAATTAGCCAACTACAGTAATTAAACAATATTAAAATCTGGCCACAATTTTATCTCAGCGACAATCAATATCAAAATTCTGTCAAATTTGGAGGTAAAATCACAGGTATTGCCTCGTGATACAGGAACCTGCTTGAGGTGGAAGCGCCAGGGTGGCTCGCGAAATTCAAATTTTCTTACGTTATTTGCAACTGGCTTATGCCCGTAACTTCGCCTTGGAGTTCGGTTATTGTCCCACGGGATCGTACTACTGGGATAAAAAGTAGCCTATGTGTTAATCCAGGTTATGAACTATCTGTATGCCAAGTTTCATCGAATTCCTTTCAGTAGGTTTTTGCGTGAAAGAGTAACAAACATCCATACATACAAACTTTCATGTTTATAATAATACTAGCATAAGCTAGTAGCTAGGCCGCTGGCTTATGCCAGCGGCCGCATGGAGTTCGATAATTGACACACGGGATCGTCCTACCGGGATAACAAACATCCATCCATGCATTATAATATTAGTATAGATTAGTAAGGACTTGCATCAGGCTGCATGTAGAACAAAATATGTTTTCCGACCGAATAACGTATGTTTTTACATCATGTATGTACACATGTATGATTATATCTTTGTAAAGCAATATTTGTTGCGATCACATTTATTGAACCATATTGGAATCACCATACAACCTAAAAATAACCTTCATATTGCAAAAAACGTAAGAATAATGGAATTTTGCAACACTGGCGCAAATGCAGGTTTAATAGACCAAAGTTAGATTCGATCAGAGCCTCAAAGTATTCACAAACATTATACACTACTTTGCCTACAGCCATTTAAATGTTTATAGCAAGCTAAAACAAAGTACACATGGCTAAACCTGAATCTACCCACTTTTATACAAGACCCAGATCTCAATTAGATTAACTACTATAACTGGCTTTTACAATCAGAAAATCGAATGCATTTGTCTGTAAATAAAACAACACCAACATCTTGTTTAAAACTACAAAGCAAAAGAAACCTCTTTGTAATTTACGTGAACAGATGTTACGTACTTACGGATATTAAATCCGTTCGGATCTTGGCCCAGTTGAACGCAGTCCAACTAATATTATACCCTTTTATATCTGTTTTGACTTTGTGCGTTGGTGTATTGTGACTTGATTAAAATTCTTTGTTTGGAATTGTTTAATCTTTTCCGGACAGTAACTGCATTGGCCAATCTGGAAATCTCTTAACCGTTTGCGGGGCCAGGTTGGCTGCTGTAGAAATAATCTGGCCAAGTGGGATATCATCGCACCTTCTTTCTTGCACACCCTGCTCAGCACCTTCCAGGATCTAGACGAAGCTGAGTAACTGACGTGTATAAGATTCATAAAAAAAGGGATATCAAGGGATATGAATTTAAACCGTATTTTTCTGGCCCTGTATTCGTCCAAAATATCATGTTTTCCTACATGATATTTTGTTTGTTTTCTTCCTTTCCCAAGACTAATACATACTCGTCATTTTCCAAATACAATGTAGACTCAGTAAACCTTTCGACTCACATGACAATGAAAAATGACTTCTCTGTACGTTTTTCTCCTAATAGCAAAATTATTAAACTGCCTTTCTTTGTCCGAAATCATCAGCATCTTTTGTTTTAGCATAACCTACGTATTACCAAGTTCACTGACGGTCGACTACTTTTCACCCTTATGACCTGATTCATAAGGTTGAAAAGTGGTCGACCGTCAGTGAGCGCGGTAGTACCTACGTTACGAGGCGACAAAATACACTGTCGGCCAAATAAACGTGGCACCATCTTACAAGGTAAATGTAGGGTTAAATCGACGAACCTTTTCTTATGCGGATACTTTTCTAGGTAAATTGTAGTAAAGAAGGTAGAATGGCTATTGTCTTACGGGTCGGGCGGTTCCGAAGGATGATACGACCTGTCAATACTTTTGTGCTGTTGTAGTTTTAACCCCAATTTTGGAAGATGTGGTAATTCAACCGATATTACTTCATGAACATATTCTCCACAACTCAGTTAATGCTGGGTAATACGGTATCCCTTGGTAAGACTGGTTGTCAGACCTTCGGGCCACTGACTACCTGTAACGACTGTCAAAGATCTACAAATGACAGCCGGGACCAACGGTTTAACATGCTTTCCGAGGCCCGGGGAAACTCGGTATGTAATGGGTGGTCAGCCATCCACAGACTAACCTAGGCAAGCGCGGCTTAACTTAAAGATTGATCCAAGCGGCTGTTATTATTTAGCCACGAGGTCCTCCTACGATTTTGCCCGCGTGGAGGTCAGAAATATACCAGGATAAAAATGTAACATGACATGTCCTAAACCAGGTTTTGGTTTACCTGGGTGACTATTTTCATCGAAATCCTTTCAGCTGTTTAGGCAGAGAAACGCATTTATGATATTAGTATGAACTTTCATTCTTCGCTACTGAAATAACCACGCTGCGTCGTAAACACAAAACTCCGCTCACCCAAGATCGATGAGAAAAATAAACAATGCACACAAGGAAAGTAATTGCTACCTACTTGACTTACGTTGCGAGAAATATCAAGTGAAAATTGAGTTTATATTTACCGTCAGTGTTTATGAGTCCCGTGGGATAGACATCACGAAATATTACATACATACCTGTATCTACATAATAATAAATAAATCTACATAAATATTTTCCGAGTAAATATAGAACAGAAGGCATTAACCGTGCCAGGTTAAGCTTCGCTTGTCTCGGTTGATCTTGGATGGCTGTACTTAAATATTCGGACATGTCCGACGCGACGTGTCCGACCCTCCGAAATCGCGTTAAGCCCGGTTGTCATACAAAATTAATATTTAGTCAGTGGTGTAGTTGTGTTCCGACTAAATACAAGAACATCTGATGGTTACACTAGTGGTTTTACGTAAAATATAGACAGAGATGTATTTGACAAGTTGGAAAGCTTACCACACAAGGTGGTAAAATTAGAAATGTCTGATAAAATAAGGAAGGTTATAGTTAAATCAATAATTTTTTGTTGAAAACATCTTATCTTTCTTGTACCGTGATTTCGTGTTTTTTAACAACAAATCATCGGAGTTCATGTCGGCTTTCACAATACTCATTGGTTTGCCTCCAGCCATAATATATTCCGGCTACTGTTTATACAAGGCAAACCTGCAGTGTTTCCTCGATCGGAATGAAGCCTAGACCAAGACTACCGTAGTTTTAGAATGGTAGAAACCGGAATCGTTTGTTCAGAGTTACTTTGAAGACTCATCATAGGCCTAGCCTTTTCCAAACTATTTTGGAGTTGGCTTTCGGTCAAACTGGATGCAGTTTAATTCCCAACAAATATTTTTCATAGAGCGACTGCCGATCTGACCTCCACAACTAAGTTACTTGGTAATACCCCTTAGCAAGACTTTTAGGTTTCTGATTTCCCGTATTTTCTTTTTTTTTTTTGGTAATGGAATCTCGCATGAAAGCCTATGAAGCGTGGGTGCCTTGAGTGTAAGGCCTCCAGTCAGGGGATGATTTCCTGTAACAATTGACAAAGATCTAAAAATGACAGCCGGGACCAACGGCCTGAGTTACTTTGAAGACTATAAAACGGATTTTGTTGCGGTTTCCAGAACCATTAAGAACGGTTTTGTAAGAAGGTTTTCGTGTATTAATTTTATGTATGCAAAGCCGCTAGCGGGCCGCTAGTGTACCATAAAATTTATCATGTCTTCACTCGGTAAAAGCATTTTCATTTTTCGTGTACAAGGAAGGATAATGTTTGCAAGACTATAATATATCATTTATTTCCACTTACTTGAAGAATGGTGTGTGTTATTATAATGTTTGTGAAATATGAATGATATTATTTATCTACACCAGACTGATTTATTGTTACCAGTTAAGTATGGAATAACCTTTCTCACGGTTAGGTTAACAAGTCAAATTGTTGTCTTGAATGAAACTGACTGAATTCCTTGTTTGACGGATTTTTCAGTAGAAACTGTCTTATTCTTTGACCCTGGTTTTTCTTTGGGAATTGTGTATTGAACGTTTGAAAAGATAAAATGATACCATTTCACGGTATCCGGACACAGGAATGTTAAATGTAGACAACGATTGTCCTCATACAATGCCTTCTTTATGAGAATAAACCCTAAAATTATAAAGCCATTATGTTATGGTCCATTACGAAATATTATTTAACATCAGTTTCATAATATAATCCAGAGTAAGATTTCAATTACATCCACACACCTTTCAACACCAATAAAAAAATACAAACAAAAAAAAAACGCCAGTTCCCTTTGATGTTGTTTCAAGCCTCACTTTTCCACTAATTACAACTCCAAGTCTTGTAGTTAGGTATACTTTATATCCTTTAATTAACCCTCTTTTGCCCTGCAAATATTTCCTAGCCTACACTCAAGGGATATTTTTATATTTTAGTTTATGTTCCATCATGAGACGCCATTACTCTATATTAGGTCCTGCTGCGTTAAACCAAGTAATCACTGGGAGACTGCTTGCCTTTTTGATGTATACGGGATTTATCGTAGTGAGGCATGCCGCTCATAACTTATACTAGGAGAGTTGATGTGTGGCCATAGTTTTATAGGCTACCACTTGATGTTAAAGAGAAAATAAAAATGCACGAGTCCACATTTTAATGGGCTGTTAATAAAACAAAATCAACATAACACAGTTTAAAGCTTTCACGGTTTGTAACTAAACTTTCACTGTCACTTACTGGATATCTTCCGTGATTAGAGTTTATTTTGAGCTCCCGATATTTCGTCGCTGTTGAAAGCGAGATGACTGGAGAATGCGGGTGGATGGTAAAAATTTGTTAGGTGCAGACAAATCGGTCTACCCTCTTTCTTTGTCTTTTGCTACGCGAACTACTGGAACTCGGTACTCGGTCCGTTTCGCCGTGACTTAGTGGATCAATAAATTTATGAAATGCAGAAACTTGTAGGTATCTGTTCTACGCATCTTAACGAAACCAAATTAGATAGGTATTCCTCCCATCTGCTAACATACACCTACGAAATTAATTCCAACTCTTTTTTCAGAAAAGCATTTACTCCAAAAAAGTACCTATTTCTAGAATTTCACAGTTCTCAAGCGATTCGTCAACGTTAATACTTTCTAGCTGTGCTCATTCCTCGTCGCTGTCAGTAGTGTCCCAACTTTACAAGGCTCACGTGGGGACACCGTGACGGCTGACTGATTCTTGTTGAGAACTGCGACATTCCCGGCTTGTGTGGGTACGGGAATATGAATTTGAACAAATATTTCGTGTATTTACTCCCGAGGTAGCTCTTTGGGACAAAGTAAATACATATAGTAAAGAGGTACATGAAAGTATTCGTTGTAGTCTTTATGAAAATGTTTGTGTGATTTAGGACGCTTTCGGATAGAATGTTATTGGATGTTTTGGCTTTGAGGTTGAATATGAAAATAACAATATGAAAATTTGGATCGAAGAACCTAGATTTTGTGCTGTAGATACCTAGACGCTCCGATCGGATACGCAATAGCTTAATACGGTCTAAGACAAGCACCGATGTTGGCAATAAGTCTGCTAGGTTAAAATGGGACTGGGCGGGTCAAGATTCTAGGATGAAGACGGACATATTGGCGAAGATAGTCACAAAGTAGGTGCCTGAAGACGGCAGTCGTAGCTCAAGAAACGTTGGCGTGACGATCTGGACTCATTCATAAAGGATTGGTCGGAAAAGGAAAATGTTAAAGAAAATTGGAAAACCATACGGAAGGCCTTTGCCCAGCAGTGGGACAGAAAAAATACCTAGGAAAGATTCCGACAAAAATCAACGACATCCTAAAAATATTACATTACTTACTTACAATATAATTAAGTATTCGCTCCTTGCTTTTTTATAGTGACAGATAAAATAGATTTATGCAAAGTTAGAATTAGAAATCGCCTGAAACTGTCCAAACTCATATCAATTCAGAACAATCCCAAAACATTTTATCGTGAAACAATCTATCTTTTCCACCATTCATCACGAACCACAGACTAACAACAAATCTGTGCAACAATTTCCTTCGTAACAAAAACAGGCTAGTATTTTCATGGCTACGATAACATTCAGTTTATGTAAATCACTGAGCAAGTGACTGCTAATATCCGGGGAATAAATAATGTGCCAGCGGTTTCCACAAATCCTTTTCTCCTAACGGAATAGCAAAATTTTAGGAGATTGGGCGAAATACTGTGAAATATTGATTCGACGTATACATCGTTTATTGGGTTGGAATTGATTAATATTTATAATGCTGCGCCTTTAATATTTGTTTTCCGAACAATCTGTACCTATGATAAAAATTACGTTCCCTTTTTTTGGCCGGATTTGTAATCTGTTTTTGTATGACGAGCTTTTATTTCATGGATGGCAAAATATTGTTCGAAAGTGGATAACTGTAATTGTTTCCGTTGTTGTCTATATTCGGAAATTGTTTTTGAGATCACTAGAGTTGAAAATGAAGTGAGTAGAAACTTATTAAGTTTTTATCGCTGTCATCACGTTACGATCAAGCATGAGCATAGCTGGGACACAGGTGCGGCTTGGTAGATATTTTTGTTCACCATTTTGAACGCAGTGACGAAATAATTAACACAAAATGTGCCTGCCTGGGTTTGACCCCACGAAGTAAAATGTCACGACCGCTTATTGTCTTCAAACCACCAAATGTTGTCAGACATGATACAAAATTGTTTAAATGCTAAACTAAACTTCTACAAACCGGACGAGTTTTCTCATAACTATTCACACCTTTTCATAGCAAAACTATGCAGGTTATGCAAAGTAATCTTCTTTGTTGACTCTTACGAGTTTTTTTTTTCGAGGTATTTTGGCACGCATTGTTTAAAATACCGTTTCTTTAGAAAAAAATATTATGATGTCCCGTTACTCTACTTTGACAAATGGTGAAGGAAAACATCATGGAAGGAAACTGCCACGTCCAAGGAGCACCGTTCGGAGATATGTGACGAAGACTAACCCGAAGTAGGCATGGATTGCAGCCCACTCTCTCTCACTCTCTCTCACACACATAGAAGCCTGAGTCGTAACAGAGGAGACTTCTCTCCCAGAAGAGGAATCGTTACACTCTGGGTGAATAGGTATACAGGGTGGAAGACAATCGGTAATTTAAAAAAAATTGCTGTTCCATATCTCTTTTGCAGAAAATTGCTGTTTGTTTTTTAATTACCGATGAAAAATTTATATGCGGGGGCTTCAGAATGATGTACTAAATACTGGTATTTGTTTGTGCGTCGGTGTCTCTTCCACCCTGTATCTGCGTGTATGACCGCAGATGTATAAAATAACCGACTTCCAAAAAAAACACTACAAAAAGTGGAAAATAACTTTACTTTCGGAAGTCGGTGATTATTATTTGTTTCATCGACTTCCGAAAGTAAAGTTATTTTCCACTTTTTGTAGTGTTTTTTTTGGAAAAAAGTTTTTTATTTTACCCTTTTTATATATCGTATATTGTGATATACGATAAATAAAAAGGGTACACAAATCCACGTCAAGTATCAATTTCGCAATTCTTTTTTACTTGGATGACATATTTTTTCCAGCTATTTTGATTTAAAAACCAAACTACTGAACCGATTTTGATGAAATTTCTATGGGACCAATCAAGAAGTATATCCTTTCAGATAAAAGAAGGATTTTTCAAATCGGTTCATAAATGACGAATATATGAGGTAATAAAAAAAAATACTACTGAATTGAAAACCTCCTCCTTTTTTTGAAGTCGGCCAAAAAGAGGATGAAGCGAAAAGAGTATGTAAGGATGGTATTGTGTTCTGGAGTTTCGGCTTACCCCCATGGGAAAATGGCGTCAGTTAATATGTACATATAATATATTCTTACAAAGTTCATGTTGAAAGGAGATGACTTTCTTGTGATACATTAATGTTTTTGAGCTGGCATTAGTGCATTTAATTAGCCAACTACAGTAATTAAACAATATTAAAATCTGGCCACAATTTTATCTCAGCGACAATCAATATCAAAATTCTGTCAAATTTGGAGGTAAAATCACAGGTATTGCCTCGTGATACAGGAACCTGCTTGAGGTGGAAGCGCCAGGGTGGCTCGCGAAATTCAAATTTTCTTACGTTATTTGCAACTGGCTTATGCCCGTAACTTCGCCTTGGAGTTCGGTTATTGTCCCACGGGATCGTACTACTGGGATAAAAAGTAGCCTATGTGTTAATCCAGGTTATGAACTATCTGTATGCCAAGTTTCATCGAATTCCTTTCAGTAGGTTTTTGCGTGAAAGAGTAACAAACATCCATACATACAAACTTTCATGTTTATAATAATACTAGCATAAGCTAGTAGCTAGGCCGCTGGCTTATGCCAGCGGCCGCATGGAGTTCGATAATTGACACACGGGATCGTCCTACCGGGATAACAAACATCCATCCATGCATTATAATATTAGTATAGATTAGTAAGGACTTGCATCAGGCTGCATGTAGAACAAAATATGTTTTCCGACCGAATAACGTATGTTTTTACATCATGTATGTACACATGTATGATTATATCTTTGTAAAGCAATATTTGTTGCGATCACATTTATTGAACCATATTGGAATCACCATACAACCTAAAAATAACCTTCATATTGCAAAAAACGTAAGAATAATGGAATTTTGCAACACTGGCGCAAATGCAGGTTTAATAGACCAAAGTTAGATTCGATCAGAGCCTCAAAGTATTCACAAACATTATACACTACTTTGCCTACAGCCATTTAAATGTTTATAGCAAGCTAAAACAAAGTACACATGGCTAAACCTGAATCTACCCACTTTTATACAAGACCCAGATCTCAATTAGATTAACTACTATAACTGGCTTTTACAATCAGAAAATCGAATGCATTTGTCTGTAAATAAAACAACACCAACATCTTGTTTAAAACTACAAAGCAAAAGAAACCTCTTTGTAATTTACGTGAACAGATGTTACGTACTTACGGATATTAAATCCGTTCGGATCTTGGCCCAGTTGAACGCAGTCCAACTAATATTATACCCTTTTATATCTGTTTTGACTTTGTGCGTTGGTGTATTGTGACTTGATTAAAATTCTTTGTTTGGAATTGTTTAATCTTTTCCGGACAGTAACTGCATTGGCCAATCTGGAAATCTCTTAACCGTTTGCGGGGCCAGGTTGGCTGCTGTAGAAATAATCTGGCCAAGTGGGATATCATCGCACCTTCTTTCTTGCACACCCTGCTCAGCACCTTCCAGGATCTAGACGAAGCTGAGTAACTGACGTGTATAAGATTCATAAAAAAAGGGATATCAAGGGATATGAATTTAAACCGTATTTTTCTGGCCCTGTATTCGTCCAAAATATCATGTTTTCCTACATGATATTTTGTTTGTTTTCTTCCTTTCCCAAGACTAATACATACTCGTCATTTTCCAAATACAATGTAGACTCAGTAAACCTTTCGACTCACATGACAATGAAAAATGACTTCTCTGTACGTTTTTCTCCTAATAGCAAAATTATTAAACTGCCTTTCTTTGTCCGAAATCATCAGCATCTTTTGTTTTAGCATAACCTACGTATTACCAAGTTCACTGACGGTCGACTACTTTTCACCCTTATGACCTGATTCATAAGGTTGAAAAGTGGTCGACCGTCAGTGAGCGCGGTAGTACCTACGTTACGAGGCGACAAAATACACTGTCGGCCAAATAAACGTGGCACCATCTTACAAGGTAAATGTAGGGTTAAATCGACGAACCTTTTCTTATGCGGATACTTTTCTAGGTAAATTGTAGTAAAGAAGGTAGAATGGCTATTGTCTTACGGGTCGGGCGGTTCCGAAGGATGATACGACCTGTCAATACTTTTGTGCTGTTGTAGTTTTAACCCCAATTTTGGAAGATGTGGTAATTCAACCGATATTACTTCATGAACATATTCTCCACAACTCAGTTAATGCTGGGTAATACGGTATCCCTTGGTAAGACTGGTTGTCAGACCTTCGGGCCACTGACTACCTGTAACGACTGTCAAAGATCTACAAATGACAGCCGGGACCAACGGTTTAACATGCTTTCCGAGGCCCGGGGAAACTCGGTATGTAATGGGTGGTCAGCCATCCACAGACTAACCTAGGCAAGCGCGGCTTAACTTAAAGATTGATCCAAGCGGCTGTTATTATTTAGCCACGAGGTCCTCCTACGATTTTGCCCGCGTGGAGGTCAGAAATATACCAGGATAAAAATGTAACATGACATGTCCTAAACCAGGTTTTGGTTTACCTGGGTGACTATTTTCATCGAAATCCTTTCAGCTGTTTAGGCAGAGAAACGCATTTATGATATTAGTATGAACTTTCATTCTTCGCTACTGAAATAACCACGCTGCGTCGTAAACACAAAACTCCGCTCACCCAAGATCGATGAGAAAAATAAACAATGCACACAAGGAAAGTAATTGCTACCTACTTGACTTACGTTGCGAGAAATATCAAGTGAAAATTGAGTTTATATTTACCGTCAGTGTTTATGAGTCCCGTGGGATAGACATCACGAAATATTACATACATACCTGTATCTACATAATAATAAATAAATCTACATAAATATTTTCCGAGTAAATATAGAACAGAAGGCATTAACCGTGCCAGGTTAAGCTTCGCTTGTCTCGGTTGATCTTGGATGGCTGTACTTAAATATTCGGACATGTCCGACGCGACGTGTCCGACCCTCCGAAATCGCGTTAAGCCCGGTTGTCATACAAAATTAATATTTAGTCAGTGGTGTAGTTGTGTTCCGACTAAATACAAGAACATCTGATGGTTACACTAGTGGTTTTACGTAAAATATAGACAGAGATGTATTTGACAAGTTGGAAAGCTTACCACACAAGGTGGTAAAATTAGAAATGTCTGATAAAATAAGGAAGGTTATAGTTAAATCAATAATTTTTTGTTGAAAACATCTTATCTTTCTTGTACCGTGATTTCGTGTTTTTTAACAACAAATCATCGGAGTTCATGTCGGCTTTCACAATACTCATTGGTTTGCCTCCAGCCATAATATATTCCGGCTACTGTTTATACAAGGCAAACCTGCAGTGTTTCCTCGATCGGAATGAAGCCTAGACCAAGACTACCGTAGTTTTAGAATGGTAGAAACCGGAATCGTTTGTTCAGAGTTACTTTGAAGACTCATCATAGGCCTAGCCTTTTCCAAACTATTTTGGAGTTGGCTTTCGGTCAAACTGGATGCAGTTTAATTCCCAACAAATATTTTTCATAGAGCGACTGCCGATCTGACCTCCACAACTAAGTTACTTGGTAATACCCCTTAGCAAGACTTTTAGGTTTCTGATTTCCCGTATTTTCTTTTTTTTTTTGGTAATGGAATCTCGCATGAAAGCCTATGAAGCGTGGGTGCCTTGAGTGTAAGGCCTCCAGTCAGGGGATGATTTCCTGTAACAATTGACAAAGATCTAAAAATGACAGCCGGGACCAACGGCCTGAGTTACTTTGAAGACTATAAAACGGATTTTGTTGCGGTTTCCAGAACCATTAAGAACGGTTTTGTAAGAAGGTTTTCGTGTATTAATTTTATGTATGCAAAGCCGCTAGCGGGCCGCTAGTGTACCATAAAATTTATCATGTCTTCACTCGGTAAAAGCATTTTCATTTTTCGTGTACAAGGAAGGATAATGTTTGCAAGACTATAATATATCATTTATTTCCACTTACTTGAAGAATGGTGTGTGTTATTATAATGTTTGTGAAATATGAATGATATTATTTATCTACACCAGACTGATTTATTGTTACCAGTTAAGTATGGAATAACCTTTCTCACGGTTAGGTTAACAAGTCAAATTGTTGTCTTGAATGAAACTGACTGAATTCCTTGTTTGACGGATTTTTCAGTAGAAACTGTCTTATTCTTTGACCCTGGTTTTTCTTTGGGAATTGTGTATTGAACGTTTGAAAAGATAAAATGATACCATTTCACGGTATCCGGACACAGGAATGTTAAATGTAGACAACGATTGTCCTCATACAATGCCTTCTTTATGAGAATAAACCCTAAAATTATAAAGCCATTATGTTATGGTCCATTACGAAATATTATTTAACATCAGTTTCATAATATAATCCAGAGTAAGATTTCAATTACATCCACACACCTTTCAACACCAATAAAAAAATACAAACAAAAAAAAAACGCCAGTTCCCTTTGATGTTGTTTCAAGCCTCACTTTTCCACTAATTACAACTCCAAGTCTTGTAGTTAGGTATACTTTATATCCTTTAATTAACCCTCTTTTGCCCTGCAAATATTTCCTAGCCTACACTCAAGGGATATTTTTATATTTTAGTTTATGTTCCATCATGAGACGCCATTACTCTATATTAGGTCCTGCTGCGTTAAACCAAGTAATCACTGGGAGACTGCTTGCCTTTTTGATGTATACGGGATTTATCGTAGTGAGGCATGCCGCTCATAACTTATACTAGGAGAGTTGATGTGTGGCCATAGTTTTATAGGCTACCACTTGATGTTAAAGAGAAAATAAAAATGCACGAGTCCACATTTTAATGGGCTGTTAATAAAACAAAATCAACATAACACAGTTTAAAGCTTTCACGGTTTGTAACTAAACTTTCACTGTCACTTACTGGATATCTTCCGTGATTAGAGTTTATTTTGAGCTCCCGATATTTCGTCGCTGTTGAAAGCGAGATGACTGGAGAATGCGGGTGGATGGTAAAAATTTGTTAGGTGCAGACAAATCGGTCTACCCTCTTTCTTTGTCTTTTGCTACGCGAACTACTGGAACTCGGTACTCGGTCCGTTTCGCCGTGACTTAGTGGATCAATAAATTTATGAAATGCAGAAACTTGTAGGTATCTGTTCTACGCATCTTAACGAAACCAAATTAGATAGGTATTCCTCCCATCTGCTAACATACACCTACGAAATTAATTCCAACTCTTTTTTCAGAAAAGCATTTACTCCAAAAAAGTACCTATTTCTAGAATTTCACAGTTCTCAAGCGATCCGTCAACGTTAATACTTTCTAGCTGTGCCCATTCCTCGTCGCTGTCAGTAGTGTCCCAACTTTACAAGGTTCACGTGGGGACGCCGTGACGGCTGACTGATTCTTGTTGAGAACTGCGACATTCCCGGCTTGTGTGGGTACGGGAATATGAATTTGAACAAATATTTCGTGTATTTACTCCCGAGGTAGCTCTTTGGGACAAAGTAAATACATATAGTAAAGAGGTACATGAAAGTATTCGTTGTAGTCTTTATGAAAATGTTTGTGTGATTTAGGACGCTTTCGGATAGAATGTTATTGGATGTTTTGGCTTTGAGGTTGAATATGAAAATAACAATATGAAAATTTGGATCGAAGAACCTAGATTTTGTGCTGTAGATACCTAGACGCTCCGATCGGATACGCAATAGCTTAATACGGTCTAAGACAAGCACCGATGTTGGCAATAAGTCTGCTAGGTTAAAATGGGACTGGGCGGGTCAAGATTCTAGGATGAAGACGGACATATTGGCGAAGATAGTCACAAAGTAGGTGCCTGAAGACGGCAGTCGTAGCTCAAGAAACGTTGGCGTGACGATCTGGACTCATTCATAAAGGATTGGTCGGAAAAGGAAAATGTTAAAGAAAATTGGAAAACCATATGGAAGGCCTTTGCCCAGCAGTGGGACAGAAAAAATACTCAGGAAAGATTCCGACAAAAATCAACGACATCCTAAAAATATTACATTACTTACTTACAATATAATTAAGTATTCGCTCCTTGCTTTTTTATAGTGACAGATAAAATAGATTTATGCAAAGTTAGAATTAGAAATCGCCTGAAACTGTTTAAATTATGACCAAACTCATATCAATTCAGAACAATCCCAAAACATTTTATCGTGAAACAATCTATCTTTTCCACCATTCATCACGAACCACAGACTAACAACAAATCTGTGCAACAATTTCCTTCGTAACAAAAACAGGCTAGTATTTTCATGGCTACGATAACATTCAGTTTATGTAAATCACTGAGCAAGTGACTGCTAATATCCGGGGAATAAATAATGTGCCAGCGGTTTCCACAAATCCTTTTCTCCTAACGGAATAGCAAAATTTTAGGAGATTGGGCGAAATACTGTGAAATATTGATTCGACGTATACATCGTTTATTGGGTTGGAATTGATTAATATTTATAATGCTGCGCCTTTAATATTTGTTTTCCGAACAATCTGTACCTATGATAAAAATTACGTTCCCTTTTTTTTGGCCGGATTTGTAATCTGTTTTTGTATGACGAGCTTTTATTTCATGGATGGCAAAATATTGTTCGAATGTGGATAACTGTAATTGTTTCCGTTGTTATCTATATTCGGAAATTGTTTTTGAGATCACTAGAGTTGAAAATGTGTGGAAACTTATTAAGTTTTTATCGCTGTCATCACGTTACGATCAAGCATGAGCATAGCTGGGACACAGGTGCGGCTTGGTAGATATTTTTGTTCATCATTTTGAACGCAGTGACGAAATAATTAACACAAAATGTGCCTGCCTGGGTTCGAATCCACGAAGTAAAATGTCACGACCACTTATTGTCTTCAAACCACCAAATGTTGTCAGACATGATACAAAATTGTTTAAATGCTAAACTAAACTTCTACAAACCGGACTAGTTTTCTCATAATTATTCACACTTTTTCATAGCAAAACTATGCAGGTTATGCAAAGTAATCTTCTTTGTTGACTCTTACGAGTTTTTTTTTTCGAGGTATTTTGGCACGCATTGTTTAAAATATCGTTTCTTTAGAAACAAATATTATGATGTCCCGTTACTCTACTTTGACAAATGGTGAAGGAAAACATCATGGAAGGAAACTGCCACGTCCAAGGAGCAAAGTTCAGAGATATGTGACGAAGACTTACCCGAAGTAGGCTTGGGTAATGGATTGCAGCCCACTCTCTCTCCCTCTCTCTCACACACATAGAAGCCTGAGTCGTAACAGAGGAGACTTCTCTCCCAGAAGAGGAATGAGTGAATAGGTATACACTATACAGGGTGGAAGGCAATTGGTATTTTTTTTTTTAAATTACTGTTCCATATCTCTTTTGTAGAAAACTGCTGTATGTTTTTTAATTACCGATGAAAAATTTCTATGTGGGGGCTTCAGAATGATGTACTAAATACGTGTTATGTGTTTGTGCGTCGGTGTCTCTTCCACCCTGTATCTACGTGTATGACCGCAGATGTATAAAATAACCGACTTCCAAAAGTTTTTTTGGAAAAAAGATTTTATTTTACCCTTTTTATTTATTGTATCACACACAAATCTTTGTCAAATATCAATTTCGCAATTCCTTTTACTTGGATGACATATTTTTTCCAGCTATTTTGATTTAAAAACCAAACTACTAAACCGATTTTGATGAAATTTCTATGGGACCAATCAAGAATCCTTTCAGATAAAAGAAGAATTTTTCAAATCGGTTCATAAATGACGAAGATATGAGGTAACAAAAAAAATACAACTGAATTGAAAACCTCCTCCTTTTTTTGAAGTCGGTTAAAAAGTAGATGAAGCGAAAAGAGTATGTAAGGATGGTATTGTGTTGTGGAGTTTCGGCTTACCCCCATGGGAAAATGGCGTCAGTTAATATGTACATAATGTATGTATATTCTTACAAAGTTCATGTTGAAAGGAGAGGAACCAAAGATGTCCATAAAACTTGTCCTTTTGAAAAATAATAGTGTAGCCCTTCCCTTATCAACCAACATCCGACCTAATTCAAAATATTACAGTTACCCTGAAATCCGACCACTTCAATCAATACCAACTCTTCTGGTTCGGTTCGTTATGATTAGCGCTCGACACTCATTAATTAATATCTGGTTGTTATTGTCAGTGATCACTGAGCACACTGCTGATGTACTTTAAATCTATTTCAAAATTGAATTCGATTTCATGAAGTGCTATTTCAAAATGTAATTCTATTTAGTGCTGATGTATTTGGAATTGAATTTCAGAATAACAGGTTGTGTTTAGAATGTCTGTATTAATTAGCTTAAGCTAATTAATTGTGGTTTATAAATAGTAAAATTACTCGTCTGCTTATTGATTTCTTAACGCCCTTGAAAGAGAAAATTGTGATTGTCTTTGTTTCACTTTAAAGCTCTTTTATAGGACAAAACTTTTTTATTGTAGTTACAATGTAATTAAAAGTCCACCGTTCGCGAATAAGTCAAGTTAGAATAATGTCAATACTTTACCCAATTAATAATATTTAAGGTACTTAACTAATGTTTAAGTTTTAAAGTTTATTTGGTACTGTTAAATGTTGATACCATTTTTTTACGTCGACTTTACCGTTCGTTAATAAATTGATACGAATCAACATAAATAATAAATCGTGAATGTTAAAAAAGATGAAGATACGAATCCCAGAGTGATTGATTAAATTACTGTTTCACTTAAAACCAATAGTTTTGAGTTCGAAACCTCAGAATTCGGCCAGATTCTTATAACAATCTTATAAAGCTTGGTACACATAAGGTCACATCTCACCCTAATTGTCACACCACGTCAAATTGAGCCCGTGATACCTGTCATAGCCGAGCTCTTTCACCGCAGGTAAGACCCTTCCTTATGTAATGCATAGGTGTAACTCCACTTCAAATTCTTAGTCGATTGGCATAATCAGCCTATAGTGTTCTCACTTCTGGAACACAGGCAACTCCAAAGGTGGCTGTACACCCTCGTGGAGACACTCTGAGGCAGGGCGAGTGGGAGAGAGTGTTTAGTAGCGCTCGTCTAGCCTTAGTGTTCCTCGCTGGCTTTCCGTCCTGTGTCGGTTTTGTTGCGAGACGTCTCAGTAGAGACCTAGAGAGAGCTCTCGGTCGATAGTGCGTAACCACCATGGGAAGAGGGAGTGGGATGTTATCACAACACTGGCCCAGTGTGATTCGATACATGTCGCATTTCTTCAAATTTTTGGTTCTTGGACATGGCGGATTTCTCAGGATAATTTCCTTCTCCGTTCTGAGAATTGCTTTGTAATAATTATGTAGGTATGGGTGTAATTTCACTAACAATCCCTACTCGGTTGCATTTGATTAATGTTTCATTAATGTTTGCGTTAACACTGACTCTATAAACGGCACCGGGTATGGCAGTCTACACGTCGACAGATTTTGTAGCCTACAAAGCTGCATCGTTAAGCATGCAAAAGTTATGTATGCAAAAGTTACCATGACGTCAGGATTTTGATGTATTGTGGATTTTTACTATTAAAATCGCCCGCTTATACCTATATTAGCTTTATTTATTTATGTTCTAAATATTACGATAGTTACTTCATCCTAATATCTACCTAAAAAGACGTGCCAAATCCACGATTCCATTCATCATGGCTTTTCCGAGATCGCAGAGCTAGAATAATTAAGTTTGACAGTCATGACGTGTGTACAGTACGGAATATTTTACCACAGTGGGCCAGCAATTGCATGAAATTAATCCCTCAATTGTGTTCTCAGTTAATCCTAATTGCAGTACCAAAATTCGCAGTGTGGACTAGCTACGTGAATTTTGCATGCAACGCGATATTTTGTGTTGATTTGTGTTCAGTTCGGTTGCACACTAAATTAAGTACGTCTATCGCGAAACTTGTGTGTTGTGTGTGTGTGTGCTATTCGTGTTTGATTGTGGATTGAAACGTTTTATCGCAGGCGTTTCCCCTACTGCGTGTAAGCTCGTACGATTACGTTTAAGTTCGAATGAAATAGCTTTATTGCGTTTGAAGTTGCTTGAATAGAACAATGGGGCAAAGACGTAGACTCTTACAAGTTTATTTGATAGAGTAAACTTATTTTACATTTGTGACTCGGAAAAGCACGGGTTACTATCATCCATCCATCGCATCCTGCCGAAATAAGAGAAGAATATACATAAGTATGTATTTGGCTAATAATGGTCACAGCGCTACTACCGAGTATTGCATTGCTGGGTTCGATTTCCGTTTCAGGCAAAATTTATTGGGTTTTTTTATCAGATTTTTCTCAGTATCAGCGCTGAGTCTGGATTTGTCCCCTGATGATAACAATAGGCTCACCTGCTATAACATGAAACTTAAACATAATTGGCGTAAAATGTGACGTGTTGCTTACAAAGCCTTGGCTATAATGTTGGCCACGTCTGGTGTATGCCTCATAGATCTTGCCACAGCTGATTAGCTGTGGGCCAAAATAACCACTTTGTGGAGTCCTTATATAGCCAGCACTAGTCGCGGCAGACCTCAAACATGGTGGCAGAGACGTGCTGGACAGAACCAACGACTAGCGGTTAATATTGGCCCTGGATCGGAACACCTGGAATTTATGGTGGAGACCTTTGCTATGTAGTAGGATGACGCTAGCTCACAGTAGCTATAGGGTACACCTCTGCCTTTCTGATTACAGTATTGTTGTGTTATGATTTATGAATGATCTAAAAAGTTATATTTTTACCTTCCTCAACTCAAAAAAAACTTCCTTTATTCCAACAAACGAATCTATTGACACTGTTCGACTTTCGCGGCTAATATTAATTCGTAATTCATGAAAGCAATTCGGTTCTAAACCGAGTGGACGTTAATAATACAGTACAATAATGCCGTACAATTCAGTCGACGAGCGTAGCACAGTAGCGCCATCTAACAGATTTATTATACAGTAGCTCGAGCAAGGAATATGAAGATATGAATTTCTCGTAGTTTTGTGTCACCATCACTTGTCCTTTCATGCACATTCCACACACAACGTGGAAGAGACACCAAAACAGTTACCACGTATTCAGTACATCTGTTCTGAACCTTCCCCCCCACCCTCCGCATAGATTTTTTTTCAGATCAAGTCAATCAAGTGTTTTTTTTTTAAATCTACTCTAAAACCAACTATACTATGAAAAGTTTCAGACAGGAGGTACCTACTTATAAATAATCTGTAAAAAAAATAAGTTGGCAAAATATAAACTATTTTCAACTTAATTAACCTGTCTATGTACCTCTGTTATATCTCGGTCTATTGTTATAATAATAATAATAATTGAGGTAACCCAAAATAGCTTGTAAAGCCAACGTTAAGCAGAAAATTAAATTAAACTTACACCTACGTTACCTAGTAGCTATGTGTTAGATAAAACACGTACCAACTAGAAATAATCCTTTAAAAATAGGATGACAATAATACCTAGGCACTACTGAGTTGACGGTCGACCAATTTTCAACCTTATCACTTAGGGCCATAAGGATGAAAAGTGGCAGACCGTTAGTGGACTCGGTAGTACTTCTATCCTCGTTTGAAAGGTAGGCGTGATAATCCGTTGGAAGCCGTAGAATACATGACATGTTAGGTACGAAACCAAGTGGCTACAGGCTTTCTAGTAACAGTCTATACGGTACAATATCGATTACAAATAGGTCATGTAGAGGAGAATTGAAGGGTACAATCACCCTAAGACAACGTTGATCAATTTTGAACTTTATGACATTGAACTATTTAGTTGTCAATCGATGTAATGAATATGTATGTCGATGTAATGGAATGAAGGCAGTGATTGCCTAGTGGTGTGACCGTCGGACTGCCAAGTCATAGGTCTCGAGTTCGAACCCAAGACATGCACCTCTGATTTTTCGGCTTCATGTGCGTATTGTATAATGAGCACTCGCTTCGGTGAAGGAAAACATCGTGAAGAAACCAGAATGACTGACGGCTTGTAAAGCCAAGTCAGAGACCCATGGGTGGCATTAAAACTCTGACACCAGGTTAGGCAATAACCACCAGAAAATATAGAAGAAGAAGAATGAATATGTCACATTTTTAACGTTGCCATTTGCGTCGTGTGAGTCCATACTTTTATCCTAACCTTAGACTTTTAATAAGGCAATCGTAGATGCCTCATATTACATAGTAAAATAATAGCCTAGGACCTGGAGAAAGATATAGGCTATTTTCTTATCCTGGATAGGTGCCATCATTCTCCTGCCGAAATCCCAATTTATTTGGGGTCGGCGCAGTATGTCTTCTTCTTCCATAATTCTCTATTACTCGTCATCTCAGCAGTCACCTCGTTTCTAGCCATATCATCCTTCACACTGTCCATCCATTGTTTCGTTCATAAATAGTATTAAATAAAACAACAGCTAGAACATAATAAATATCGAACCCTTTTATAAGTCACGTTAGTGGTAGCTACTTACAAATAAATAGCTTTTGCCTACTACTGCGGAAGACTACGAAAACTACCATTTTTATATCAAACAATACTCTTCAAAGCAATTTGCACATTTATTACTTTCTTTACACTGACCTGTGGATCCATTTTCGTTTACCAAACATTTCATTTTGTGATTAAGCTTAGTCATAATAACATCGTACATTTCTCTTGGGAACGCCTCGGTTTGCTTCGAAAGCTGAGGTTCTTCATACATTGAATTTCAGATGCAGCTCTGAAGAAAGTAGTGCGTCATGAATTTTATAAAATCAATCATGGAATACTTTCTTTGTAGTTTCAGGAATTAATTCTGGTCTAGAAGTAACGATTAAAATGCAATACAGTATCACGAGGTCATGCCATTTTTGTTCCGGGCAAAGAAAGGATATTGAACGACTACGATGTTGAACCCAGATTATTCTGTTAACTGGCTAGCCTGATCAGGTGAGGTGAGCCAGAATCTTATATATAATTATCTGAAGATTATATCTTGTAAAGGAAAGTTATTTGATTAGTGTAAATATGTACAGCGATAGATAAATTTATGGGTTACACCTTATTGTCAAAACCAGGTATTGAATCAGGGACCTTTAGATCTTCAGTCTAACGCTCTCCTAACCGAGCTATTTAACGATAACATAATTATCCAAATCGACAAAAAATATGTGATTCCGGCCAGAATCTGGTCGGCCTGAAATAGAAAAAAATCCAAGATAGTGAAAAAAACTTATGTTATTAAAATAAATAACAAAGCTGAAGAAAAGTTAAAATCTATTGAATCATAATGATATCAATATGTCAATAAATTCATAAAAGTTTTTTCGAGTTGTAGAATAAATAAAAAAATGAAAAAACTTTTTTCAAAAAAATCTTTTAAATTTTTATCTGACATAGATAAAAAACACAAATCACAAGACTAATCCATTCGATCGTAAATATCATCTATTACGAATCCAATTGCATTGAAACGATAAATCTCTTTCCGATCCCGAATTTTCCTAAATTCATTCTGTATTATTTGCTTCAGTAAACTTTCATTTAATCGTTTCGCCGCAGCAACGCATGCTAACAAAATTTTAATGTTTCTTTTAATCTTTTACTTTTCCGTTTAGCATTTCATACACTTTAGTTCAATTTATATTAGTTTACCGGTCATTTAGCCGGTTTTTATTTGGCTTCAGAATCGCCGTTTGCTTTCAGTACCTTTTTGATTCTGCTGTGAACGCTTTATTTCCGTTTCTCTTATTGCTTTCTTTGAATGGTTCGCCGGAATGCATTTCTTTCCGTTCTTTTGCAAATCTACTGTTTGGACTATCGTTGGTATAATTTACTTTTAAAGTTTTAAATGACTTAGGATTTAAACTGACCAACTAGTTAAAGTTACCTACCGAATCGATATCATAAACTCGGCCCTTTCAGTAGGTATTCTTTATTGGTGGTTTTATGATTTTAAATAAATAAAATCATAGTTCATCATCGTCATTCACCTGCCCATATCCCAATATATTATTTATTTTTATTGTTTTCCACTTTGTTTTTTTTTTTATATTGCTATTGCTTCTTTTTAAACCCCTACTGTTTTTTCATGTTTAGAATCTGGAACACTGTTGTCTCCCTCTTGGAGGTGGGCGTTAATAGATGCGACACAGTTATTGTAACTAATGTAGCTATTAACGTACGCAGTCAATTCGTAAATTATGTTTTTGTTCCAATAAAGATTATGATATTTGGAGTCGGCGCAGCATGTCCTTATAAATAAAATTATAAAAATAAAATCTCATAACCATAGTTGCAAAAAAAAAAAAACGAATTACATATTAATAAAATTGTACCAATTAAGTCCATTTCTAAGTCTATATAGATTAATAAAAATATATACTTAAGAATGCCATACTTTTAATTGATGGTAAGTCAAACAAGAACTCCGAAAGTAGGTTAACCTCATTACTAAATATTAGTGATACATGGCCAAAGGTATAAATTATTCCAAGAAACGAAGGAATTATGAGGGCCAGTTCTTGACCACATAACTTCTCTTCCTGTAATTTCCCGGTGTGCTGAACGTAGTGGCGACCACATTATTAGACCGAAAGGTGCGTTCGGTACTTGAAATACTGGTTTACCTACTTCTCATTGCTAACATAATGCTATATACAAGGTGTTGCTTTGCATCCTCGTCAAATTCAAGGAGGTAACTATGCTAATGATTCTCGGCCCGAATCAATAATAAATTGGGTAGGTAATTTTTTATATTTTTTTCTTAATATCGGAAATCGATGACTATACACCACCCGTATTAAAACGCGGCCCATCTAATACTAGCCCTGTAACCGCGCTTTCACACACACAAACAAACGCAGACGTTTATTCGATAAACGGGTGATTCTCCTCTTTTGAAAAGGGCTTGATTCTGAAATAGTGTCAAATTAAAATAACTAAAAAAAGCAGCGTTTATTATTATTGACCAGGTACCGTAATTTATATTGATTATTTACGTCTTCTATGACAACCTCCTGAATTTCGACGAGGTTGCAAAACTACACCTTGTATAACAGTTTTAGACTACATTTCAATAGAAAATATATATATATAATAAATTGGAATTGTGAAAGAAATTTAAAATAATTGAAAAGTTTAAAATTTCAAAGCATCCAAGCCGTATTCACAAATAAAATCAAGCTGTGGCTAAGACGGGATTTTTGGTTAATTACTACTTATAATTTTCACACAATTGAATAATAATGGCACTGGGTTAGACATGTTTCAATTTGTTCCTCACCCATACAAAACACGATCTAATACGAAATACTAACATTCCCTTGGGAGACAAACCACGATGTTTTCATTCCACCCGCATCACAATTTGAGATCAGAAAATTAATCCTCTAGGATTTTCTGAATTTCATATTTATTGCTACTTCGTCTTCCCGTCCAAGGGTTCAAGGCGGCAATATTTTTTGGATCTTTGAAAAAAAAGGCCGGCATTTTCTTGGATATTAGTTTTCTTTTTCTCACGTATTATTAAATAAAGTAACACTTCAATTTATTTCTTAGAAACAAGGCTATTAATAAAATGTTATTTGATTTGAAAGACAGGAGTTATTTGATCAACATTTATTTATACTCGAGTCGGGTATCAAACGTCTACGGTTTCCAAGAAAATCTAATTTGAGACGGCGAAGTTTGTGAATTCCGAATTTTCTTGTAGCAAAATGATGGTTTATTTGAAACTGTTTCTGTTTTTGGTGTAGTAGCTTTCTACTAATATATTATATATTTTTCTAAAAATCAATATTGTATTAGCTTTGAATAAAAAATATAAGAACTTCATGCTTTCAAAGCCAGATCAAATCGCAGGTTTAAAAAAAAATTGGTAAAATATGTATATTTATAATTGAAAGAAGGATTGGAATCCAACAGACTGAATTTAGCCGTTAGTGTGTATGTACCTAACTAACACTCGTGACTAAATAATTCAGTCGAATGTAAACCGTAATGTTGTAGAGGCTGCTTTGCTATACATGCCTTGCCTTGATAAAGAAGAATCAGTCATGTAGCGTCGTAATACTACAGTTTTTTTTGGAATTTCTTCCAACCACCAGAAATAATCATTACAATTCAGCATGATTTATGCGTCAAAGAAGGTAATTTTCCGCAAAATTGCATCATAAAACATATCTTTACACCTATTTAGCATGGTTTAGTAACCACCGAGACCCAAAAGATCTCAATTTAGTGATATTACAATAAAGATCTCATTGATTTCAATGGTCCATAGCACGCATCTATAATATCCATGACCTTATCGTGGGCCCCTCTCATATTTCCCCCAATTTATACGGGTTCGCCTTTTTTAAGAAAGAAAGAAAGAGAGAAAATACATTTATTTATTTTGCGGTTTCCTGACAGTTCCTTCGCATATTCGGATTAGATTGAATTTATTCGACTCAACCTACACCGATATTGGATCGTTCTACCTTTAATATTTCACAAACTCAATTTTAAATGTACGGGATTTTTGTTCCTCGAATATTAATGTTAAGTGGTTTAATTTAGAGTCGGATTCCGAAATATTAATCAAAACATGAAAATACGTATTTGTTTGGTGTGGTTTAAATTAAAGGTAGGATCTAAAATAAGATAATAGCAAATACAAGGTGTAGTTTTGCATCCTCGTCAAATTCAGGAGGTTGTCATACAAGACGTGAATAATAAATATAAATTACGGTACCTGATCAATAATAATAAACGCTGCTTTTTAATGGTTTTAATTTGACACTATTTCAGAATGAAGCCCTTTTCAAAAGAGGAGAATCACCCGTTTATCGAATAAACGTCTGCGTTTGTTTGTGTGTGTGAAAGCGCGGTTATAGGGCTAGTATTAGACGGGCCGCGTTTTTATACGGATGGTTGTACACTTATCGATTTCCGATGTTAAGAAAAACATAAAAAAATACCTACCCATTTTATTATTGATTCGGGTTGAGAGTCATTAGCATAGTTGCCGCCTTGAATTTGACGAGGATGCAAAGCAACACCTTGTAAAGAAACATTTATGAATTTATGATATTAATAAATTAATACAGGAATAAAAGAAATAAAGCACTACTTAACCTAATATTGCTTTTATTTCATTTCTCCTATGTTTAAACCTCAGCTCTCAGAAATCAGAATTCGTGTTGGAGTTAAATAGATTCTTAATTTTACCGCAACACATAAATACATAAGTGGTAACGATGAAGTTTTTACCCATTATTTTTCACCTTACAAAACTAAATTTGCTGATGTACAATACGCAACAATTTCAAGTCTTTGTAAATTTTGACGTTCAAAAGTGCCTATGTATTTGGAATAAATATTTTGACTTTGCAATTTCCCGACACAATAATGTACACAGACACTACTCATATTAAATTCTACACCCAGAAGATTAAAGTACACGCAATCTGCTTCCCAAATCCCAATCTACATACCCAGGTATAGCATTCCCGTACCGCAGAAGCCATGTTCCGAGGAATGCGGTAGAAGCAAGGGAATGCCCGACTTGCGTCAATGGGTGCAGACAATTGGAATGTTTGCGCCAACAAGCTGAATCTACAAACAGAATAAATACTATAGGATTTTTAGTGTTCCGAACCAGTAAGCAGGAAACAATTGGCAGCTGAAACAATTGCAGCTTGTTGTTGTAGTTTGGCTATTTTTAGGATGCGTTTGGCTTAATTTAAACTTAAAGAAAATGCCTTAGAATATATATAATGCCTTAAAAGACGGACTAAATGCAGCATTAAGTCCGCCTCTGTACATTGTGCTTGAAGTGTTAAATAAAATAATGTGGCATTTTCCCGTTCCCATCAACTGGTGTAATTGGAAACTAGATTTCAGAATTTATAACCTACTAAATTACTGTGATTATTACTATATTAGAGCTATTCAACAGCAGCGTACGTTACCTACATGATTTGATATGATACCATCTCATTTAGTAAAACATTTTAAGAACTACCAACTTCTTCTATTTCTATTTGCCATCCAACTTTGCTTCAGTTTTTATGCTACCTTCACGTTTTGAGATGAAATGGATGTGCGTCGACGGAAATTCGTCGTAGTGACGTATTTTTTTATCAGAAAATATAGTTTCCGTCATCCGTGTTCATAAAAAAGATTTTTACTTAGTCGAATCTTTTTAGGGTCAGATACGAGCACAGTACTTTTTGTTTTCCGTATTTATACTTCAGACGCATTTCTGAAAGAAAATAAAATACATCTGATTTTCTTGTGAAAGTGGCAACACAAAAGAATTCAGATTTACGTTCAAAAATCTTTATTTGTTCCCAGCAATTTACATAAAACTTTTGTGTAAGTACCCCAATTTGTACCAGAAACCACCCTCGCGAAATTTCGTTACCTACCCGTATACCCAAATTAATCGTCACTGATTCAGCTCGGAACATTTAACGCGGTGCAAACATAAATTGAATTACAAGTGTTACGAATCGTGTAGCTCTTGTTCACGGGATGTATAGAACACGTTGCTACCCGGATCCTCCCAGTTATTTGACGAATGTCTTGGAGCTCCACCAAATGGATGTGGTACGGCACATGCACTGTCTACAGCAGCTATTTGAAAGCTATTCGATCGTGCATCGAACATCAAGTGTCTCTCTCTCCGTGACGAGGTGACGGGGAGTTTTGTCTTTGTTGAACTCGCTTGTTGCAAAGTGAGATAGATTGTTGAGATAGACTTCTGGAGTAAGTCTTCGTTACCAAGTTGTTCAAGATAAAGCGAGTCTTAGATAAATGTTACACTTGCTTTTGCCTGCGGCTTCGCTCGTGTTATGGTCGGTAATAATTCGTCGGCGACGTTTAAATATAGCCTATGAAATTCGCAGATTATGTTTAAGTTTTTTTGTAGATCGGTAGTTCTAAATATTACCCCCTTTACTTACAAACTTACATATATTACCTCATTGTCTATAATTCATAAAGACGCTGATATCCCTAATTGATGACTTAGATACCATTGGTAAGAGTAGAGTAGTGACACTCGTATAATAAGATCCTCTATCAACCTATAGAAACAATCAATAGTTACATTGGAACGCTTTAAATAGTAATATAGATCAACAATAACTATAAGAAAAATCTTAGAACCAAAAGAAATATTTTTTCTTATTTCAAGACCCCTATTATCCCTGATAACTTCATCCCACTCCTATTCAACTACAATTTGTCTTTCTTTCCCAAATTAATATAATTATTTATTAGCGATGCCTCCGATCCCATTTCTTCCAGTAAGCACCCCAATCAACTAAAATTGTTCGGCATTAATGAAAGTGACGTCTCTTCCATTATATTTCCAATACATCCCTTTGTCTTTGTTACGAAACTGGATTTTGATTAACGCGGACTTCGAATCGTCCTTTCACAAAATATCTAGATACTTTACAGAAGGTCAGCTAGACATACGAAGAGCGAAAACGCACGCAAACAAATGCCAGTCGCGTGTGAGCTTGCACGCGCTGTACGTAAGCCGTCTCGATGTGTGCGTGCGTTTACAATCATTGTATCAAATCGGCCTTCTGTAGGCATCTATTTTGTGGTCCCATCTTCACATTTCCGGAGAGCCATGATTGTAAATTACATTATTAATACTCGGATGAAATCGTGAATTCTATCGTTGCGTTATGATTGATACGCATCGAAATTAGGTATTAAATTTTCATTTCGTGATGTAATTGGAATACCTGAAATGTATTAATAATTGAAATGATTTTACGTCGCGCCTATGACCTTGCCTGCTTTTGATTTATATTTGACAGCGTTATTTACATTTGTACCAGAACAGTTTTCACTGAAATACGGTTGTATTTAATTGTGTTTATGCCTTTAGTTGTATTTGCTAAAAATACATTTTCATTAGCAATATCAAGCATACCTAAACCCTAGACCGTCCATTTAAATTTCATTAGCACTAAAACTTTTAGAATCTAACGATCAGAAGTCCGGGCACTTTATCAGCCTGGGGATAAACTTGGGAGCAGCCGAGTAGGGTTCCGTCGGCAAACACGGCACTGCGGAACCGTGATAGCAGTGTGGATGACGTATGACCGCGTTAGCGAGCTTTCACCATCTAGTTATTACCTACCTACCTCCATTTCTCTAGAATGATTTGAATTTCTGGCGCATGGTAATCCAAATTGTCGTAGAGCTACAGCTACACTCTAGTGCATTGCCCAATTTATGTTCCCTCCTTTGTATACTTATTGTTTATGATACGGTGAAGTTGTGCTGTTTATTCAAGAACAACGGCAGCTTGATGACAGTTTGTACTATTCTGTATTTTGATAACTTTCTTTGGTGTGCATTAAGCAGGTAATGTTCTAGATAGTGGAACTTACTTTGGTGTAGGTAGCTAAGTTTATGTGCAAAATTTATGTAGTTTTCTAATTCATTTATTTTTTATACATATTATTTTACATTTTTAGTAAAATTACCCAGTAAAAATAAAAAACATATACAAAATAGTAGCCCATCTGCATTAGGAACAAAGTTCAAGCTGCCGGTGGTCAGGGCTCCAAAGAGAGGAGCCTCCTCACTATGCGTGCCGTGTCCAGGAGCACGGCTTTCTGAATCAAGCCCTTGACCAAGCCTTTTATGTTGTATTATTATTAATTTTATTAATTCCAAGTTAAAGAACGGTGAAAACACGCTATATTTTACCTTTTCAATCATAAAGAAAAACATCCTCACTTAAAGTACGAATCTTACTGCACAAACTTCCAAATTGAAAACATCTGGAAGTGTTCCAAGTGGGTGAAAAAAAAAAAGAAAAATGGCCGCTTCTCTAGATTGCAATCAAATAATTTTGCCAAGAACCCTTCATGCGTAGCAAGATGGCGGACATATGTGAAATTAATTCAGTTACCATTATTAATACTTACCTGCGCTTGCGTTCTGGAATTTATTACACATAAATTCCTTACGTACTGATTTATAGTGGGAAGATCCATTTGTAGGACGCTACTAATGTAACTGGATATACTACTCTCTATTTACGATGTAACGTCACGCCTATAATACCCGAAGGATTAGGCAGGGGATTGCCAGATAGTACATCTACATTTCGCCAGTTATGTTTAAAGCTCATTTTAATAGGGGGCGAACAATCAACCGGGCACCAATCCAGACTCCGTGAATCCAACTAGAAAAACTATGCCCGACCCGGTAATCTAATCCGGGACCTCATGTTCAACCTCATGTGTTCACTTACTAGATCTTGGTATACCAATCCACTAACCGTTTAATGATTATGTTTCTAATAGACCTGAGTTATGCTAGCTTATTACCTAGGCTTTGGCTGAATTACCTAATCAAAACTAGTCCAATATTAAAGGTGCTGAGATTATTGTTAACCCTAGAGTGGGCGCGCTATGAGCATTTCGCCGCCCTCATCAAAAAAACGTTAATAATTCGTAAAATAATTGCAAGTTAAGTTTGCGCTTTTTAGTAGCTGCCCCCACTTTCGTTCGGAAATCGTGCCGAAAGGCTGGACACCATCAGTGCGCGGGGAGCCGCTAGAGGAGGAAGTTGTTACCATCAGTCGTCGCCAGGCTGCAATTTGCTCACCGCGCGCCTTCCCACGTAAGTAAAAATTGTGTCCAATATTTTTTGCAAAATTGAAATGTAGACTATATTTTATATTTTTAAATTTCAGGATTTAAAAATATCACGTGATTAAAACGAAAAATGAATAACAAGATTGAAGATCATAATATTGTCTTGGCTAGAGGAAATGTCAGATTTTGAAGATGCTAGTTCACAATTATTACACGAGAATGTATCTGAAAGTGATCGATCTAGTCAACATAGTGAGCATAACACGGACACAGAACAGTCAGCAGTCAACGACGATTCTGACAAGGAAGAACCTTCTTCAATAGAAGTGCCGTCTTTAGTTACACACACATTACTGTGCAATGAACATTGCATATACTTATGTGAAGACTGTTTGCTAAAACATATCCTGTAGATGTAGAAAATATATCATTTTGTTATTTTTTTCTATTTTAATTATTATTATATAGGATACTGTAGAATAAGTTATAAAATTCAATTAAAATGTTGCGTTTTCCTAAATCTGTTATATACAAAGAAAAGAAAGAAAGAAAGAAAAAGTATTTATTCGTCTCGCACTGGACAAAACAAAGTGGTATTTCGACAATAAAACGAAGATTAAAAAAAAAAGAAAACTTAAAAACAGATTAAAATAAAACTAACTAAACTGGTCCTGTACGAGGCCAAAAGGCACCTATCTCAGCATGGTGCTGTAACATTAGAAAAAGTCACAGCGCTGGTATTCTGATAGGGCCCAAAGTGATGCCACGGTCATTTAATAATAATAATAAATAAAGTGTATAAACGAATAAATACATAAGGTATAATAAGTGTGTGAAGCACACTCAGAAAAAGAAAACACCCAACGTCATCACAATGTTTGACTATGCCATGAGTGGCAATGGCAACACAGAGAGAGACGCGAGCGCAGACTGCATTTATCTGTCTATGGAACATTATAGCATCAAGTGAATAGCTCAGCGAAGACAAACCAAAACAATAAAACAAAGTTCCTTAAACAGAGTTCAATAAATATGTTGATTTGTCATTACTTACGAGTATTTGAGTTTTACTTTAATCCTGAGAAAAAAAATGGTCAATGAAAAAGAGCGGCAAAATGCTCCCTATGCGCCCACTGATGTTTCGCGGAAAGACGCGCCCACTCTAGGGTTAATCATGCGTAGTGGGGTAATGTCTCCAACTGAGTCATATCATCTATTTTCGTTCGCAAATTAATATGAAAATTTTCCTGGAGTATTTATATCTTTCACTGAAATAACTTTTGCGTCGTGAGAATTTCTGGATTTATTTTAGTATCGTGTAATTATTACACAAGCATTTCAATCGAAAGCTACTGTTTAACACGCTTTTATTAGCTTAGCCTTTAGCTGAGTATGTAAAAAAATCTTATGAGTTACATTCCCGGTTCTCGGTTTCCGATTTAGCTGAAATTTTGCATACATGGTTATGTTTGGATGACAATGCGTGGGTAGATAAGTGACTTAATTTTAAATCCAATATGGTGGATTCCCAAAGATGGCGAACTAGTTATTTTTTATGCATTCCCATGCTACGGGTATCAAATGAAAAGGTTTTCTGAGATGAATACGAGAAAGTTCGTTTTTTTTTTCTAAACATAATATCATTATGCAAGCACCCATAGTTAAGTTCGCACGAACTTGCTTATTACTATTGATTTATAGAGCTCACCAGTTCCTATAAGTTAGTCATCGTTTACTGAAAGTGGCTCACAGATACAAAACAAAAATAAATAGACTTAAAACTTCTTCAATCTAGCTCCTCTTGTTTCCGATTTTTCAATTAGAGCGCTGTTATCAGGAAATTAAGTCTTTCACGCTTGAACTGGCATCGAAGATAATTATTACGTTCTACTATTGGCTTGTATATTATTGAACAAATACTTCTTTGAAGTTCAAGGAATAAATACAAAGGAGTACTTGACTGGCTTAAATCCTTTGCCAAGTCAATAAGTCAACAATAGTAGTTTAAGAGCACTTATGCTGTGTTCATAGTTCAAAGAAACATCAAAGATCGTTTAACCATCGCTTTTATAACAAAAAGAAAAAACAGCCTACCTAAAATATTAATTTATTATCGATACTAGCTCCTCTATCGTTTTGCATCGAGCCGATATTTTACGCTTACAAACTGAAGCCTTTGAAACATTGATTAATATTAATGATTTCCTTTGGCAACTAATTTGAGTGGATAATGGATCTTTTGTATTTTGTGAAAAAGTAATTTGTTAGGCTCGCCGACCGGCCAATTAGAATACAGTAAGCACGCGCTGGTCGGTCGATTAATCACCACATTCAGGAACGCGAAGGTATTGAGATATCGCGTGTTTCAACGCAATTTGTGTACAATACATACTTGTGGAAATATAGTGGATATACCTTCTCGGGATTGTTGTATGAAATTAGTTTTTATTAAAAAGAGACGTAACAGTATTTTTTTTTGGAGTAACGATTCGCATTTTTTACTGATGTTACTATTACATAACATAATATCACGCCTGTAATCCCCGAAGGGTAAGGCAAAGGTGTACCTAATAATAGTACACCCACATTTCGTACCCAGTTATGTAAAAGTTCTATGTAAAAGGGGGCGAGCCGATTGCCATCAACCGTGCACAGATCCAGCCTCCGTGGCTGCTACTGATAGTAAAGCCCAATTACACTTTGCCCGACCCGGGGAATCGAACCCATGGACCTCATGCTCAGCACTAGTCCTTCCCACTAGACCAACGAGGCAGTCCACTATTATAATTTGTTAATCTAACCTTTTCTCATAGTTTTTTTTTGTCTTTGCTATACAATAACAAATAGTTTTTCAATACACTTCCTCGAAAACTGGCTCTTATCGCTCTACGATTAGGTTCAACATGCTATGGATTTCACCCTCGTGGTTTTCTTCTTATATTCCCGCACTATAGTGCGGAAATAAAAACTCCATAGTCAGGCGGCTCGCCCCCACTGTCATTTTTATTTTTCATTGTTTTTTCTATTCCATTGAATCAATTTGGACTTTGAACAAAGGACTAAAAACAAAAATAAAAAAAAAGTGTATTGAAAAACGTCGTTTGATACACGTGGGCATTTGTTACTACAGTTCTCGGCTCCATAACACCCTCGCCTGCGGCTCGTGTGTGTATTTCACCTCGGTCGCAATAACATTCTTTCTCCACTTATATCAAAATGTACTATCAGTTCTATTTATTAATTTACATCATAAATGCACCACAGTGAAGATATCACAGTAAAAAAAAATCTATGAAGTCGATACGAATCCTAAAAGTTATTTTAAATACAGAAAAGGTTGTCAACTCCGATTTATTGTCAACCCTTGTTAGACAAAAATAATAAACGTTGAGAAAGCCCTGATTTAAACAACTTTTTCGACTTATAAATCGACTTTTGATTAATGAACCTCGACGGTACCAGGGGAAATAGACAATAGCAAAAATATAGCGGGAACGTGCTTCGTTTTTATAAAAAAAAATGTTTTGTTTCGAATAAAATACTTCCTGTTATTGGTGATCCGTATCAATAATACACAATGGCTACGTTGAATGTTAACTTTGTATCAATCAAGAAAGGTTCGAATAAAATTAATTTTTCATCTCTCAACTAAAAATTTTAGTTGGTTTTAAATTTTAGTTTCTAGTTTAACTATATCCAATTTCAAATAGATCTAGAGAAAAGAAATCCTTCTGTGAATTAAAAGAAAAATATTCAATAGAAAACTTCAAGTTTTGAGGTTATTTTTTGCTTTTCACAGTGAAAATAAATTCCTCAAAAAAGGTACACTGCTACATTTCCACAAACCGGATATATCTAGATTAGAAGAAAATAGATACCAAACCGACATACGTTAGTAAATCAAACTAAATCCACTTTCGGTTGCGAAGGATAAAGTCGGAATCTTCCGACCGTTCTATAAGACTTCAAAGGATTTACTCTGAAATAAATAGAAATTATTTTCGTGGAACACGCATTTTTGCGCTTGTTAGAAGATGTCTGACAGTGATGGAAGTATTTTAAATATTGCAGATCAGTTAGAGGATTTATGTTACTCTTAATATTCAGCGTGTATCAGATACTTTTGGGTCAAGTGTATATCGAATATGAATCGAATATATGAATCGATTTTTTTTATGTGAAGGCTAATTAATTTTTTAGCAGTCACACGATTCTTGGCGGTCTGGTAAAGCGGATCTGACTTCAGATTGGCTCGCTACACTCGCACATTGCACGACCGCGCGGACGAGCGGCGCTCACTACCTCTCCGCGTAGCGCAAAAGCGGATAAATCGCCCGTTTGCGACAAGGATGACATAACTCAAAAATTTAGATATTTCGATGTTGCTTGTAGTTGAATATAAAATTAAGGAAAGCAAGTATTAAATTAAGTAACGAAATACGTGAAATAAACCTTTAATCTTTTGAATAAAAGTTGCTCTATGCAAAAAAAAAATTGGCAATATACTGAAAATATTTTTAGAACTTACAAAAAAGCTGTCCTATATTTCTTATTTTTCGAGTTATGTCATTACTGTTGCAAACAAGCGAAATCTTTGCCACCTCCGCCAGACCGCGCGGACGAGCGGTGTCGTGTGAGAATCGCCTTAGGTATAATGCTGGACCCTTGCAGAAAGCTCTCCAGTTTCATGTTCTGCACTACACCATAAAATATAACTAGCCAAGCATTTCTGAGACTGACCTTTAATAAGAATTAATTCATCGGTTGTTATCACAATTTTAATGTTGTCCAAATTGTAAATAAATTCAATGCAATTACAAAAAATGCTTTATCAATGTTTTCAAAGAACGTAAAATGTAATGAGTTTACATAGGCTCAAGAGGAGTCTGAGAGTGAAGTTCTGTTTGTGTGTGTTATTTTAAATGTTTTATAATCGCACCCACTATACAGGAAAAATCCTAAATTGGGGCAACGTTTAAAAAAAAAATTCATCCCCATATCTTCTTTGATCATTCCATTCTTCAGCACATAAAGGACGACGACCACAACATTCAATTACGCACCGTTTAAATTATACGTGGTCAAGAATTCGTAAAGTGAAGCAACTTCGGCTAGCAATTAAACTTAAGGGCACTTCTTTGAAAGTGATTTAAGTTAGAAGAATCCTTAAGAAAGCCGGTATACCGTCCACGGTCTAAGGACCCCTCTGGGCGTTAATGAAGGAATTCCGTTTTTATTATACTGGAGTGCTCCTGTCCCATCCATCTTGCCTTTTAAAGGTCTATCCTGGAAATGGGAAACACAAAAAGGTAAATCGACAATAGATAGCTATAAAATATAAGACCTCTTTAGAATGTTATGGTAATGCTCATTGTAAATCTTGTTTCTGCAAAGTTTTGTGGGACGCGTTGGGCGAGTGGTCGCAAGCGCGACTGCTGAGCATGAAGGTTCAATTCCCGGGCAAAGTGCTATATTGAAAGCTAAAGGCTAGGTGATAAATTTCCATACCTCAGGTTTATTAGAAACAGAATCTTTGAGTGGATTGGTACACCATGATCTTGTTAGTGGTCATAAGCGCAACAGTTTAACATGATGGCCTGGGGTCGATTCCAAGGTTGGGCATAGTGTTATTGGGATTTTCTAGTACTACTCACGGAGTCTGGATTTGTGCACGGTTGATGGCAATAGGCTCGCCCCCTATTACATGGGACTTAAATGTAACTGGCGAAATGTGGATGTACTATTAGATACACCTCTGCCCAACCCTTCGGGGATTACAAGCGTGATGTTATGTTATATGTTTATGGAACTTGTCTACGTTTCTTTTATATCTATCCTCTCGCAGGTGCGCTGGAAGAGATTTCTAAATGAAATAAGCGGTACCTTTGTGCTCTTTTGTCTTTATGTATTTTTCCTGTAATGTGTTTTGTGTGTACATAAATAAATAAATAAACTTTTCACAACTTTTGTCAGTAGGTATACAGGTACAGCTTTTGTGATTAATAAGTTATAAAGGTAAATTACATTACACGTTTTCGAATTCTATAATTGAGTTAAATTACAAAGTTCGACACAGCGCATTATATTTGTACCTGTATTAATGAAACCCGTGTAAGCGAGAACACATTAGGCTTTCAATGAGATTTCTAATGTTCTGAAGTTTGACAAATTAAATTGTCAACGGCCTCCAGTTTGTGAATAATACATAATATACATACATACATACATAACATTACGCCTGTAATCCTCGAAAGTTTAGGCAGAGGTGTACCTAATAGTACACCCACATTTCACTAGTTATGTTTATGTCCCACTAGCGACCCACCCCGGCTTCGCATGGGTGCAATGCTGATACTAAATATACATATAAACATTCCTCTTGAATCACTCTATCTATTAAAAAAACCGCATCAAAATCCGTTGCGTAGGTTTAAAGATCTCAGCATACATAGGGACAGACAGACAGACAGCGGGAAGCGACTTTGTTTTATACTATGTATTAACCGGGAAAAAATCCAGACTCCGTGGCTGCTACTGAGAAATTTCTGTTGAAAAAACCTAATAACACTTTACCCGACCCGGGAATCGAACCCGGGAATCGAACCCAGGACCTCATTACCACTAGACCAACAAGGCAGTCGACTAAGTTGTGAATCATAGTTGCCAACAATTGCTATCTATTTCTCAAAGTCATGAAAACTATCGAGAAAGTCTTGAATACTTGCCAATGCAATAAGGTACTTACAGTAGAGACACAACTAAAGTCAATGCCCCCTCATCCCTTTAACCTTTAGAGCGAAAATCTATCTCTATCCCTCTTCTGAGATGCACTGGGAGTAGACCGAACTAAATTCATAATAAAGTTTCACAACTCTTCGAAAAGACGGACGGGGCTAGAGAGAAATATCTCTCGACTAACCTCAACTTCAGCGGATTATAAAATACCTGACAGAAATGAAAATTGTATTTTATTTTGCACTGAAACTCTGATACTAAAAATCTGTGAGAAACTGCGAAATACTTCTTCGGAACTTATATTATTGGAGTTTGAAGAATTGCAATTGAATAAAAACTCATACTGTAGTGTTTACATCGGAATCGATACATTTAAGGTTCAATAAAATCTATCCTAATATTAGAAATCTGAAGAGTTTGTTTGTTTGGTTGAACGCGTTAATCTCAGGAACTCCTGGTTCGAATTTGAAAAAACGTGTTAGTGTTGGATAGCCCATTTATCGAGCGACATATGAGAGCGGAGCATCAATCAAAAATGTTAAGCAGACGAAGTTGCACGGGTCAGCTAGTAAGAACATAAAATAAACACACATCAACGTCGTCCATGGATATTAGCGATAAATATGTCATTTTCCTAAAATATTGAAAACATTTTATTGATTGTGCCGTGTGTAAGTTTTATTTCGATTGATCGAATTATGGCAAAACCAATATTATAGTGGGATTTAGATATGAACTGGGTTATTACTGGAGTTTAATAAAACACGAAGGGGCACAATCTTTACCTTCGTTCCTTTTTATCGCGTGGTCAGTGACTATCCTGGTGTCAGAGTTTTTATGCCGCCCATGGCCTCTGACTTGGCTTTAAATGCCGTCGAGATATATCTCTCAGGCACGCTGGTTTCCTCACGATGTTTTTGCTTCACCGAAACAAGTGATAATATTATACAATAAGCACATGAATCGGATAAATCAGAGGTACGTACGTTTCTTGGGTTCGAAACTTTACCTGCCTCGTGCATTCTCAAACATAAGCTTATTTGTAGATTAGGAAGCTTTGACATTATCATGGGTACCAATACCTACCCATGATAATATCAGAGCTTGCTTTGATACCTCCAATTAACAATACACCTCCAAATTCATACAGAACCAATAGCAACGGAATACTGATTAGAAATCCGTACGGTTAACCAGGCTCTTATTAGTGCGAACCACAAATTTCGGCGCTCGCTGAGTCACGGCTGTTGCGAGCGTCTGCAAATAACTATGAGTTACCTGCTATGTGTGGCTTATTTGGGGAAGCCCAATACCTACCGGTATTGACGTCGGTATGGACATGTCATAATTAAATTATTTTCCATGATCTTTGTTTTACAAATGAATTGGGATGTACAGTCGAGGTTAGGATTTGTTAATCTTAATTAACACACTACGTCAATTTTGCAAGTAGAAGCTATTTCATTAATGTAAAAAACGTATAGTTCATTGATTTTCTATTTCGTCTCTTAAGTGAATTACTTGCCATATTATATGTATAAAGAATTGAAAATAATAACGATTTCCTGTTTTTTATTTTTTATGTTTTCTTCCAAATGAATTATACCGAAGCTAACTGTAAGCTGAACGCAAAAATAAATAAACTACGAAAACAATTGAATACAAAGCCACAAATGCCGTATTTCCGTGGTTTTAAAATTGAAAGTGATATTACGTAGTGAAAAGCAGAACCTCTATTTAGTAGAGATCCCTAAAAGCCGGTACATTGTTTCACGGCAGGAGCTAACATTCAACTTTATTTCTCGTTACAAAGTTACTCCTTTGCCGTGCATTGTCAAGGATGCACATCGTTTGTAAAAGATTTAAAAACAGAAGTACGTGACAATGTCTATGAAAGGAGGTCCCAAGTTTTGAAAGCAATATTTTATACGGGGTGGAAGGGACACCGACGGCGACGCACCGAATTTTTGCATCGGTAATTTAAAAAAAGAAATGGCTGTTCCACACATTTTGACCGTGTACATTGTAATTTTGTAGGAAACAGCTGTTTTTTTTTTCAATAACCGATGATATTTTTTATTATAATTATGGTTATTGAAAAAAAAAACAGCTGTTCAAATATATGTACTAAATACTTGGTTACCGTTTGTGCGTCGGTGTTCCATCCACCCTGTAAAAAAAAAATCATTAGACTTTTAGTCAAGTACTTTAATTCTAAGATTAATTGTTCGCAACTTATGTTTTGTCTCTGAAGAAAGATTTTGAGCTTCCATCTCTTATAATATACCTTTTTTATAATCAGTCTACTGTCCCACTGCCGGGTTTAATGTCTCCTTCTTATGTAGGTTATCCTACCACTCACACTATATTGTGTGGATTTCTCAGGCAAATTTATAAACCATAGTTTTATTAAGCGACATTTTAAATTCTTTACGATTTAATCTGAAAACGAGCAGTCGCCTTTTATTTTAACCTAAGAGACGACATCTTTAGCCAGACTGCCCCCGCGGCAGTGCCCCACAAAATGAAGAAAATATTTTTTATAAAATGTTAATAATATTAAAACGAATGTACTTACCACCCCCACACCATCTTCTGTGTGATAAACGCAGCAATCTGACAACTTGTGTGGGTAGACAAACATCTAAAATATCATAAATATTATTTTTACCTCAAATCCTGTAATAAAATACGGTATATTTATCTTCTTTTGAATATATTATTTTATAAAGAGATATTTACAGATGCGTCAGTCGAGGAACTTTATATATCCACGTTGTTCAGGTATTTTATTCCCAACATGACAGTTCGCTACCTTACCTAGAGCACAAACGTTTAAAATACACTTGAAGCTTGTGATAAATTGTTGAAAGATATTTTGAGGAACATTTTGGGAAACTCTCTGAAGGGAAGAACAGAAAGTGTAAAGTATTTGGATGGCATTTTTATAGTTGAATGAATTTCTCGTTTTGCGTAATAATAAATGCTATAATATAGTGACGACTGATGATAGATTAATGAACACACAGACCTGTCATTAATTGGAATTGCAAACGTGTTATTAACATTTAGCTTTTGAATTTCAAATGTCATCAAGAGAGAAACAGTACATCAAAATTAAACCAATGTTGTCCGTTTACTATTCATTTCAGTCACGAAACACCTATACAATCTAGCTAATAAAGGATTATAACATCGATACACGAAACTATAGTTGGACACATTAATATTCGGCATTCGGCGCAATGTAACGTTGTGCAAATACACCGTGGTTTGTATTAGTGTTTACTATCGTCACAGCATAGATTGATACAGAAGGATAGCTACATATGTAGGTACAATGAGTGACACAGGTGCACGCACGCATTGACGCGGAAATCTCAGCAAGTTTTTCGACTTGCAATAATTTGAACTTTAAAACCGACAACAAAGTCGACGACATATATTATGCCGGCGATTCGGTGGTTTTGGTGTAAGTACATAGAACTCTTGAAACAAAAGCCGGGCGCGAGTGCGCTTGTACATGCCTGTAAGTGAAGCGTGTCTATGTGTGCGTGCGTTTTCGCTCGTTGTATGGAGTTGACTTTCTGTACGGAATTATTTAAGTAGTGGTATTAGTGTTTACTATCGTCCGTCTATGTATAAGCACCTGTGTTGGTACATTTACACTATTCTGGCGTAGTTGTGTAATGATTCGGGTTTAGTAAGTGACAATACCAATTCAAGTGACTGTATTGGCTATTTCGTGATGCACTTTTGTTTATTCAGTTATTTGGCCCTTCTGTTGATAGTAGATTCAACTTAACAAGTTACTATGAGTTCTGTATGAGTTTGTGTAGAGTTCTTTTTTGGCTAACAGAATAAAGTTTTATTCTGCTATACAACTGATTATTTTCATTACACATTACAAACATTTATGTACCTGTTTGAAAGCCAAAGCATCCTAAACTGGTTTTATTCAAGCTTTCAACAGCAGGAAAAGTACCCCATAGAAAATATCGACGACGTTTACCTATGTAATTTTCCGAAAATCGGCTAATTACGAACAACTCCGCCTAATTAATGAACTTAATTAATGCGTATATGTCTGGTGTTCTGTGAGAGAAAGTATGTATGAGTGTCCATTGTTCCATGTTAGTTTTAATTTAGTTTAAACCATTGAATGTTGTAAACTGGATGTTTTACTTTAGTTTTGTTTTGCTTTCTGTTTCTAAGTTGATTATTGTAATTGGTGTTATACCGTTTTAATTAACAATAAATAATGAACTCAGAAAATACAAAATATAGGTAATCTTATCAAATTCCCATCACACAACACAAACCGCACACACAATACTAATCACGATCCACAACTAGATGTTTATCGCAGCATATTTCCGTGTCAATCGAGTTCTCATTAGAGAGAGAGACATTAATATTCACTTGTTCCGGCACGATGTCAATGCAGGCTCAACGGAACCGAGCTTTGATATACTGTCTTGTATTACCGGTTTGTTGTGCTGTGTGGTCCCTTTTCTGCAGGAAACTGTGTTGTGCTTGAGTAAGGTATTTGGCCTAGATTTTAAGGGATTAGTGTTTTATGCACGAGGTTACGGCAAATACCGGAATGCTGGGCTTTGAAAAATACGGATGAAAAAAGATTGCATGTAGCGGAGATGAGAATGTTGAGGTGGATGTGTGGTGTGACGAGAATGGATAATGTAACGTTGTTTTAATTTGATTCTGAAAAATATAATAATAGACGCTTTGAGATTCAGGTCGTTGATGGTTTTGAGTTTAGTTTCAAAACCTTGGAAACTCACAATTGTTAATATTTTCACAATTTCCTTTGAAATAAGTAGCTAGCTTTTAAATACAAGCAAGGAATTTATTGTTCCTCGCCTAAACTACAGTTAGTTTTACATTAGAACTCCCACATTTCGACAGTTATGTTTGAGACCCATGTAATAGGGGGCGAGCCTATAGCCATCAACTGGGCGCAAGTCTCTGGACTTGTGCCCAGTGTTTGTGTGTATTTTCGCGGCTGCTACTGAAAAGTTCCTGATGGAAAATCCCAATAACACTTAGCCCGACCCGGGATTCGAACTCAGGACCATGCTCAGCCTCATGGTCTTCATGTTTGTTATAGTGTTTCATTACTGTTCAGAATGACAAACATTGTAAAATCTCCCTTATATTTAAAGACACATACAAAATCGTAACCCGAGTACCAGGCAACAATGCAACCAAGGCGGTTTGATGTTCAGCTAACATTAAACGCATCCGACTCAAAGCCACTTGAGTTTTGGCTCAGTTTCCATTCGGGTGCACTCAGTGTTGATTCTGTTTCCAGTTCCCTTTCGCTGAGGTTTGCTTACTGTGTAGTAGGTATAACTTGGAGTAGTACAATAGCTGTGAATTGATTTTGCTTTTGAATTGTGTGAGCTAATAGTGAAAACCATCTTCGACTATCCTTTCCTTTTGTGTTGGAGTATTCGGTTAAAAAAAGAGTTGCCTAAAATTTTAGACTGAAAAACCACCAAGTCAATATTATAAGAAGTTAATGTATGTTCGTAGACTGGTAAGAATAATTAAATTTATCGAATAATTGAAATAAAGATCTTTAGATCTTGTAAAAATGTCGTGAGGACAGTTTTTAGTATGAATGTGGATGGCTATGTAAAGGAAGACCAAAGAAACGATGGATGGACTGTGTTAAGGATGATTATGGCTAAAAGTATGGACAAAGAGGATATGCTGCGTCGACCTCAAATAAATTGGGCAGGAGAAAGATGATGATAAACCTTGAAATACATTTTTTATTTCGTAATTTTCATAGATTTAGATGAGTTGATCATTGAGATGAGGCTGTAGGGGAGTTTTCCTGTGACTGCAACGGTTATGACACCATCCTTACTGCCCCATTTAAATCTCCGCTCTATACCTATACAATTTCAAAGCACTTTCCAAGGGAAGCGCTATCAATATCTTAGGTCTCAATAAGACTCGGTATATAGTCTGAAACAGTACATAGGTAAACCGACCCAAAGCAGTTCTAAGTATGAGACGGTTTGCGGGAGTTCCTGGTAATTGGAAGACGGCTTGTCTATACTAAACATTGCTAACTATGATTAATTGGAAGATACCGATGATTGATGGTTGAATTTGAGCTTTGTATCAATCAGAAGCCATCCAAGTGATATTGAGTTTAGGTTACGTTTACGCGTTACTGACTGCCTGGTTGCTGTAGTCGTCGTAATCGCGACTGCTGAGCTGCCTGGGTTAGATTTCCGGGTCGGACAAATTGTTATTAGTTTTTTCCATCAGGAATTAGGCAGCCACGGGGTCTGGATTTGTGCCCGGTTGATGGCAATAGGATCGCCCTCTATTACATGGGAATGAAACATAAGTGGCGAAATTTGGATGTACTATTAGGTACACCTTTGCCTGAACCATTCGGGGATTACAGGTGGACATTTACGCCTGTTTCACTAAGACTAAGCGATACCTAAACGTATGTCTAAATAAAGGCGCGGTGGGATTTTTAATGCAAAGGATTTACTCGTAATCTAAACTTTGCAAGCCTCTCTATTTTGTGTAACCAAATAAAAATTATTCAATGTTTTAATTACTAAGATTTGATGTACTTGTGTGTTATTTTCCACACACATCTGTTCAGCCATTTACACGTAATGGAGTAACAAACATCTTCACAAACTTTCACACGTAAATATTACAGGCATAGTGAGATTAGACGAGCTCTCTGTAGTTGAAAGCCTGTCCATCGATCCGCTAGGTTAAGCTGCACTAGCCTCGGATAACAAGTTAAGCCCCCCGTCATACGACCTTTGATAGACGTAACTTTACAGACAGACAGACAGGCTAAAAAACTGACAGCTGGCTAAACCTATGGATGTTGGTAAACCACAGTAATCCAATCAACTTTTAGGCGTATGATATTCGTGGCATTGTATGCAATAACAATATAATATTTGATTTGTTTTTTTTTTGCGTTTATGGAGCATTTAGACACGAAAAATGAATAAATTCTATACCAGTGTCCGTATTCTTTTTATTTCGCTGTATTGTCGCTGTGCTGTGTAATACTGCTAATACATGATATTGCATATTTATTAGGAGCTCGTGGCTAAATAACAACAGGCGCTCGGGTTAATCTTCAGGTTAAGCCGCGCTTGCCTAGGTTGGTCCGTGGATGTGTGACCACCCATTACATAACGAGTTATCTCCGTGCTTCGGAAAGCATGCTAAACCGTTGGTCCCAGCTGTCTTTTAAGATCTTCATATCGTTACAGGTAGTCAGTGGCCCGAACGTCTGACAACCAGTCTGACCAAGGTATATCTTATTACCCAGCACTAACTGGGTAGTTTAGGTCCGATAAACAGTCGCTCCATTTAAAATACTGGTATTCAGCTGCATCCGGTAAGACTGGAATCCGACCTCAACAAGCAAATGTGAGTTTATCAAGATTATGTCTGGACCTTAAAAGAGACTATGACCTCTGAGTTTGTTTCGGCTGTTTCGTCTCAGAGTAGTCAGATACGAAACACCGGCCTCATCTAGTTTTAAAAAAGAAGACGTGTAAAAGTGTTTGTAAAAACCTATTTGCAAAATAAACATCATTTATCATTTATCAACATAGTTGGGAAAAGACTCGGCAGACGATGATGACTGCTGTTACAAGTTTTTTTCGGCATCACGATGGCCAAGATGGCAATTTATTCATCCAACATTTGCTACAGAAACTATAAGCATATTGAACTATAATGTATTTTTCATAAATTACAAAAAAAAACACGAGTTACCAAGCAATCTTTCACTCATATGGAAAAACTGCCGATCTGTCATTCGAAGACCAGTCACTAGATTGGTGACAGATGATTGATGAAACTTATCCCTCGCAGTGGACAGTCTGGATTCGATTGATCAATCAAAAAACGAATGTATCCAGTTATTCTTTCGTCTCTGTGTGTGAGTGACGCATCAATCTTGTTATATGAAAGTTGAGATAGTTGGAGAAAAAGTTTTGAACTGACACTTGTGTGTGAAAACGTTATCGCTCATTTTATGAAAGATTCTGAAGTAGTTTGGTGCTTGAGTTTTTGTTTTAGCTGACTTTTATATAACTTGCCTTGTTAGTTAGTATGTATTGGTCAAATCTTGCAACAGAATTTCGAACCAGTTGCCCCCAAACGATTGAGCTGAAATTTTGCACACACCTTTGGTTCTGGTGACAATACGTTTTTGATGATTTGATTTTCAACATGATTTGATCCTGCAGCCAAGATCGTCTCCTCACGAGAGAACTTTTCAACGCTTTGTATACGCGTTCAATGTTGAAAGATAAACCTAACTTTCTTCTATTCATTTTAATAAAAGCTTAAAAATGTTTGTTTATTCCGTCGCACCTTTTAGCTCATGTGAGACTAATATAAAACAAGATAGAAACACTAACCCACACTGGGTCTATGGTGGATTATGGCCCATTCTCCTTGTCAACGAAAAGAGCGCTATGTCCCTGCCTGTGGGCAGATTATGGGCTGATTGCGCAGAAGTTTTATTCAAAAACGCATCGTGTGTTAGTAAGGTTATGATACATTTTAACTTAGAATTACAACTTGTTTTCTAATAACGCTTCGGATTTCACACATCACACAGCTACATATATGACTTTCATTAAATAAAAGTCGTTAAGCCGGCACGACAAAGCGAAAAGTCGAAAATATTGTCACAGTTAAAAGTATCGCCGTTGGCGGCGAAAATTGAAAACACAACTAGTGGAAACCGTTCCGTTACGACATGCGTACCGTTACCGTTTCGTTGCAAAACATTTTAACGATGTTAGTTTTTTGGCAAATATCCACACGTGAACCCAGACTGGGACTTATTAATTTAGGAAAGATGTTTTTTTAAGTATAGTTTTAAAAGAGATGAATTATAATAATTTGTTCGTATTCATCATTATCGGTTTCAATATCTATTAAAATATCTCAAAAACTTTTGTTTGACAGCATAACATTAATTTTAGAGTCACTTTCAAAACTGTCAAATTAATATAACTTTTCAAATTTATCGTTTAATATCACGTCATCTATCACCAAATTACTAAAGCAAGAACGCTGCTCATCTTCTTGAACAACAATACCTACCAGTTGGTAGAATGAGTTCCGTCTTACAGTATTGTTGTAGTCCAATTGTTCTGCTGAGAACTTGCAGCCAGGTTCCAAGATTCAGTTCGTTGTACAAACACCGTTTATCAGGCGTTGATGGTAAGTTTGCTTTACAAATCTCTTGCGTTCACGATACCAAAGTCAGTTTCTATTTCGTTCTCAGCACTACAGATTTCCCAGTTGCATCGTTTGTCCTCAGTTTAAGAGGCAAATACGTATTCCCGTAACGCATAGACGACGGTAAGTGTATTCTTTTGTAAGTCTTTCTGTACTGCTACGTTGAAAATTGTATGCTTTCGAGTTCATTGGAGCGGGGATTTCTTTATTGTTTCGCATTATGATTTGATTTAGGATTGAAGTGGTTAATTTGGTACAAAATAATTGACCGGTGTTGCGATTTCGTAATTACCGAGTCAGGCTCGAAATCAGGTATAGACCATTATGCTTCTCTTTTAATATTGATAATTTTCCTACGTCAAGACTGTTCTATATTAAAGTATTTTATGAGCCGATCGATTTTGAGTGTCGGTCTTAGTTAACTTGCAATGATCAGGCATGGTAGTAATTCTTTTCTGCATCTACTCTGAAACTCTTGGCTATGGTGGTCAGATAGGCAGTTCCTCCATTTAAAATACTGATATTCTGCGGTCTAACCAGCAAAGAAGCACCTGGACGCCACCGCAGATTAGTTGGAAAGAGCTAGCACAAATGATAAGGAGTCACCAACTGTGCAGTTTAAAAATAAATAGAATATTATTATGGAAATAAGGTCTGTAAGTTTGATTCGAGAATTAAGGAATAGGATATTAGGGACCTGTGTTTGAACAACAGTTCAATTGTTCCTCCAGTTTCATGAAATCAGACGTGTCTGGAGATCAGAGAGTTCATGAAATAGTAAACCCTTCCGCATAATTTATGCTGTGAATAAACCGTTATGGAATAACATGAATGGCGTATTCCCAATTGGTATGTTTCTCATGACATACCTACTGACTTGATGAATATTCTCATCCAGGGATATTTTAAATTCATTGTAAGGAATATAAGAGGAGCATCATTATAATTTGAGGTCGTTGTAACACACCTTGTTCATCTATACTCTACTTTTAATCGGCATCCCTCTAGTGACTGCATTTCTTACCATATTTTCATCGTACACACAGTTCATTCATCTTTTCTTTGGTTTTTCCCCATCGATTTAAAAGATAAATGTTAAGAATTAAAAATTATTGACTGCACACTACACACAGTATGCGACTGCCTAGCATGAGGTACTGGGTTCGACTCTCGGGTCGGGCAAATAAAATTGTAATTGGGTTTTCTCATCAGGAATTTCTCAGTAGCAACCATGGAGTCTGGAATTGTGCCTAGTTGATGGCAATAGGCTCGCCCCTTATTACACTGGAGAAATTTGGGTGTATTATAAGGTACAGCTCTGCCTAACCCTTCGGGGATTACAGGCGTGATGTTATATTATGTTAATTAATAGTTAGTAACTGTTAAACGACTACAATGGATGTACTTTATTACATTTTAAGTGATGTGAAAAGAAGCTACTAAAAAGTTTAAATACGCATTTTAAATATGACTGCATATTTCCCATATCCTTTTAAACTATGTGATTACGAGATATAAGCCAAAATTACTGAACTAAGTTCGAAGTGTTAGGCAATTTTACTCATCGAACAATAAGTTAGTTTCGTATTACCAAACTTAGATAAGTTTGTTCACCAGACTGTGCATACATTGGAAGACATTAAAATAGGTTATTTTCATAAGACGTTCTTGAAAGATTTTCAAACAATTTGGCAGCACTAGAAGCATTCGTTCAATATTAAAATGAAAAGAACTTCATACCTGAATACTCTTTGCAAAGTATAAACTTACTTTCTATCTACGGTTTCAAAACTAATTTAGACAAAAATCGGAACCAATGCCGCCATCTTGTATTTCAATGGCAGGTCAACGTCAGTCGAGCGCCGTAAGATCCTTGTGGCATAAGTGTTCTTGAGAAGTTTCTGTGGCGCTTTTTACCAACATAATATTGACCACTTGTTACAGATTATTTCAGGCTAAATAATAACAGCCGCTCGGATCAATCTTCAGGTTAAGCCACGCTTGCCTGGGTTGATCTGTGGATATGTGACCACCCATTACCGGCTGTCTATTATTGTCCCGGCTGTCATTTGTAGATCTTTGACAGTAGTCTGATAGTTGGGAAAAGGCTAGGCAGGGGATGATTTTACAGAGTATTTTATGTTTTCTACAATAAAATGATCCGTTTAGCACTCACATCATATTTAACCATCATTATGCCACAATAATTACCTACCCAAGTATTTCAGCTCCCGCCGACGTTATAAAATATGTATGAACTACGTTTTCTGTCTCTTTCCTTTCTCTTACATCTTTAGAAAATCTCTTTGGTGATGTTGGAAGAGGATAAACTGCTTCATTTAATACCTTGCTTCGTCTGGATTATTATTTCAAATATAACTTTTGCAATAGTGGTACTTACTCGTTATTTTTGAGACCTTCTTTGGTTCTGAAAAGTTTGGTACAAGAATTTTTGTTGTGTTGATACTGTAGTATCAAGAAATGCTCGTGATTAGGGGCGTTTTTTGTAAGGAATTGATAACATGTTGAGTCGGCCGTTCAGAAAGGACTTTGTGTTCAAAAATTAAAAGAGAATAAGAAATCGTTTTAATTCTTTCGGTTCGGACGTCGTGACCTGACGTTGATATTGCTCGTGACTAGCTCTATAAGTGTATTCTCAGAAATTTTACATTGATTTTATACGGGTTTTGAATTAATAATTATTATGATAGTCAAAACACCGTTAAAAGTCACATAATATTTCACACAGCTTTCCAAAAAACCAACATTTAAATTTTTAAACGTTGAATAGTCAAACACCTCTAAACGTTGAATATTGAAATTCAATCAAAATAATATTATGCGACATCATCGAAACAAAGCCGATCCTATTGTCGATATAATACAAACAGTATGAACAGTACTGGGACGATACATTAATATGCATCAAGTGCAAACTATCGCCTACCACGATCGCAGTATAGACTGCAAACACGAACACAGTCGCTACTGTTCGCATTTATTGATGTTACCGTGAATATCTGAAACGTGAATATCTTGAGATTCACTGGTGAATGTCGACTATCACCGAGCTTGCTGGTGAAGGTCATTTACCAGGTAATAAATAGACAAAATCGATTGCGTGTGTTGTTACTGTGCAGAATATATAGAAGTTTTTTTCTTCTTTAGAAAAAGCAAGAATAGATATAAATATGTATATTAATATAATGTAATAGATAGATATATATGGAAATGGATTCACGTGGACGACTAGGTTCATGTCTATTGTGAACGAAATTATAATGATTATTGTATGACCAATATCCATCCGAGATAATCACCTGGGTACATTACAAAAAAGCAACTATGGGACGTCTACTACCTATTGGTATTGATGTATGTTAAGATTCAGCGGTGAATGTCCAATGCGCGTAAATTAATGAAACAATTTCAGACATTCACTCGCGAGCTCGGCTATTGTCGACATTCGCTGGTAAATTTTAGATTCACCAATTTCGGACAATCACGGTAACATAGACAGCGTAGTTGTTGAGTACTGAATTATTTTGTAGCGGGTTTGGGATTGAGGAAACAGCGTGTCGCCCACTTATCTTCTTGCCGAGACAAGTGACGGAAATGAGTGACTTAATGGAGCTACGAGCGATAGCTTGGTTGTTAGCACTTGTACAAGTGCTGGAATTTAAACGATTTGTTATTTTGTAGTAGGATAGACAACGACGACCTCTCCTAAATCGTTTCGCGTAAAGCTTGTAGACTTGTTTTAAACCAAGTTAATTTTGTTTTACATACATACCATCACGCCTGTAATTCTCGAAGGGTTAGGCAGAGGCAATAGTACCTACACCTACATTTGGTGAGTCATGTTAACGTCCCATGTAAAATGGGCGAACCTGTTGACATGAACCGAGCACAGATCCAGACTCCGTGGCTGCTACTGAGAAATTCCTGTTGGAAAAACCCAATAACACTTTGCCCGACACGTGAATCGAACCCAGGACCTCATGTAACGAAGCAGTTATTTGTACAACAACTAGCAAATTCAGAAGGTTTTAAATTTGGAACCATTATTACCAGCCAAGGACGTGTTAAAGTCACGACATGATGATGATATTGTAAGAATGACGATTCTTGATAATAATTAACTTTCTGATATTGACCACAGCAAAAAATATTAAAATTATGCCTAAGTATGTACAAGACTCTCTCTTAAAATACGTTAAATATGTAGTAAGCGAGACTCCCATTAAATATTTAAGTTGGGACTCGTATGACTCAAAAAATATGTCCGTACTTACCTTTGCGGTCTTAACAATCGGAATATCAAAAACATTTTTGTTGCCTCGGAAATTTAAAAGTTCAGCTATATTTTTCAACAGGAGTTTAATTTCACTTTTTATGCATTCGGCCGCTACGGGGGAATTGAATAAAAGTTATAAATCCGAATGTTCTGAGTCAATCCTCTACGTGTTTCAGAAAAATCTAAAAATCAAATGTACCGCGCTTGTGTTCGGCCGATTTTGATTCCTTCGACCGTACCGGGTTTTACGCACGAAAATATTGAAATATGGACGCCAATTATTTTTGGGAATATTTTATTTCGAAAAAAATATACTAAGAAAATGTATGTAAATATGATAGCGTTTTGGATTTACTTTGTGAGTAATAAAAGCAATTTAATCATCGGAAATAAAAATGCTGTTTATATTGCCAACAGATATAAACTTGCGGGTAAGTAAGAAAACATTTACCATGACGAGTGATCTAATATTTATACAGTACCGTTTGTTTTCGGGATACACGATAATTAAAAAAAACAAAAACAAAGATTATTTCCAGAATAACAAAGCATGTCTAAAAGATGCTTCCCCCAATCCAACAACCTAACATAGCACTTAGGATTCAAAGGAGGAGACTATTCTACTCCAGCTATACTAGACCAGTCTAGATAACTTCGTAGCTGTTCTTATTAATATGCAACAGCTGACGATCCCGAACTACAGATTCAATAATAAGAAACTGATGAACGAAGAGCTTCTTGCTACCAAGCGAATTTCAATTATGGAGTCGACGTTTTCATTCAAATTAGAAAACAGGGATGATATAAATTTATTATTTGTATAAAGACGGTATTAACCATCTAGTTGACACAAATGCCTGTCGTGTAGTAATATCCAATAAATTGTAATTTTCAAAATAAAGAAGAGATGAAATAGAGCCAAGTTTTGTGTTCAAGATAAGAGCTAAAAGGACTTAAATAACTTCTACGTAAATTATTGCATTGACCAAATAACAAACGGTTATACTGAGTGCAGTCTTACCAAGCGTATCGCATTACCCAGTACTATTTGGGTTGTGGAGGTCAGATAGGCAGTCATGATCATCTGCCTAGACTTTTCTCAACTATGTTGAAGTTAGCTTCCAGTCCAACAGGATGCAGCTAAATGCCAGTATTTTATATGGAGCAACATAGTTGAGCAAAGTTTTGGCAGATGAAGATGATGACTGACTGGCTATAGATACATGATAAGATTTACATAGTTTATTAGAAAACCAGTTTCAAAATAGCATAGGATAATAATTTATTGCTGTTGTAGAAGGTTCACAAATAAAGGTGGTGAAAGGTAAAAAAGTACCTCAAAAACATCCCCATAAACTAGGATGTGGACAGTATTATAAAGAAATAAAATAAACCCAGTATTATAGATTTTGCCCATTAATAGGGATCTTACGGCAAGTTAGTCACAAATAGACCTGACATTTTATCCAGCTAATCATAATAATCGGGTAGGAAATAGTACATTTTGATATAAGTGGGGAAAGTTTGTTATTGCGGCCGAGGCGAAATACACACACGAGCCGCAGGCGAGGGTGTTATGGCGCCGAGAACTGCAGCAACAAATGCCCACGTGTATAACAATAACTTTTAGTATTATGGTTTTAGTTTTTAGTCCAAATTTGTTCAAAGTCCAAATTGATTCAATGGAATAGAAAAAAAATGCGTGTGAGGGCGAGCCGCCTGGCTGTGGAATTTTTATTTCCGCACTATAGTGCGGGAATATAAGAAGAAAACCACGAGGGTGAAATCCATAGCATGTTGAACCTAATCGTAGTGCGATAAGAGTCAGTTTTTGAGGAAGTGAATTGAAAAGATTTTTGCGGGGTGTTTCAAATAAACTATGATATGATACCTAGGAGCTATGAAATTAATACTCCCGCGAAGCAAAGTAAATGATTAGTTTTATGAAAATTATTTATTGACGTCTGTTTATGAACCACAAAATTTTATGAATTGAGTATCGTTAATCAAAATATTTTTATTATCATTAATAAACACTTCTTCTTCGCCTTTGATCGTTATTAATTGGGTCCGTTTCGAAACAAAAAATAAGCATAATAAAGTAGTAGTAGGTATTTGTTACATAACATAATATCACGCCTGTAATCCCCGAAGGTTTAGGCAGAGGTGTGCCTAATATTACACCCACATTTTGCCAGTTATGTTTAAGTCCCATGTAATAGGGGGCGAGCCTATTGTCATCAACCAGGCGCAAATCCAGACTCCGTGGCTGCTACTGAAAAATTTCTAATGGAAAATCCAATTACACTTTTGCCCGACCTGGAAATCGAAGCCAGGACCTCATGCGCAGAACTCGCGATAGCGACCACAAAACCAACGTGGCAGTCAAATAACATCGAGACAGATATTTGTTATATCCAGTCAATTAGTCAAAGTCAATTTGTACGGCACTGTTATGGCAAATACCCATTACGTATTATAATTTAAAATGTAAGACCATATCGCATGTCCTCTAAAAAACTGTCATAACACAAAAATGTTAGGTTTTTAGATAACACCTATCTCAATGTCAATTCTCCTTGATCTATAATTGAAAAAACAAAACTCCAAAAGTGTAGGTTCTGCGAAAATAATTAAATCACAGAATGACACACGCGAATGTTTTTTACGGATATCATCGGCCGGACACAAAAAAAAACTTTAAAGTATAATATCTCAAACCTGATTTTTTTGTGTTACGACGGTTTTTTTGAGGACGTGCGATATATGAAACACCAAAAGAACTTTAAAATAAAGACCTTTCGTTTCAATTTGCAATCGATACCATTTCCGCCATTCATGCCGTTTGAAATTTCACATTGGTCGTTGTACTGAAAAGGAATTGTAAATTTCGTATTATGGTAATTCTCATGTGCCAGCATTAAATTAACTCAGCTAGGGTTACATGGCGCAAAAAGTGAGCCTTGTTTTAAGGCCGTATGTTGTTTCAACTGTCTTGTATGTCGTCAAAATGTTTTTGGGCTCTCTGCGTTTCTGTATTCGTTCCGTGTTAGCTGAAATATGTTTGAGATTTAAATTGTAAAATGTTTCATGCATGTAACTAATGTTTGTTGTTATTTATTGAAAGGAAAATTGGCCCTTACTTACCATAAATGTTACGAAGACATAATTACGAATTAATTCAGCAGATTTGCTTTCTAGAGGTAGTATTTCGTCATTTCTTGTGTGGACCTTAGGACCTAGCCAGACAATGAAATTATATTCTGTAAGCAATAACGATGACGTATACTAATTGACATAACTACTCAAAACGTCATTTGCATCTTTATAACGATGACATAAGCGTTACATGCCGCGCGCACGATCGCATTATCTTTGTGAAAATGACAGTAGGTAATTAAAAACTTTGATAGACCAAAAAGCGGCCTTCTCTGATTTTGAGAAAAAAGACATGTTCTCTTAAATCATCCACTGAAAGGACCAAACAAACTTACGAACTATAAAAAGCACTAACATAAACAAAAAAAAAACAAAAACTGTTCAGCAACAAACTCCTCATAGAAAAGTACGTAAAACTTCTTCAGTACCATACGTACCCAGTTCCCCGATTATTTCTCACACTGTCAACTTCAGTTAGATCGATCACAGTGCGGGGATCCCACTCCAGGGAAACAACGGTCAGACAAATCTTACCACGGGCTCTTGGAAAGTTTTCCGACTTTTCTGGACCGCGTATGTTACTTACACCCATTTTATTGTACGTTTGTACCTTTATTTGTTGTTTGTTTAATAAGATACGGTATTGAATTACTTACTGTTGAATGGATCACTGGAAGTTAGACTGCGTTTCCAAGGTTTTACAGAAAAGTGTGTTGTATTTTTAGATAATTCATTATTCGTTTAGTTTGTAGCGAGAAAGATGTCCCAATGATTCCTCAATTGTTTCTACAAATTACTTAGTTTTTTTCTTTTCTTATCGATATCTTACTATTTATCTTGCCAGTTCTAAATTGTATTGTATTATGGTTGCTTCCTAGATTATCGCTACTGCTGATTATGAGGTCCAAGTTTCAATTCCCTGATCAGGCAAAGTATAATCGTATTTTTAAACCAGGATAGGTTCTAGGTTAGGTAGTCTAGGGGTGAGTTGCATGCCATAGCGAAATATCGTCGTACAAAAGGTACACCTCTGCCTAACCCATCAGGAATAACAGGCGTCATAATTATTATGTTACGTGCTACTTTTATATAAAACCACTCCATTATTATTTATACAGTAGCTTTATATAGGCAGCCGGATCAATATCCAACACAAATTAAATTTAAAAGTTTCCGTCGAAGTCAATTTACTGAATGTTATCGAGTAGTTTTAGTCAACTTCATCGACGATGTTATAAGTAGCTAGACTTTAATTTATGTTTCGTAATTGTTAGGTTTATTAATTTCTGATAATGAAGATATAGTAGGATTATGCCTACTAAAGAACCTATGTGTTTCCTTAACTCAAGGTGTTTTAATTTCATCATTTACATCAAACAACACTTCGAAAATGTTTGATTCTATTTTTCCAGCATTTCCTACATTTCAAAAAGCATTATAACAACCATTTGTGACGTCATTAAAATGCTGAAAACGTCACAAAAACCAGGCCAACACATGTATTGTGATGAAAATCGAGGTGGTCAAGCAAACCGGCACAACCGACAGATTTGCAATTCACAGTACGTCGTGCTGGCAAATAGCCGAACGTTTGACGACTAGTGTTTGTAATCGAAAGCTTAACATGTTGTTCGGCACAACGATTAGTGTTGACGATGGTTTCCGATACAGTTGGTGCGGCGGAATGGGCAGAATTTATGCAATTGTCGGTTTGTGCGCGAAATTCGTCACTTTTCGGTTACGTGATTTGACGGACTCGCGCTGCGTAATAAGTGGAGGTTTGGACTGTCATAGTTTTTTTGAGTTTACAGTTGGATTTGATTTGATAATATTTATTTATTAAAACTTTATGCACTAGTTAAAGCAATTGTACAAAGGCGGAGCCTTAGGCAATTTTTACCCGTCAACCAAAGGGTGATGCAGAGACAAAACGCATTAGGTGCAATGACAGAAAAAAAGAACTAAATTTCATAGTCTTCTGAACCGACTCCATTTCTTTATGTGTAATTTAAGCTATCTCGCTGGTTACGATCATGAAGTGAACTATTTTGGTTTGAACCCGATGTTCCTAACATTCTAATGAGGCCACAGCATTGTGTCTGATTTACGAATAAAAAAAATTGTAAACTCAAACTGGGCCATTGCGTTGATATCCACATGTAGATGTATGCAGCTATGTACATAACATTTTGTTAGCTAGTATATAATCTTCAAATTAAGACAAAATATTTTTTTCCTTACAATATAGGTATTGTCCCACTGCTGGGCAAAGGTCTTCCCCATAGCCTTCTACTTTTTTCTTCGTGCGGTTTTCTTCGGCCAATCTCTCGCAAATGCCTTTGCTTCGCCATGTCAGCGTTTTCTAGGCCTCCCCCGGCGAAGATTTATCGATTTATCTCAAAATACTAGACTATGAATAAAGCCTCAAGATAAATTATTTTTATTAAACATGTAAAACGGAAAACATACATCTAATTAAGTGACAACTAGTAGGCAACTCCACAACATCAGAGAACGAAAACGTTCTTAACGAGTACAAACTTCTGAAATAATTTAATTTCCTCAGAAGTAAGTTACGTAGTTAATTATAATATTTTATGTCCTAAATTTTAGTTAGGAGCTCGTGGCTAAATAATAACAGCCGCTTGGGTCGATTAAGCCGCGCTTGCCTAGTCTGGTCCGTGGATGGGTCCTCGAAAAGCACGTTAAGCCGGACTCGAGTTCGAACCCAAGACAAGCACTTCTGATTCTTCGGATCCATGTGCATATTGTATAATTATCAAATGCTTCGGCGAAGGAAAACATCGTGAGGAAACCAGCATGCCTGAAATATACTCAACGGCATGTTAAGCCAAGTCAGAGGCCCATGGGCGGCATAAAATCTTTGACACCAGGTTAGCCACCAACCACACGAAAAATAAAGAACAAACAATGAAAACCGCCCTTTTAATGCAACAAAACTCCAGTTAACCATTCCATTGTTTATTTGGTACTCGTTGCCAAGTCTAAATAGGTCAGAAGTATACATTTAGTCTGATACTACGCTGTTTTAGCTTTTAGTTTAACCCTTTCTTTGCATTCGACTGATATCGACATGTGGATGATTTATTGTATCCCTTTCGCTGAGTGAATGATGAAGCGCTTGCAATACGGTTGATAGGAAATGTTTACAGGTCTAACGGATTGAGGATAGAAGGGAAGGGGAGTTCAAATGCATTTGAGTTTAAAATATTTTTGAGGCTGCTCAACTTAAATGGGACTGGGCAGGACATGTCTGTCGCATGCCTAACGAGCTGTGGGCCCGTAGAGCTCTGGATTGGTGCACTGAAACAGTGACACGGGGTCGCGGCAGACCACGAAGGAGATGGCGGGAGGAAATGGATATCTTCCTCGAGGATTGGAAAGAAGTAGCCCAGAATCGTGACCGTTGGAAGGAATGGAGGGAGGCCTTTGCCCAGCAGTGGGACAATATGGTTTAGTCCTATCTCTTCGCCTATGCGTTTATACCTACAATTTTTTTCCATCTCGTCCCCCCTTGCCATAAATCACTGAACGGTACAGTCACAGACGAAAAATTACTCAAGTAGTGAAATTAATATACTTATACCAAAAATTAACGAAAGATCGATGAAGAGAACCATGTTGTCTATAAAACTAAGCGACAAAATAAGAAATACTCAAATAAGGAAGAAAACCAAAGTCACGGACGTATGTACTTTCTTAATGAAATTAATCTTATAAATTAAAGTTTAGAATGATAATATTGTAAAAGTATAACATTTGGAAATAAAAGGCTATTATTTTAATTTTAAATATTTCTTAAAAAAAACATGGGAAAAAAACATTTGAAAAATAGTAGCCCACCGGTATATAGGTACATAATATATATAGGTATCGGGAACAGGGTCCAAGCTACCAGCGGTCAGGGCTCCAGAGGGAGGAACCTCCTAACAATACGAGCCATATAATTGAAGTATTTTTTTTTAATGTTACCATATAATTATTTATTTATTATTGTAATCATTGACATTCAGTAGGTATTTATTGAAAAAGTATTTTATTTTATTTTATTTGTTAGGGACTAAAAACATTTACATGCCAAGCTTAACTAGAGATTCTTAAATTAGCACAATACTTAGAAATACATTTATACACAATCTATTTCATATTTATGTTACTACACAGGTAGCAAATATTATTAACCTCTCGCTCTATCTTTTGTTAATATAGGTGTGAGGGTGAACCGATAGGCAATGTCAATATAAATTAGTTAATATTCTAAATAGGTTGCTCAAACAAATAACAATGAGACTGCACTTTTAACAACAGAAACTTAAATTTTTTGAGTGATAAAATACATGTTTCGGCCGTCATTTTTGAATAATTTTGTGCGTTATTTTTTTGTTTTTATTTCAGAAAACCTAAAAATATAATGATATTTTTTACAAACAACGGGAGACGAGTTCACAGACTGCACATACACAACATTTTATTGCCTAAACAAAAATCTTTTGCGTATTTCCCTTTCCATTGCTGAAAAAAACTCTTTACGTCTGTTTTCCTGATAAAAAAAGCTTTCAACCACATTACATTCCCCGCCACAAGTGAAAACATTACGGACAGTTGTCGTTGACATAAAAACTACGAGACAAAAACAAAAATATCTCACCTCGAAAAACGGCAAGATACTTGTCATTTCTGTCCAATTGAGTTAGGTGGAGGTGCCCAAAAAACGTCAACTTCAATATAAAAGAAGATATAAAAGTGATCATATTCAGGACTACCCAGTATAAGTTAACCTAGAATTGTATAGGCTTTCCATACAATGACAGGTCAGCTTAATGTGTCGTCGTGCCTAAATTTTCCAGGTAAAAATCCAGTAAAACCTGACCTCGTATTATATAGGCTTTCATTACAATGACAGGTCAACTGATATTATAAACTTAAAATACTTGTATCTAGCTCTCTTATAATATCTCGTCGACATGTGGCGGGCAAAGGCTGCTTTATTTTCAGCCTTAAATAAAAAAAAAAACATTTTAATTCAAGTATCACTGACTCATATAATAGAGCTTTGAATCGATACTCCTCTAATAATTTATTTCTTTACGATGAACCCATAATTGCGTAATTGAAGAAAATCGATCACAACGAATTTTATAGGCGTACCCCATGGGATTGTTGTACTGCCATTTGTGATGTGGGTATAAATATCTTGACCAATCACAACATTGAAAAGTTACTAGTTTATTTATCGAAGGCTTAGCTTCTATAAAAGACATAATGGCTTTTTAAACGTAGTCTTTAGAGTATATCAATTACCTTCAAAAGTTGAAACTCTATCTTTTTTTGCTTTAAATCTTCTAAAGCATACTGCCTTAAGCGAGACTGCTGAGCATGAGGTCCTGGGGTTCGATTCCCGAGTCGGGCAAAGTGTTATTAGGCTTTTAGTCTGAATTTGTGCCCGGGTGATGGTAATAGGCTCGCCCCCTTTAACATGGGACTTAAACATAACCGGTGAAATGTGGGTGTACTATTAGGTAGACTTCTGCCTAACCCTTTGAGGTTTACAGGCGTGATGTTATGTTATGTCTTCTAAAGTATCACTTTTAATGAATTTACTTCTATGGGCATTTGCGTACTAACTCAAACAAACCTTCAATCTGAAAATATCCAACTTATGATTGTTTTCTGCTATACTACCTACTACTACATTACTTTTGCTGCATTTTACCAACAGCTTCTTGATATCAATCCCCCCCCCCCCCTAAAATCCAGAATATGAATAACTGAGCATTGACAATTTAAAATTCAAACTTTCATTCAGACACAGCCGATGGAGTGTGCCAACCTTATTAAGCTGCGTGCATAAAATGCATGCGCCATTTTGTATTCAACATTCGTCTATGAATTATTAATGGTAATGTAAATTAAATTTCGAAATGCTCGTAACGATTTTCCCACTAGTTTGTAGGGATTTTAAATGAGTATTAATGGTTTAGTAATCATACGAAGCTGTTCGCTCAAATCGGGCAAATTGTCATTTTCGATTTTTAAATCATTTTCAACTGTCTGTATTCACTATGAAAAGCGATTCTGGTCGTGCCAGAAATGATACTGAAATAGAGCTGAATTTTGATTTAAAAAAGGCGCCATTTTATTTTTGTTTCATCGTTATATAGACCAAAAGGAAACACAGTTAGATAATCTCGTCTGCATAAAAATGCAAAATTGAACATTTCAGGGTGATTTCAGTTTCATCACAGTTTATTCAGTTCCATAAGCAGTGATAGCCTAGGGGTAAGATTGCCAAGTCATAGGTCTCGAGTTCGAACCCAAGACACTCACCTCTGATTTTTCGGAATCATGTGCATATATAAATCATGTGTATAATTATCACTTGCTTCGGTGAATGAAAACACCGTGACGAAACCAGCATGCCTGAGAAATAATTCTCTACTGCATGCAAAGCCAAGTCAGAGGGCCCTAGGCGGCATAAAACTCTGACACCAGGTTAGGCACTAACCACACAATAAAGGAAGAAGAAGGAGATTCAGTTCCGTCACAGATATCAGATAACTTACTAAGTCCATATTATTTAGATACATAGAAGTAGATATAGTTCTACACACTGTTATAAGACAGCCTTAGGACTGATTTTACCAAACTCAAATTTTGGAAGTCAAAGACAATGTACAGTCATTTTTCTTCTGCCGACAGCAACCCATCAGCGACCTTAATGTAACGATCATAAAGATCAATTTTGTTATAAAAAACGATGCGAAATCATAGATTACATAACTGTGAAACAACTATAATTAAATAAAGAACTCATACATTTTTCTTATAAAAAGTTACAAGTCAAAAACGCAAACCAACGAAAATGAAAAGACGATGTAACGGAAAAAAAGCATCGATAAATTACTTAGAAAACCTAGCCAAAACCTTCAATGTTATCATTTTTCTCAGAAATTCCCTTGTTCTACCAGAGAATTTTCGCAGCCACATAATTTTCCCGATAAAACTAGATGACATCTTAATAAAGGCTTGTCTTTATAAAATGGGGTGCTATAAAACAGGTTGGGAAACATTTATTTCATAAACTGACACGCTAAAACTTCGCAGCACTTAGCTCACTAAAGGATCGCTGGCCGATAGTATTGGTTGTTCCTGTAAAATACTGCTACCACATAGTGGTTTCCAGTTTTCCAACCTCGTAGGTAGTTTTAAAACGGAGGTTTTATACCGGATTTTTTTTTATTAGAACGTTGGGTATGCGGTTACATTTTTTTTTTTGGTTCCAATTTTGAAATATCAAATAGCTACATTTTTTTCGGAACAATGGAACGTGATTCTTTTCACGTAGTTTGTAACTTACGTAACCAATAAAATGTTAAATTGTTATTAGGTTTTTTCATCAGGATTTTCCCTGTAGCAGCCACGGAGTCTGGATTTGTGACCTGTTGATGGCAATAGGCTCGCTCCCTATTTCATGGGACTTTACATAAGTGGCAAAACGTGGGTGTACTATTAGGTACCTCTCATAGGTTAGATACCTCTGCCCAACCCTTGATCTGAACACATCTTAGATGTTCACTCTATGCCCAACAAGAACTAACCTCGGACATTCAACACCAATGAACAGGTTGATGAGGACGTACAATGAGCTCCATACACGTTCCAATAGTATTGACATCTTCGCCAACAAGCTATCGCAATTTCGCAAACAATTGTTAATAACCCACAGTGGTCACAGTTAATATCTATATTATTAGTATTAAGTTCTTTATTATTTTAGTATTAATATTATTCCTTACTTTTTTGTTATTTGTCATTGACTGTGTTATTCTTTAAAGGAACAAAATAGATTTTTGTTTTTCTTTAATTTTCAATTTTGTTGTAATGTACTTCTGTTTTTTTTTTTGCCTATATTAAATACTCCATGTAATATTTTAAAAACTTGAAATATCTAAGTGCTGTGCACACTTTTAGGTGACAAATTCACTCTAGATTTACAGTTTAATCGTTACAGTATCCCAAAAATGTATTAGTGAATAAGTCGTTGGAGAGACATAATTAAATAAATAAATAAACCCTTCGGGGTATACAGGCGTGATGTTATGTTATATTCAGATAAACCGACAAAATAGACAGAAAAGCTAACCCTACCATTGTTTCATTGTTACAGCTGCACGCGAGGTGACTACCTGAAGGTATACTGGGAGGTCCAAGGCCCCGGTCCTCCTGGCACCCTCAACGAGCGCTCAGCGTGGGCTCGGGAGCTCTGCGGCAGTAGAACCGATGCCCCTCCAGCCCTGTACTCGCCTGGACCCTCACTCATCCTAGAGTTCCATAGCGCGGCCAAACAGAACAACGCCACGGGATTCGTTGGCACATACAGCTTTATTGATAGACGTGAGTACCTTTTTATATGTCTTTTGCTTTGCGATTTGGCACTTTAAGTGCATCATTTGAAAGGATCACAAATCTTTGATTTTTTTCAATTTATTTGGGGTCGGCGCAGCATGTTTTCTTCTCCATATTTCTTTATTAGTCGTCTCCTTAAAGAGTTATTTAGAGGCCAGAAGCTTGAACGTAGTGATTTTGGAATTGATTCTAAATTCAAAAAACTAACATAGATAAGAGGATGTGATGTAGGAGTTTGTTTTAGCGTTGACAGACGTGTTTAATTTTTAGAAGGCCGAGAAGGGTGTCGTGTTTTGTCCGAGGGTCTAGCTTGTGACACTACAGGCGCTCCTTATTTGGGAAGTAACTTGAGCTTTTAGATAAACTTTGAATTGGGCAGTTAGGGCAAGGTACCTTAACCATTGTAGCTGCAAAATATCATCCTGTATATGGCATACCTGTTGTGTCTTTCTTCTCTCTCTCCCTTGTATTGTATGTCAATGTTCTTTAGCGTATTTGTGCATGTTGCAATATTTGGTTCGACGGAAACGACTTAATCAACTATTTGAGTTATTTTAAATAAAGGACCAATATCATTTAACCTTTAGAACGCCAGAGCATAAACGCACGCGCGTGCCCTGCACGCCAAGCCACAATTTCACAGCATACAAAAAAAAATACCTTAAAAAGAATAGGGATTCTAAAACTTTATCAAGAACCAATATTATTAAAGGGACAAGACAAGAGCTTATATATTCAAGGTACACAAATGGAAACGTACAAAAGCAATGATTTTATTGTTTATTTCGTGTTATACTGCATCGCATTTTTTGTCACATTTTTGAGTCGTTGGCGTACAGGGCACGCGCGTGCTTGTCACGCATAGGCAACACTGGCGTTCAAAAGGTTAAAGGAATTTACATATATTTCATCACACAGACAACAGTTGAACATCACAGTAAATATCATCATGAAAGGAGAAAATCTGATGAAGAAGCTGAAAATACTCATAAGCCGTATTACTCAAAGAGCTATTCCGGTAGTATGATTTCATGCAGATGTGTTATTAATTAAGACTATAATTAATACTCGCTTATTAAAGCGTGTAAATAAAATAGGTTAATGAGCGAAACTGTCTCATGTCTCGTAGGTGTACGAAATTAATATCGTTAGTGCTCTGCGTAATTTGTAAGCGGCTGATGGTAACATGTTGATGACCACATTTCCGCAATATTTTGTAAGTTCTAGAAATTTGGCGTACGTAATTACGTACTACTGCAAACCTTCTATTTCAATTCTATGTCCATTCAATAAAGCTTTTCAGAATCTGTCGTTTAATTGAAAGGCTTGAATGGCTTGAACAGTCAATATTTTTTAACCACAAATCTAACCGCGACACCAATAATAATGTAAGTTTTGTTTATTCATAGTAATATTAAAACAGTACTTAATTGTATATAATGACAAATTGATGAGTCTTTTTGGAAATACTTAAATAGAAGAACCCTCTCTGATGCATAACACAAACAAAAACCATAAAAACACACACCGAAAACATCGTTACACACCAACCAGTTTTAAAACCCTACAGACACTAACTAGCCGAATTGCAAATCGGATAATGAAGATTTTCACCAATCAAGGTCCACGTTACGCGTGTGCCATGCACGCCATTTGACCCTTTGTCTACCATCCAAAATGCACTAAGCGGATATATTGATCAAAGCGAGTACAGACCGATATTAAAATCCAATATTTATGCAAAGTGCGTGAATAACTTGTGAAGCATTTTTGTTTTGGAATTCATTTTGATGGAATGCTGTACGTTTTGATGGTGGTTTAAAGACGAGACTGAATTTAAATTATGTTTTGATGAGATGATAGTTTGTATTTGGTTTTGAGTTCAGATAGTTAACCAATAAGAAGATTTGACCTTATCCAACAGATTTCGTTACTCAAAACGTAGTTTTTTAATATAATTTACATCTAGAATAAACACTGAGGAGCTTTTGGCTAAATAATAATAGCCACTCGATCTTTAGGTTAGCCGCGCTTGCCTAGGTTGATCCGTGGATGGATGACCACCCATTACATACCGAGCTTCCTCCGTGCCTCGGAAAGCAGGTTAAGCCTTTGGTCTCCTCTGCCATATGTAGATCTTTAACAGTCGTTACAGGTAGTCAGTGGCCCGATAGTCTGATAACCAGTCTTACCAAGGGGTATCGTATTACCCAGTACTGACTGGGTTGTGGAGGTCAGATATCATATTGGTACTCAGCTGCATCCGGTTGGACTGGAAGCCGAATCCAACATAGTTGGGAAAAAGCTATTCAGATGCACGGGTCGGGCAAATTGTTATTGGGTTTTTCCATCAAGAATTTCTCAGTAGCAGCCACGGAGTCTGCGGATTTGTGCCCGGTTGCTAGCAATAGGCTCGCACTCTATTACATGGAAATTAACATAACTGGCGAAATGGGTGTGTACTATTAGGTAAACCTCTGCCTAACTCTTCGGGCTTAACAGGTGTGATAGTATGTTATGTTATCCTATCCGTCTTACGAATCTTAAATCAAGTCAAATTAACTCAAGAACAAAGCGAACCAAGGAGTTTGTTTAACTTAAAGATTCTGAATTCAAATACACATACCGTCGCCTTAGAGTTAAAACCTCGGAAATGCAATTTTTGAAATTTGTATTATATTAAATTTTTGGAAAAAAGAAAACCTAGCAACACACGCCCTAGTTTCACAAAAAGTTTAGTATACGATATTAAACTGAAATACATATCTTATGCATCTGAAAATGTATACAAGTTGCACCCTTAAAGCAATAAAGTTTCAAAAGGCGCAGTATTTTCTTCCTCCTGAAAAGTTACCTTTTTCGCATATACGAGGTTTTCACTCTAAGGCGTCGATACGTGCCTGTTTATACGCCTACCATAATTGATTCAAAAACATTTCTGTTTCTCTATTTCCCGTATTCGTGCTCTGTAATTTGAATTTTCTATAATCTGTTGCGTAAACTTGAGAGCTACTGAACCGATTTTAACACAGTGTTTACAGCCGAAAGCTTACATTTGAGTGAGGTACTGATGTATGAAATTTCACCTTTTGTCTTTGAGCTACTAAACAAAAGATAGAACAAATATTTGAGCATCACAGGTTAATAATGTTCACTTGAAGAAACATCTCGTGACTAAATGATAACAACGGGTTGGGTCATTCTTAAGGTTTAGTCGCCTTGCCTAGGTTTATCTATGGGTGAGGTGACCACCGAGTTTCCTCCGTGCGCCGTGCCTCGGAAAGCACGTTAAGCTGTAGGTCCCAGCCGTCATTTGTAGATCTTTGACAGTCGTTGCAGGTAGTCAGTCGCCCGAAAGTCTGACAACCAGTGTTGCCAATGGGTCTCGTATTACCCAGTACTAATTCGGTTGTGGAGGTCAGATAGACAGTCGCTCCATGTAAAGTACTGGGGTATTCAGCTGCATCTGGTAAGACTAGCGTCTAGATAGAAAATAAACAGACAGATGGGTGAAATAATTTATTCATTGCATTTTATTCTTCATTCAAACTAACAGCGTAAAGTGGTCTAGAAGCGGTTTTAGTTCTATCTTACAAACGTAAAACCAATTTAAACAATTACCCAATTACTCACAGAAGACGCAAAACTATAGTCATCAATCATTGTCACATTTTAATCTCCTCATTACAGTTGTTTTATTCAATTTATAATAACTTCTACAGATTACACTTTGAATAGTTGACGTCTTTTGAATAGTATTTTTGAATAAATTACGTGAATAAAGGCTCTCTGTATTGTTGGTAAAGCTATTTGAATGAATAACTGGGCATTTACTGTGATATTATATTCTTTGTGTTATTAATTCCTGAACTCAATCATAGCAGTGTTAAAATTCTCATTTTGCTTTGGAGAACTGAAATGTTTGAAATATAAATTAAGTGTTAACGGCTTGATAGTTAGGGTTGTCGTCTTGTAATGTACTTTATCATTTTGGTTACTAGGTTGAATCTTAAGTACACGATGGTATTTATGGTTTTTTTCTTCAGGTGAATGCCTCATTGGTCTAGTGGTTGTTAGCGCGACTGCTGAGCTTAAAGGTCCCGGGTTCGATTCCCAGGTCGGGCAAAGTGATATTGGATTTTTCCATCAGGAAGTTCTCAGTGGCAGCCACGGAGTCTGGATTTGTGCCCCGTTGATGGCATTAGGCTCGCTCCCTATTACATGGGACTTAAACATAACTGGCGAAAGGTGGGTGTATTATTGGTGACACCTTTGCCCCTGCCTAACCCTTCGGGAATTACAGGCATGATGTATGTATGTTATGAATTAAGTGTTAACGGCTCGATGGTTAGGGTCGTCGTCTTGTAATGTAGTTACTTCACCATTTAGGCTACTAGGTTCAATCTGGTTTTATGAATATTTTATTAGGTGAAAACTAGTGTTATTTAATCGAACACATCGGTCTTACGAGTGGGTGTTAAGGCCCCTTATATTACCTGACTTAAATGTTAGGGAGATACTGTTAAAAATTAAAAGATTTATAAATAGAAAGCGTAATAACTTCCCTTTGTATTTTTTTTTTGGTGTACTTAGGGCTACCTTCTAATCAACTTTGCATGAAGATATTGCAGCGTCAGATAATAATTTTATAAATTAAAATTAAACCGTCAAAATTGGACCCTGTTAAACAGAAAAGATCCAACCAACGTTTTATTACTTTTGAGTAAATGCAGTTTAACGTTAGGCAGAGAATACAAAAATCGTACGAAACTGTACCTATTTGAAAGTTAGTAGTGTAATAGGCCATAACATATTAATGTGATCAAACTGCCTGGATCTTTTGTGCATATATGAAACTTGATGAGTAAGGGATGCGTAGATAACTCGATTTTACAAAAAATGTTGTTTGGATCTTTTCTGCTTAATAGAGTCCAATTGAAATATCAATGAACATGAACACCATATTCAAAGACCAATCCGATCTCTTCACACTTCGTCAGAGCCATTAATTTCCCTCAAAGAGTGAAAATCACATACTGATGGTGCCAAAGATTTTGCTGCGTAGGAGGTGAAAATGTGGGAAGTTACCCATGTACATATGAATTTACATACAATCAGTTCTTATGTGATAATTATGTTAATTTGAAACCCTGTGATAATGTGAGACTGTTTGCAAGAATCTTCAGTTTCGGGAGTTTTGAATTGTCTGATATAATTAGCAACTGAAGTCAGTCGTTGGTAGATTAGTTAAAAAACAAAGTGCTACGTGGGTAGTTACGTGGGTGGATATAGATAATGGCTGTTAAAAAGATTAGAGACATTGTTATTGTGATTAATTTGTTATTCTGGATTTAGGTTACTTATAATAAAAACATAATAAAAATCATCTGTACTTCATTCTTTTCTTCTGTAGGTCCACACTGTCGGTACTTACCCAGTATTCGTCTTCACGCATGTTTGTTGTTGTAAAACATTGAGTTGTTTCGTCAAATCATCATTATCTGCCTAGCCTTTTCTGAAGTATGTTAGGGTCGACTTCCAGTCTAACCAGACGCAGCTGAATACCAGTATTTTACATTGAGCGACTGCCTATCTGACCTCCACAACCCAGTTAGTACTGGGTAATACGATACTCCTTTGTAATAAGACTGGTTGTCAGACTTTCGGGCCACTGACTACCTGTAACGACTGTCAAAGATCTACAAAATAATGACAGGCAGGAACAACAGAGCAAAGTTCTTTCTCAGGCACGGAGGAAACTCGATATGTGATAATAGTCACCCATCCACAGACCGACCGTGGCAAGCGCGGCTTAACTTTGAAGATCGACCCGTACGGCTATTATTACTTAGACACGAGCTCTTCTACAATACAATACTATAAATACGGCTATGTCATTATAATTATTTAATCACCCGCCATTAAAGTCATTAGTAAAAAAAAAACAAATCGCAAACGACCACCCCACACCTAATCATCATAAACCCACCCCTATCGTTTACATACAAATCTGGCGAATCGTTAAGACTAACCGGAATTTCTTACTGAATTAACCACTGAGTTTTAATTACGTCTGACTTTAATGAATGTCCGGGAAAATGTTCGGGTCACAAAGGAGAGTCAACTGTTCTGGAGACATTAAGACGAGTGGACTGAGAAGCTTTGTGGATACTGTAATCGCCTTCTAATGATTAAGATCTGATATTTTTTGAAGAAACGAGCGTGCAGTACTTTATTCAATGTATACAGATGTATCATACTTTCTAGCTAGATAGCTGATAAATGATGTTTATTTTGCAAATAGGTTTTTACAAACACTTTTACACGTCTTCTTTTTTAAAACTAGATGAGGCCGGTGTTTTGTATCTGACTACTCTGAGAAGAAACAGCCGAAACAAACTCAAAGGTCATAGTCTCTTTTAAGGTCTAGACATAATCTTGATAAACTCACATGAGGACTATGCAGATGAGTGTCTGAGATGGTCTTTTGAAGAAAGAACCACACAGATTTTAGTGGACCTGTCCAGCCAGTGCAAGCATTTGTCAGTTATCGTGTAGCTCGACTCATAACTCAAGGAGCTCAACGATAGCTTTCTGATGAAGCGCAATACAATTGTTACGATAAAATTATTCAATCATTACTAATGCAGCATATTGTTGACCTTCTTTTCAAGTTTGTCGTCCTTACTATGTTACTTATGTATTTTTAACCGTTTCATCTTTCTGTCGATGTCTAAACTACGAAAACACAGCAAATTACTAGAAAGAAAATATTTCTTAATTGCAATATTTCACCATATGGCAACATTGCTCTAATAATTTTATAGGAAATGCTACAGAATGTTTATACCGTGAATGTTCAGTGTACACTTCCTTAACATTTTTCCGCTTAATATTTTCTTTATTAAAATCTCATTAAGCATAGAAAACTATTATCGATAACAATTGTAAAGAATTTTTATCCATTTTAATTTTGCTGAAGAACTCCACCGCACAATGACGCTTCAATTTTTCCGCCATTTTGAAACTGCTGAAAACAATAGCTATAAAACGAAACGCCTTAAATATTTGCATTGTTTGAGTAGCAAAACAAATGCAAAATGTCATAAAAGAAGGTTTTTGAACAATAAACTTTTGGGAATGTCAGAATGTTAGTGCGAGAATTCAGAAATATTTAAACAAGTAACTAATGACTGTTTTAAGCTTTCACGGTTTAAAACTGAAATTACACTACCATTAATGTTTATATTGAGTGTCCGATATTTCGATGCTGTTGCAAGCGCCATGATCACGAGATGACAGGAGAATGCGGGTGGATGGTAAAAACTTGTTAGAAGCAGACAAATCTGTCTACCCACTTTCTTTGTCTTTTGCTACGCGCACTACTGGAACTCGGTACAAAGTCACGGCAACACACACTCACAATATCGCTAGGTTTTGTGGAGTCCTGATCCCGACGCCGGCTGTTACTTTTGAGACATCTCGTGATCATGGCGCTTGCAACAGCGTCGAAATATTGGGAGCTCAATATAAACTTTAATCGTGGAAGATATCCCGAAAGTGATAGTGTAATTTTAGTAACCAAGGATTATGACGTACACATAAGACTTTTTATAAGCTTGCGGAGAGAGTATTAAGTTATGTAAAAGATGAGCCTAATACCATCAACCGGACACTAATCCAGATTCCGTGGTTGCTACTGAGAAAATCTTTATAGCAAATTCCCATAACACTGCCCGACCTGGGAATCGAACCCAGGACCTCACGTTCAGCGGTCTTACTTCTAACCACTAGACCTACGAGGCATTCGATAATATTTAATTACAATTAAAATAATGAACTTTGAATGTAGATGGCATCAGTCAACTCAGTCAAAATAGTCCAAGTAAGCGAAATAGTCCTCTTCCAAACTGCGCAACAAGTCCATGAGTCCTCTGCCTTCTACATCCAGTCATCAATCATCATCATTCTCCCGCCCTTATCCCAAATTATTTGGGGTCGGCGCAGCATGTCTTCTGCCTCCATACGTCTCATCAGGCACCTCCTTTCTAGCCATATCATCCTTCACACAGTCCATTCATCGTTTCTTTGGTCTTCGTCTACTGTTATAGCCATCCACATTCATATTCAAAACTTTTCTCACTCCATTTCCCCATTCCCCCGTATCACTCATCAATGGTCTACCTCCATAATATACATGATGGATAATAAGTAATGAAATTCAACCTTAACCATTAGGCAAAATGTGTAATTTCATGCCGTCAAAATGTTTAAACCCTGCCTAAGCCTTAATTTATGACCGTTCCAAGTTCCAAGTTACACCATACAGAGTTGTAAGTACTGAACATATCACCACAGTTTAATCACCCTGTTTATATGGATTTTCTATCTGAAGCTCGTAATACGACCGAGTTTTGTACTAAAATCTTGATGACGTCTTACGGGTTGAAACATTGTTCTGGTGCAAGAAAATCGATTGCGGAATGTGGGACGAAGTTATAGTAATTACTGAGGCGAAGAAGATGGTGACATAAATGGTTAATTGGTGGTGTTTTTATCATTTTAGATTACAGCGATTTTTTTTAAAACAGTGGCCTATCTCAACGGAGTTCAGCCAAGTAGTGAAGTAGGTACCTGATTATATATCGAATATACTAATTACGCAGGTGTGCAGGAAATATGACTGCACAAAAACAAGGGGGCCCTCTTTAATCCCGTAATTTTAAGTTTTAAGTCCATAAGACAACAAATAACTATCAAGTTATGAAAAGTAACACAAGAAAGATTGTTATCAGCAGACAGACAAAATTTTCACAAAAAAATGCAATCTAACTTCCCTTTTGTTTCACACAATACTCCTTCAAAACAGCTCTATTGTCCCATTTCATACTTTCTAAACAATAAAGCCTATTTCATCAAAAACTTTGATGAACTTGCCGACCCACTTAGAACAACGAACAGATTCTTAGATAACGTTATCATTCTCACAAATCTTCACTTGCGTCTTGCTAGTCATTGCGTAAAATACGCTGTCATTCCTCAAATCCTTTAACTTAGAAGCCCAATGAGCCCGCATACTTAAGGCCTTCAGAGGAATTACTTTTGTTAGCTCTTATTATCCTTACCCTGAACTTCTCTACTTATCAATTCGTGGCCGTTAATGAGTTGGATTCATCTGTTACGTGGTCTGCTTTTAGTTTTATGTTTTAGTGTCGATAAGATGGGAAAATACGCTTAACTTTGCCAATTGCGAGTTAGAAATCTTATTAAAGTTGTGTTTGGTCGGTCATTAACATTGATTTTCTGGTTTATTTTTCTCTAGGACTGCTTGCTACGTTGGAAACCTAAATGATAGTTACAGTAATATGTATACAGGGTGTAAGGGTCATCGGTGAACAACTGTCACCCCCAGCGTTGAAATGCTCCGTCGGTTATTGAAAATGATCAGTTGTTGTATACTAAAAAAATCTATGCACATTTTCGAAACTCCCCATGTCTAGAATCATGAAGTAGTACTGTATTATAATCATACATTATTATCATTTAATAGTGCATAATTAGTAGTAACAGTTTGCGATGTCCCTTACACAGTGTGGGCAATGGAACAGTTACTTTGCACAAGTGTTGATTACATCCCTTAATTAAGTAGCGAACAATATGCACCTCAGTTGTAATAACATCATTACGCGGTCACCAACTCAACTGCCAACTGCCGTGGCGATGACAATATTCGCCAGAACTGTTTGGTCGTAACGGTCTATAGACCAATTTCAGCATCCGACGGGTTGATAATTTCGATGATTTTGGGTTAGAATCAGAATAATACAATGCTCAGTCCAAATATAATATGTCTGTTGATTTACAGAAACATTTGTAATTATGTAATCATTATATTTTATAGGTAGGAAAATAGCATTGTTAAAGTAACACACCAGTTTTTAAAGCTTAAGAAAGTTTCCTTTATTTATTGTACAATGTACCTACACACAGTTACAGGCGTATAACCTGAAAACTAATGAGCACATAACCCTGAAACATACATACATAATATCACAGATTTCAATCTTTAAATTACGTTAATTAAACTTATATCAACCTTTTATTTGGCATACCGTTTCCAGATCCCAAAATTTAATCATTACGCTGGAATTGAAAACTTTCAGTAACATCTACATCGTCGCATCACCATCTGCATTCCTAAACATAATTGCGTCACAGTTTCCAAGGGTATCTACATTACATCTAAGTGAGATGTGACCTGAGATTGAAACACTTCAAGCATGCAGTATGCCACGTGTATCACATTAACTCACAACAACTATTTCTGGAATGTGAGGTGAAATCTCGCTACATGAATATTCAAAGGTGTTGTGTGTACCTTCAAATATTTGGTTGAACAAAATCTGATTTTGGAATTAAAAGCCACAACATTTTGAAGAACTGGAAATGTTTTGAAAAAATACCCATAAGTACAAGCCCCGATAGCGCCCGATGACTTGCCGTAAATGGATCTTTGATCCTCTGGGCTTGCTTAATACAATATTCTATTATAGTTCATAAGATTAAAACAAAATGAAAATTAACTTAATTTAAGCATTAACCTAGAAAACTGTTTACATGAAACTCATGAAAGTGAATTTACACTTTCAAGAGTAAAACTGTTCAAATTTGCAGTTAAGCAGCATTTTCGCACAGCTTCTTGATAAAGGTGTAAAAACATAAGCGTCGAATTTAAATAGTATTTTCCGAGAATTTCTTGAAACGCTTGGCTTTGTAAGAAATATATGGAAGCGTAGTACATATTAAACATCTTTGAATACCATTCATCTATATGATAATCTTAGGAACTATTTGTATGAAAATTTTCTAAGGATTACAATGTTTTGAATGATTCCGAGTAAACATGAAATAGGAATTTTGTAAAGATCTGAGTTATACGGCTTTTTATATTTCAATCTTGTTAAATTTCTGCACGGTTTAATTTTGATAACTTTTCTAACCATAGATTAAATAAAAGTCAATAAGAATAATATATAATACACAAAAATATAAAATAAGTAAATGTATCGTGGTTTTCTTTTTATTTCAGTAGCTGTTAATGACAAGGCTTAAATAATTCCACGCCGTTCCAAAATTTTTTTCATAAAAATTTGTTAAGCGCTATCAAAATGTAAATTAACTAACACAATTAAAATGTAATATCAAAGTTAGTTGATTTGAAAGCACTATTATATTACAATTATATACCATTCCTGTACCATCTGTTCCAGTATTTGTTCTAATAAGCACTTACGACTTATCTCAGTATGACTTATTTCTCCGAGCACAGAACTATACGACGGACTTTTCGGCAAAGTTAATGCTGCGCTCGTGAAACAGACGTTACATCTTGTTGCGTAGAGATATGGTTTATTATTGTGTTAGCGACTGGTAAAGTTGGTTGGTGTAGAGTCAACTTAGACAAATGTTTGTTGAGGAGTTTCCGCACCTGTGCCCATGCTATATGTCTTTGTCGGAAGATTTCTGCGAGCTGCTCTGACAGTGATCGAAGATATCGTGGATTTGACCTGATGTCTCTTCTGCTAAGTAGTCGAGTTGGGTTTGTTCCAGATTTAAGTTAATATAATCGGCAAAAATATTAATCTATCTAAAAATAAATATCTACCTGTTTCTGTAACTAAGCTTTTTTCATTTTATGTTCACATAACTTCACGCCTGTAATTCCCGAAGGATTAGGCAGAGGTGAACCAATAGTAAACTTAAATTTTGCCAGTTATGTTTAGGTCCCATGTAATAGAGGGCGACCTTGTTTCCATCAACCGGGCACAAATCAAGATTCTGTGGCTAAAAAAAACCACATAACGCTTTGCCCGACCCGGGACTCGAACCCTAGACCACATGCTTATGACCACTAGACTAACGAGACAGTTATTATATTATATTAAATATATTTTATATTAAAACCTGTACAAAACAATGTCGTAAACTGATTTGTCGCCAGAAATTCAAAGTATAAGTAGTTGGTATTAATCGAGCTCTTAAGAACATTTAAAAGCATCAAGTTTAAAACATTCAAATAGAATACGATAGGCTTAGCCGTAACTCCGTAAGCAATATAAAAGTATGCAACCACTATATTTCTTAGTATTTGCGAAGGGAAAATCTGGTGTAAATCTGAGAAAATCCTTCGGGTAGACGGCCCAAGACGCTCAAATAGGATCAGGTCAGGCTTTGTAAGGACGGCTTATCGGCAGCTGGGCTCCATGCATATTAAAACCACCTGCAGGACCAAGTTGAGCCACAGAGAATATTCTATTAGCTTGAAAAGAACCGCTGGCGACGGGTCGAGCGGACGAATTATTTGCTTCTTTCAGAATCATAAAAGGTTATTAATATGAATTACGTTACAATTCGTCGTCGTTGTGACAGCCTCGTCGGACTAGCGGTCGCAAGCGCGACTGCTGAACGTGAGGTCCTGGGATCAATTCCCGGATCGGGCAAATTGTAATTGGATTTTTCTGAGTCGGAGTCTCGATTTGTGCCCGGTTGATGGCAAAGGCTTTCCCCCAATTACAAGAGACTTAAACATAACTAATGAAATGAGTGTGTACTATTGGGTAGGTACACGTCTGCCTAACCTGATCTGTTACAATTCGTAAAATTTTAGGCTCCCTGATCTCTGGACATTATCGCTGATATAGTTTTGTCTCTGTTGATTGTGTTATAATAGACTAGCTTTTATCCGCGGCTTCGCCCGCGTGGAAGATATGAATATGTACTACCCTGATAAAAAAAATCACACGTTCTAACTTAGGTCATAGTAAATCCGTATACATGCCATCCAAGTCCGTTTAGCTGTTTTAGACAAAGTTACTTTAACCTTTATAATCTTTCAGATCTCATGATCTAAATAATAATAAGTCATCTTATGTCGTTTGTGTGATCGTCTGTACCATGTCATTTACCGGAACGAAAACCCTATGTGCTATTCCAAACTATAATCTATCTCTGTGCCAAATTTCATGCAGATCCGTTCAGCCGTTCTGGCGTGATTGAGTAACAAACATCCATCCATCCAAACTTTCGCATTTATAATATTAGTAAAGATGGTACAAGATAGAAGATGAAGAGAGCCGATAGAGATGGAGAACAGGAGGTAGGAACACTAGACAACTGGAAATGTTATATTTGAGAAAAACGTCATTTTCGTTACAAAAGTGGCTCGATTTTTAATCAAGCTCTTCTTAATGGTCGGAAGTTTCAGTGGTGCTGCAAAAACGACACAAAGTTCTTGCGTTCATTTTACATGTAAAAATGTTAAGTGGTTTTGTATTTGTTTGGAGTTGCAGTAAATATATACCTTGCTGAGATTAGTTGAATACTTAACATCGCATCACGCCTGTAGTCCCAGAAGGGTAAGGCAGAGGTGTACCTAATAGCACACCCACATTTTGCCAGTTATGATAGAGTCCCACGTAATAGGAGACGAGACTATTGCTATCAACCGGGCTCAAATCCAGACTCCAAAAACTCAATAACTCTTTGACTCGACCTGGGAATCGAACCCATGCCTTTATGCTCAGCAGTCGCGCTTGCATCCACTAGACCAACCCAGCAGTCTCAGGAGCTGAATACTCCCTTAACTTAAAGGCATGCTCCCTACTATATGGACTTAAATATCACTGGAGAAATGTGCGAGTATTATAGGCACACTTCTGCTTAATACTTTAGAGATTATTAAGGTGAGATGTTAAAATATTTGTATTACTTAGAGAGAGCAGTTTTGTCATTGGCTAAGTTGAGCTTTACTTTCAAAACCTGAAGTTGTTAGGTTGATTTATTTTAGTATCAGGTAGGAACTTAGATAGAAGTCTCCAACCACGCACCGGTGTAAAGATATAAAAAAAAAACAATTATAAATCTTCTTCAATAGACCATTTAGTGGGGTTATTCACCAACTCGACACGAGAGACTAGACACACATGTGTCCAGTTGGTGCAACTCAAAATTAGTATGACTTATTATTTCGTCATCTGGACACGCCAAGATTTTTCCGCGTCTAACTATAATTCAACAAAAAATAGTTTTCAAACCGAACAGCCTACGCGGGTGATTAAATTCTGGTCGCTCTTCCCAAACCCTGAAAAAATTTTCGCACAAAAACATTTTAAAATTTCTCAGCAAATTTAAAATTTTCCAGTTCGTTCCCTTTATAAAGAGGAATCCAGAAAGTGCCTCTTTATATGCTAAGTGATGGAACTCGACAGCAATACGACTGCGCTTATGTATACTTACAAATACCTAAGTATGACGTATGTATAGTGTGTTATATGTAGTTACCAATATCACGCCGATGTGTAAATATTGTCAATACCCTTCCATAATTCATATTAATGTGCATTTTCTACAAGTGACTGCCATCACGAGTTTCATACGAATTTGAACATTAAAGATTTCACAAAGATAAGGTGCATTTTATATGAAACGCTATTGTATCTCAGCCTTGGGCTCACTTGCACCACAAATCACTAAACACATTTAACGCTAAACGAATTCAAGCCATCATCAAGTTTATATCAATCTTTAGAAGATGACAAAGACAGAATTGTTTAAAATATCTTTTCTTCTTTGATACATTTCAACTTCCATATACAACCCCCTCCAGTCAGCCCCTGGGGGTAGGGTGGTCGTGGCTAAATAATAACAGCTGCACGGGTCGATCTTCAAGGTTAAGCCGCTCTGGCCAAGGTCAGTCCGAGGAAGGGTGACCAGCCATTACATAGCGAGTTTCCGCCGTGCTTCGGAAAGCACGTTAAGCCGTTGACATTCGTTACAGATAGGCCCGAAAGTTTGACAACCAGTCTTACCAAGGGGTATCGTATTACCCAGTACTAACTGATATTTAGCTGCATCCAGTTAGACTGAAAGCCGACCCCAGCATAGTTCGGAAAAGGCGATGATGGTAGGGTGGAAACCTACAAAACTAAGTAGGTAACAAAGCTTCGGAGTAGGTAACTCATTTAATTATGATAAACAATTTCTACTTACTAGATACGGTATCAAGTTTGACCTTAAACTTGCGAAGACCTTGTTTATCAGTAAGAGATAACAGGTCAACGAGCGGTTATCGATGTTGGCATATAGTTTCGCATAGGCTCATAAAGTTACTGATAATGTTATGCGCAAATTGTAATAACACTGATTTGGTTTTCCGTGTAAATATGTAGGTATCTTATATCTGTTGTCTCTCCTAACCGGTGCGTGTATGACTGGATGTATGAATGTGGACGAGGCGATGCAAACAATGTATAATGAAAGTTGATTATAATAATTTAGAAACAATACCTGGTGGGGATTGGTACTTTTTTTCCAGAAATCCCCACTAGACTGCGTTTATATACCTAGTGGGGATTTCTGGAAAAAAAAAATAACGATCCCCACTGGTGGGGATTTGTCGGTGGGGATTTCTGGAATAAATCGGAAATAGTATGTAAGGATGGTAGCAGGTGGATTCTGTAGTTTCTGCCAACCCCCTACTAACTCTAACTTTTATTATTTAAGATTAAAACCTCCCTTTGTACCGTATCAAGGGCCAACTCACGAATGAAACTGAACACGCAAGTCTAAACTGGGTTCAAGAGAGCTGTCATTGTTACCTTTGTCGTGCAATAATGACACTGACAGTTAATCGCGTTGGTAAAATTTTTCAGTAATTCTATCATATGCCTAGCCTTTTCCCAGCTATGTCAGGGTCGTCTTGCAGTCGAGTCTGATGTTGCTCAATATCCAATATTTTACTACTAGTGCGACTGCCTAGCTGACCTCCACAACCCAGCAACGGGGCGTACGTTACCTATCCTCCGGTAAGACTGGCTGTCAGACTTTCGTGTTTCCGACTACCCGAAAAGGAATGCCAAAAATGACGGCCGGATGACAACCAAAAGGGCTACCATGCTTTTATAGGCATGAAGGGCATGAAGGGGGAAATGTATGGTCGCCCATCCACGGACCGACCTCTCCAAGCGTCGTTTGACATTGAATATCGACTCGTGCGGCTGTTATTATGCTACCAATCGACCATGTCTTGATTAATTATGAATGCAGCCTCTTATCACATTAATGGCGATTCATGCCTGACACTCAAATTATAAACCATGGGAAATAATGTAAATATTATACCTAAGGCAAATAAAAGTACACTGATAAGTTTAATAAAAAATCTATTTGATACTAAATGGGGAGATTACTTTTCCTAAAAGAAAAATGAAATACATGTTTACGTGATTTGGCCTCAAAGCCTATGAAAATGTTTTGATGTTGTGATATTAACTCTAAAAAGTATAAGCAATATAGAATAAATTCCATTGTCATACAAATATGTCTTAATACTAAGCTGGTTTGGGTTGTGTCGCGGCTTTCATGTCGTTCATCTGAAAAAGATGAAAAAGTTTAATTTTTGGTGTGTAAAATCATGTTCACGGTAAGGCTCAATGTAGCGCACCCAAAACATTGTGCTGATGGGTGCATTGATTAGTACAGAATTAAAACATGTATTTAAGAAAAAAGCGAGTGAAAAAGTTGGAACTTTGGCCTTCAATATCTTCGTAACTAGAAGGCTCCCAAGTATAGTGCCATACAAAAAAAAAATGCGATGACGGGAAGAATAGATGCCTCTTGGCTTCGTAAAGAGTGTTTTAACATCCGTTATGATAATATTAAAACCAAAAAGAGTCGGCTGTCATGGTTCTCAGCCAAAAGCCCACTATCTCGTGTGGTTTTCGTCAGATGACTGGCTGAAGGGCTTGCAAAGCTAAACTAGTTTTATTAAGATCATAGCCCACAAAGTCGTCCGCGTGAAAGTCAGAGTGTTTCCCACGAGTATGTACCAACGGGATGAAAATATTTTAACCCAGGTCATGGTCTAACCTTGTACCGAAAATGCAAATCTGTCCAAAAAATAACAGTTAACTTTGCAATTATAATATGTAGTAGTAGGTATGTTTTTATCTACACTAACATGGTTAAGGATTAATATCGTGATCCCAACCTGGACTTATTAATATAAGTCCGAAGTCACCAACGTCTCTTGAGCAAGCGCGCTGATCAATGCTCGTGTCTTCTAAAAATATTACTATTTATTATGCATATTTTCTATCTCTTTGGTTCAAAGGTAGTAAAACAAAACGGCAATTCATTAAAAAATAAAACTATGAATTTAAAGGGCATCACGATCGCCTGCATTAAGATCCTGTTCTCTCTCATACAAATAACATATTTTTGTTCTATTTTCTATCCCGTACTAAGGCCGTTGCAGAAATGACGTAAAACATTAAAAATTATATCTCTTACCGTCTTAGTAACACCGTCAACAAATTCATTAAAGTTCTTCTTGATAACGTCAGGGTCGAACGCTTGGGTCACTTGGTTGTTCACAGTCTTTCCAAATTCTTGAATCTGCTTCTGTATCGTCTCGAGATAGTTCTTGTTGTCAGGTGGGGGGGCATCGCGTTTCACGAAAGCGTGAGTCTGTGTGAAGAAGAAAATTTTATAATATAAGTCCTCATGATGAACGTTTTTCGGCCATCGCGGCCAGTATCAGCGAAGACTACCCATCAATACAGAAGTATTTTAGTGCACAAGTACATATTATATACGCAAACATACTCTCTCTCATCCCTCACTTTCCGATGGGACAACAATCCAAGTCACAATAGTTTTTTTGTTTTTTTTTTTGTTTTGAGAATTCATCACCTCTCCACTCTCTCAACAATTTTCCAATACGAAATCCCTCAGGACATTTATACAGAAAATAATTTGGCAAAAACAAAAGAAAGTTGAAATATAACTTACGCTGACAAGGCACACGGCCAAAAGGACGATCAGGAGCTTGTTCATGGTGAAATAGGTACGTCTTTACTATGCAACAACGCAATGCACACTGCACTCGCGACTGCAGAAATTCCCTTTATCTTGATGCAATGCCGTCCGGGAGGCGATGTACATATGTACCTACAACCTGCAAGTTATCGTTATGACCCCGGGCCGATTGTCCTGGCTGATTAATTAATGAGTTTGTAACAAACAGTAATTGCTGAAGACTCCGGACTTACTAAGCCGAATCCTGTATGTGTTTCGTACACTTTTTCGTGAAAAGGATAAATGGTGCTTTATCATTTTTAAAGGCATTAATTGGTACAGTGGACAAAGTAGCAAAGGGCGTCAAACAATAAGATGGGAAGATGGCTGGTCTAGAGTGGACCAGAACAGCGGGAGACAGAAGTGGAAAACTTTAGAGGACGCCTTTGTCGAAGGTTGATTAAAACCGATCGTCTAAGATAAATAAAGTTGTGTATTGTAAATACTTTAAACGTTGCGAACAGTAAAAAAGGCCTATTTTATTTGTTAACTGGTAGTCATTTGCTTGGCCTTTTTTCCAACTATGTTGAAGTCGGCCTTCAGTCTATCCGGATGCAGCTGAATATCAGTGTTTTTCATGAGGCGACTGACTATCTGACCTCCAGGACCCGGTTACTGGGTATGGAAATTGAAAGAGTAAGTACTTATTTACTCAAACATTAAGGACTAAAATTGTAAAGGTATTCCAAGTGCGATAAATAACAAAGTTAAGATAGAATGCGCTTGTTACTTACCTACTTCTTTAAAGTTTAGATAAACATAGATACCTATTCCACCGGTTGAGAGCTCTGGTGATTTTGATAACTGTATATTATATTTTTATGATTAGCTGCTGCCCGCAACCTTTGTCCGCGTGAAATTATTATAAATATATAGCTTCCCTAAAAATAAATTTCCTTCATCATCAAACATCATCTATCTGCCTTTTGCAACCTTGACATGCTGTACTTATGACTGTGGATTCTCCCATGGGTGCAGCAGCTGACTTTCATTTTGATGATCAGTGCACATTAAACAACGACTAGAAATTAATTTCATTCGGTAGATATTCAATTCAATTCATTTATTCAATAACGATTTTTACATCGTGTCTGAATTCCTATAACTAAATATAAAAGTAACATATCGTAAGGTATACGATATGTCGCAAAAATTTCGCTGCCTCCCATCCAGTGTGACGAGTGTCGTATTCGTACGTATCCAACTACTAAGTTCGCTCGACACTCTCATAAGTAAGATTTTATTGGTACTTCTGGGTGGGTGGTCGCGAGAGCCACAGCTGAGCATGAGGTCCTGCGCTCGATTCCCTAGTCGGATAGAGTCAAATTGGATTTTGGTATTGTTGCCAATAAGCCTGACATTGTGCATTGTGGTGATAGATCGATTGGAACGTCGCGCAATGATTGTTAATATAGCGGTCCCGCATGACAAAAACCTCATGAAAGCAGAAAAAGATAAGCAATTCAAGTATCTAAATCTGACTCGCGAGGTTTTCGATATGTGGGACTTGAGTACAGCAGTCATTGTGCCGTCGGTCGTGTCGGCCAATGGCTTAATAGCCAACCAAGGGTAGCTCGGATCCTGTTCCCGATGCTGGTGGGCTATAATTTTTTATATTTTGTTTTTGTATTTTTCTACATTATTTTTACAGGGTGTATAAATAATGTGTATAAAAATAAATAAATGAAATAATAAAACCAAATAGTGAAGTTTATAAAAATCTATTTCATACAAAAATCATTTACTAAAAGTTAATGTAATGCAATATAGATTTATTTGATGTTTTATCTTATGATGTTTGCAATAAAGAATAAATTCTGTTGTCATGAAATGATTTTTGAATTCACACTTTATTGCCCACCCTATTTTGGTAATGAGGTCTTAGACATACAAATTAAGCTGCTGGTTTCACTTCTTCCGCTGGTTTCAAGTTGTTCACCTGAAAAGAAAACAAAAAATTAATATCTGATGTGCATGAATGCGTCTTGCATTCAAAAAATAAAAATTCTAAATTTTGGATTAAGTTAATGTTTTCGGTTAAGTTCTAAAAATAAAAATGCAGGGTGTTACCATGACGCGTTAATGCAGTCACCTGTAGCCCTACCATGACGCATTAATGCAGGAACGTTTTGGTTATAATATTTCGAGACAACGAGAGGGAGATGGCGCTAGACAGCTATGTAGCGCCATCTCCTTCTCTCTCACTCTCTTGAAATATAACTAAAACGTTCCTGCATTTACAGAAGGCTACAGGTGACTGAACACTAGAGTAAGTGTTAAATTAAAATCCTGAACAAATTGTAAACGAAGAGTTTTCATTGAAAATGCTTACTGCTTTGCTAGCAGCATCGATTAAGTCATTGAAATTCTTCTTGAGTGTATCGGGGTCAAAGTTCTTCTTAACGTCTTCGCTGAGTTTGTTGACTAATTCCTCAATCTTGGCTTTCGCAAGCTCAACTTGCGCCTGCACATCTGCAGTTGTTGGGACTGCTGGGGCATCGCGTTTCACGAAAGCGTGGGCCTGTGTGAAGAACAAATGATATAATTTTTTTTTTTTCGCTAACATAAATTGATTACGTCCAACCAGTTCAGTAAGAAGACAAAAGTAATAAAACCTAGTAATTCAACAACCCTGATTTGATATTTGTCACTCAGAAAAAAGGATTTAGACAAAACTATAAATTCTGCATATGCAGAACTTATAGTTTTGTCTATATCTTTTTAAAATATTTCCTTTTAAATCCTTTTGTCGATAAGAAACCCTAATATATTTTAGATTTCGCGTAGCGAGAATTCCCGAGTAATTTGGCCTTATTCGAGACAGAAAAAAGTGATCGAGAACTCGAGAAAACGCGTCTTGATTGGCAAATGCCACTTTCACACTACATATTTATTGTGACAAGGGGATAGTAATAAACTGGTAGTTCTAAAATAATAAAAAATAGTAATCCAGAATATCGAACGTTTGCCATTGATATATAATTAATGCTTTTCACGACTTCTGATCCAATTACTCGATAGCAAAACAAAAATACTTGAAAAATATAAAACTTCACGCGACAAATATCGAGCGTGGAGCAGATTGGTAGTAGTAGTTGATTGTAAATGTTTAAGAATAAGAAATTTTATTTCTGAGATTATTGTCGAATCTTGCGATTATTCAAAACGAATATAATTAAATTGAGATTCACGTGGCCAAGGATTATTTGTTGGGACTGTCGTAAATGACACGGATTGTATCCTTCGGGCCGTCGAATTTAGCAAACGATTCACCAAACACTGTGTGTATAATTCAACTATTTTTTATTTAATAAACATTAATACTATACGTCCAATAAACCACGTAAGTAACAAGTGTGTTTGGCATTTTTTTTTTTAACTATTACAACGTAACAAATGGCATAATATTCCTCTAAAATGAAGCAATTTCTATAACTCTATTTAAATAAAAATTAAGTGAACAACGACGAGATGAAGATAAACTGCATGTCTTGCAAATCTTAACTAGGTCTTTAAGGCCACTAAACTAATCATTATTAGAATATTTATAGAAAGCTCTTAAACGATTCTTAACACGATATGTTAATTAAATCTTTACCCCCTCCCAAATCCCAAAAATAAAAAAAAAGGTTTTTTTGGTCTTCAAGTGACAATTTGTAAACGAATACGAATACATTGAGACCACGAAGGTTCCACATTACCTTGTAACATGGATGGATCCAAAAAAAAAACTATAATTTGAAAATATTATTGGTTTTATAAAACTTTGTTAAATATTATTATATTGTACCTCTTTCACACTATACGGGATAACAATGAATGTCATCCACTACGCGTAGATATGTAGAAAAAGACAACTAAAAAAATATCAATGGTGGGTAATCGTTTTTTTTTTAACATAAGATTCATTATATATATTTCGATAGGGTTTCTAATTATCAGTAACGGAGTACGTATGTGCCTGGTTTATGGCCCGATCCCTATTACAAGGGACTTAAACATAACTTACAAAATGTTGTTGTACTATAAAATACACTCTGCCTAACTTTGGGGATAACAGGCTTGATGTTCAGAATAAGAGACTGAATTCGGCAGTAAACGACTTTGACAAAAATACAAAATAATACACAGACTAGTGGCGGTACTTTCACACAAGCCTACAAGCTTGGCTTGCCCTGATAGCTTACTATTATTCATGATGTTGGGGTTTTTGAACAGTCTGCGTGCCCTAGGGCTTACAGATGTTTAGGGCATGCGAACCCCGGTTTCGGTCCCATAGCAGAAACCCGGGAAATACCGGGTTTCACAATGGGACCGAAACAGGGTTTTGCATGCTCTATTATTGTTGGTCCCTAGGCTCGCCACTGACACAGACACACAGGTACGGAAAAAAAACTTACGCTGACAAGGCACACGGCCAGAAGGACGATCAACAGTTGCTTGTTCATGGTGGAATAGTGGTTTGGTACGTCTTTACAACTCAACAACACAATGGTTACTGAGATTTCCACGGCAGCATTCGCCTTTATCTTGAAACCGCCGAGACCCAATGTTTGGACAGCTTATCGTAATGACCCCGGGTCGATATTTTTCTGGCAAGCCTATCTTTGTTACCTAATTAACAAATGAGTTCGGACGATCCTAATTAAAACTTACGTGGTCATCGGACGGAATATTTTGGTCGAAAAGGATTGATAATAGGAAAATATGATGAGGTAAAACAGTTTAGTCAAAAGGTTAAAGGACTGCCCGATGAGTATTACAATTTAATTTGCGTATCTGTATAAAGGTATGTCGACAAATCTGGTACTCAGAGAGACTCCAAGAATAGCCCGTTTCAGAGAACCAGAGTTGTCGACATAGCTCGCAGAGTAAGTAAGCTGAAGTGGCAATGGGCCGACCATATTAAGCGTAGAATCGATGACCGTTGGGGTAGATGTGTTCTTGAATAGGGACCACGAAAGGGGCAAGCATAAAGTGGGATGCCCTCAGCTCCTCCCTACCCATAAAATCAAGCGCTGGAAGTGCTGCGCTGCGGGATACGATTTAGAATAAAGTCGTTAGACCACTCTTTAAATTTGTTTACGAGATGAAGAAGTGTCCGTTCGATTGTAATAATTGATAGTAAAAGCAAAAACAAAGAATAGAATTACTGTATAGGTTGTACAAGTGTTGGTTCATAGGCCGTTTTCAATAATGTCCTTTCAATATAATTCTATATTATGTAAAGTAAAGACCTAACTGCTTAGGCATCATATCCGCCACGATTACATAAGTGGTCTCAAGTTGCCGCAGCCGAGCGTCTCGGCTTCGGCAACTTGAGACTCGACTCGATTCCCTAATCGGGCAGTGTGTCTGGCCACAGTGGCAATAACTGAGCATGATAATATACTGTAGCCTTTATCTTTGAATAATATGATAAAATGAAGGTAAACGAAAATATCGTAATGACCCAGGGGTTAAGGTTTGCCTCTCATACACGAGGCACGGGTTCAAATCTGGGCAAAATTATATTGGTCCGTCTTCTAAACAGCTTGTATGTGTTATTGTTATCAATTATTGCACTATGATAATATCACTTTTTATGTTTAATATTTTTCAGACATTTTATTTTTAAGCTCATCGATATCATAACCTATTAGAATTAACTTTAGTCTATAGTGAAGTTAATAAGATTCACCTCATAAGGGTGTGTGTCGATTTAAATACAAAGTCATGAGAAACGTCAGATTTGTCTCTTGGTTGGCAATGTACTGATGATGCATCTGGTCTTGCAGGTGTCCATAAACGGTGGTGATCACAATTAGATCTCATAAGCTGCCAGCTCGATAAACAACCTATAAACTATGAAACCTGACACTGGTTGAGTTAATGTTGTCCAAGACTACTACGTTAGTCGAGTGGTCGCAAGCGCAGGATTCGATTTCCGTGTCGCGCAAAGTGTTATTGGGTTTTTCCATCAGGAATTTCTCAGTAGTAGCCACGGAGTCTGGATCTGTGCCCGTTTAATGGCAACAAGCTCGCCCCCTATTACATGGGACTTAAATATAACTAGCGAAATGTGCCTCTGCCTCTGCCAATCCCTTCGGGGATTACAGGCGTGATGTTCTGTTATGTAAACTATAAAAGTCGACTAGTGCTAGTTTCGCCTACCCTAAAACCGATTGATATTAAGGGTTATGGACCTCCTTGGCGTTTATTGTATTATTGTTTGTCATAATACCAATCACAGGTAATCCAGGTCTGTGAAAACGTTAGCTGGCTATTAGCATGCTATGCTGTTCTTTCAAAGTTATACCTCTATCTATTAATTTTGTTAATCCAGTATTTGTGTAAAAAAATATGTTTTAACGATACTGAGAAAATGCTAGCATTGACTGGACAGGTCCACCCGAATCTGTGTGGTAAGATCCACACAGGTTTGAATGGACTTGTTTGTCTTCAAAAGACCATCGCATACACTAATCTGTTGGTCCTCATGTGACTTGACCAAGATTATGTCTGGACTTTATAGAATTGACTGGACAGGTCCACCCGAATCTGTGTGGTAAGATCCACACAGGTTTGAGTGGATATTGTTTGTCTTCGAAAGACCAACGCATACACTAATCTGGTGGTCCTCATGTGACTGGACCAAGATTATGTCCGGACTTTATAGAATTGACTGGACAGGTCCACCCGAATCTGTGTGGTAAGATCCACACAGGTTTGAGTGGACATTGTTTGTCTTCAAGAGACCATCGCATACACTAATCTGGTGGTCCTCATGTGACTTGACGAAGATTATGTCTGGACTTTACAAGAGAAAAATGACCTCTAAGTTTGTTTCGGCTGTTTTTCTCAGTCAGGTGTTCAGAGAGTCAGGTACGAAACAGCGGCCTCGTTTAGTTTTAAAGCATAATGTGACGTGTAAAACTGATTTTTAAAACCAATTTAGAGAAATAAAATATGTTTTAATTATCCAAGCCTTAGATTAGTCAACTTATTGGCCACAGGTGCCATCCTGGCGTCTTAAAGCAGTATTGTGTTAATCTTATTCTAGAGTTGGAAAGAGATAGTACTATACATCCTGTATAGCTCCGTCACTTTCCCACACTGGAGTGACATTAAAACAATACTGCTTTAAAACTTCATGGTAAGCCCCAGGTAAAATTACTTTGAAAGGACCGTAGACATAGTCCTGTGACAAACGGGAAGATAAACAAGCAGCAGGAGTTTAAAGATACAGCTCTATGTCAGACCGAGGCAGCATAGACTTAGGCGTGCCCTTCAGTACTGACAAAAAATACAGATATCCCTTTTTTTGTTAGCCATGCCTGCCTTTAGTTATTTGGTCTAAAATAAGAAGTTGCCTGCAAAGTTGTCCAGGCGTTTTGGAAAAGGTCGATGTGCTCCTTCCGAATTTCAAATCAGACACCTCTTATCATTGACAATATGGAGCGCAATATGGAGAGGCAAAGATACAAAGTGGCATAGTTGAAATTTGGGTAAAAGAGCACATCAAAATCTATAAAGTGACCCAAAAACTACCAAATAACTATACCACTGATGATGTTATAATTAAAACATTAAAAAGATGTCTCATATCAGGGTTGTACCACAAGAGTAAAGCAAAATAAAACCAAATACGTGAACACTATAACAAGATCTATTTCATTCAAGAAACATTCAATTTTTTAAAAGATAAATGCAATGCAATACATATTCGGTAGCTAATAAAATTATGTTTTACTGTATGATGTACGCAATAAAGAATAAATTCCATTGTCAATCAGTTTATCACTGGGATTTTGGTGCTTCGCTGGCTGCCCCTGATCTGAAGCTGGCGGCCTGAAAAGAAAATTAATATACATTATTTTAATTATCAATGTTAAGCCTTTGGTTCTGGCTGTTATTTGTAGATCTTTGACAGTCGTAACAGTTAGTCAGAGGCCACGAAAGATAACCAGTCTTACCAGGGGGTCTCGTAATATAACCCTGTAGTAACTGGGTTGTGGAGGTCAAATACACAGTCGCTTCATTTAAAATACTCGGTTTTCAGCTGTGTGCGGTGAGACTAGAAGCCAAGCCCAACTTAGTTGGGAAAACGCTAGGCGGATGATGATTTAGTTATCATACTTATCAGGAATATGATTAGGTTTTTTTTTTAAATCAAAATGCAGGTTATATGCCATCAACTGGGCACAAATCCAGACTCCGTGGCTGCTACTAAGACATTTCTGATGGAAAAACCTAATAACACTTTGCCGACCTGGGAATCGAACCCAGAACCTCATGCTAATGGTGATATACAAATAGTGTAAAATATAGTTTTCAACGAAAACGCTTACCGTTCTAGAAGCAGCATCAACAAATTAACTAACACTCTTCTTGACTGTGTCAACGGCCTTGGCAGCTCCATCCTTTATAGCGGTGCCTATTTCTCCAATTTTTGCTGTCGCGGCGTCAACTTGCGACTTTACTTCTGCCTCCGTTGGAGCATTGCGTTTCACGAAACCATGAACCTGTGTGAAGCACAATGGAAATATTATTAAAAAACTTAATTTCGTTATTAAATCCTCCTGCCAGAACTTTACCCAATCTAAGCGCTCTCATAGTCCAATGGGTCGATGTTGGTATAATTACGACCACCACACATATACACAACCAACTTACAAACTTCGGGCTGCTACTGAGAAACTCCTAATGGAAAAATCCAACGACACTTTTCTCGACCCGGGATTCGAACCCAGGACTCCACGCTCAGCAGTCGCGCTTGCGACCCCGAGTCCAACGAAATCGTTAAATTAATTTAGTCAACAAACATTAAATGCCAACCATTAGTCCGGTATAAAGAGCAATGGGAACAAACACGCACAGATAAACACCTAACCCGAAATCATCTTCACTAGTCTCTACTCTATATTGTCTACTTTGGGCCACAGAGGCAAATATCTAATGATTGTAACCTAGCTGTTGGTATTACTTTAAGCTACTCATGTTATCTTATCTTGTGTGTTTAACATATGTTCTGCTTACTGTTTTGAATCGCCTGGTTTTCTATTTTCATAACGAATAACCAAAACATACTGTCGAATAAAAAGCTTCATTTCTCACACAATAATAATGCATTTTGACATAACTTGCGAAACTACTGCTGCTCTAGTTATAAAAAAAAAATCTAGCCAGGTGGTCTACCGTTATTACTGACATTTGCCGAGTCTTCTCCTAACTATTTTGAAGTCGACTTCCAGTGTAACTGGATGCAAGTATTTTGACGTTATAACTGCAGGTATAACAAGAGGCTAACACCCAGCATTGGGTGAAGTTGGACTGTGGTTGATGATGATGATGAATTAATTGAAACCTTCGCTAGCTCCCAAACTGTACACCTAAATGACACAAGTGTCCAGGAAAAAAATATCTGCACTGTTTCAGCCCATTTTAATTGAAGTGTTAAAGGACAGGTCGAATTCAAAGGGCATCGTAAGTATAAGCCTCTAAACCCGACAAATGTGTGAACCAGCGGTAGTTCTTATGAAAAATTTACTTGAATGAACGAAAACCTTACGAAGGAGAACGATCATGTTACGCTAAAAACATATCTTTAAGAACGGTGAACCAAACATTAACAAAAAAAAAACTCTTTTAAACGAAACTTAACACGATATGTTATTTAATAAAATATGAATTCATCCCCATGGACTCTCAAATTAGTCCATGAGAAATTCAATGGCGCACATGGCTTATTCAGAAAATATTGACAAAAACTTTTTTGCAAAAAAAAATACCTACCGACTTCCAAAAACTATACACTTTAAAATGGAAAATAACTTTACTTTCGGTGGCAAAAAAGTCAATGAATCAAACAATAGTCACCTACTTCCGAAAGTAATAATATTTTCAATTTTTTTGTGTTTTTTTTGGAAGTCGGTTATTTTTTTATTTTACCCTTTTAGTTATCGTATCACACACAAAGCCTTGTCAACTATCAATTTCTTTTACTCGGATAACATATTTTCACGACATATTTTGATTTAAAAACCAAACTAATATACTGATTTTGATAAATTTCTATGGGACCAATCTGGAAGTATATACGTTCAGACAAAAGAAGAATTTTTCAAATCGGTTCATAAATGACGAAGATATGAGGTAACAAACACAAAAAAAAATAGAATTGAGAACCTCCTCCTTTTTTGAAGTCGGTTAAAAAGAAAAGCAAGTAGAATCGAAACTTACGCTGACAAGGCACACGGCCAGAAGGACGATCAACAACTTGCTCATGGTGAAATAGTAGTACCTCTACGTCTTGACCACACAACAACACAAATGTTACTGAGAATTTCTCGGCAGCACTCCCCTTTATGTTCGTGCTTCTTATTTTTGATCAGCTTATCGTATCGTGCAAGGAGTTCGGGTGGTCCTAATTGGAACCTACGTTGTCCTGATTGGTTGAAGTTTTTGTTATGATCAAGTTTGATTGGCTTAAGAGTCCCTATCAATTTCGCGGTCTAAAAATAGAAAATACGACTTTTTTCAGCGCTTATTTCTCAATAACTATAACATGTCTAATAATAATATTATTTAATACACTAATAATAATATTACCTATATATCTTGTAAGTGGACGAATTATAATTTTGAAAACTATTCAACATAAATTAGAAAAAAATATAAATCAAACATACGTTTTTACGTAAGCACGAAACACCTGCTTTTTCAATCGCTTTTTTGGTGGACTGTTAATAAATTGTAATCTAAGAAAAATCATACATACTGGGCATACAGTATATTAGTAAGTCTACGATTTTTTATTTTAAAATTACCTTTAAAAAAATGTGCTTCACACTGAAAAACCCAATTAAATTATGCAAAAAACCATCGTATACTCGTAATAATTTGTTGAAAATATAAATAAGTATGAAATATTATAAAACTTAAGGTGTTTATTTAACCAATTCAATTTTTTCATATTTTTTTTACTACTTAATTAATTGTAATAAAATATTTAAATAATGCCGTATAAGCCGAGGCGCTTGCTCGTTGCATTCAGTCGCACCCGAGGGCTACTCGACGACGGACTAATGTCGCTGTGACTACCGCTCCCGACGTAAAGGACTTGCGAATCGCGCGTGAAGTTGTACTAAGCCTGACTAGTTTTGATACTATGAATATTTTTTTTTTTACTTTTTCTTATTGATATTATTTATGATTTGTTAATGTTATTCTGACATATTTACGTAGTAAGAATAATCATTATTATAGTATAGTTAGGTACTTAAAAGTTCTGTTTACATGATCAGGTTTAGATTTGATTAGTATAGGTCGGGAAGTACCTATTTAAATTGTGTGAGTATTTTTTTTGGTGGATAGTAGTAATAACTAAACATTATGGAGTAAGATTTTGACAACAGGGTACTCGACGTACAACATACTGTTTTATTAGCCCAATTACACAGGTATGTATTAAAAAACCATGGAGACTAATCAAATTAGAAATTAAAGTATTAAAACTTTAATAGACCAAGAGCCGAGGCGATATAATTATTTCCCATTGAATTACTTTTTCATGAAATAGTCATTAAATGGGATTCAATTAAATAATTAAAGTCGCAATTTATTAATATTAAAAAAATATGCAGCATAAATGCAAATTTTATTTGCCTGTACAAGGTGTTGCTTTGCATCCTCGTCAAATTAATGGAGGTAACTATGCTAATGATTTGACCCGATTCTTTTTTTCTTTTTTTGTGCCCATTCTTGAGTTATGATATACATATTCACAAACATAAATCTGAAACACGAAAGTTAATCTAATATGTGAGTAATAAAAAAATAAAAATAAAGTTTTTGTAACCCTAGCGAGTACTTTCTCTTTATTGTATCCTTTATTTAATCTGTGTACAGGGTTGTGGGCTGCAATATTGTATATAAATGTTGTATATTTCTTGTCCCTATTTTTTATATTGTAGCCGTTTGTTGTACCTCTTGAATAAAAAGTAAATAAAATGAGTGCCAAGTGCCTGTGTAAAAAAGCACATCAAAATCTATAAAATGACCCAAAAACTACCTTAAACTACCAAATAACTATTACTATTACCACTGGTACTGTTATAATTAAAACATTAAAAAGATGTCTCATATTAGGGTTGTACTACAAGATTAAAGGAAAATAAAACCAAATACGTGAACACTATAACAAAATCTATTTCATTCAAGAAACATTCAATTTTTTAAAAGATAAATGCAATGCAATACATATCCTGTAGCTAATAAAATTATATTTTTCTGTATGATGTACGCAATAAAGAATAAATTCCATTGTCAATCAGTTTATCACTGGGGTTTTGGTGCATCGCCAGCTGCCACTGATTTGAAGCTGGCGAACTGAAAGGAAAATAAAAAATTCATTATTTTAGTTATCAATGTTAAGCCTTTGGTTATGGCTGTTATTTGTAGATCTTTGACAGTCGTTAGTCAGAGGCCACGAAAGACAACCAGTCTTACCAGGGGGTCCCGTAATATAACCCCGTAGTAACTGGGTTGTGGAGGTCAAATACACAGTCGCTTCATGTAAAATACTTGATATTCAGCTGTGTGCGGTGAGACTAGAAGCCAACCCCAACTTAGTTGGGAAAGCGCTAGGCAGATGATGATTTAGTTATCATACTTATCAGGAATATGATTAGGTTTTTTTTTTAAATCAAAATGCAGGTTATATGCCAACAACTGGGAACAAATCCAGACTCTGTGGCTGCTACTAAGACATTCCTGATGGAAAAACCCAATAACACTTTGCCGACCTGGGAATCTAACCCAGGACCTCTTGCTGACGGTGATATCCAAATAGTGCAAAATATAGTTTTCAACTAAAACGCTTACCGTTCTAGAAGCAGCATCAACAAATTAACTAACACTCTTCTTGACTGTGTCAACGGCCTTGGCAGCTCCATCCTTTATAGCGGTGCCTGTTTCTCCAACTTTTGTTGCCGCGGCGTCAACTTGCGACTTTACTTCTGCCTCCGTTGGAGCATCGCGTTTCACGAAACCATGAACCTGTGTGAAGAACAATGGAAATATTATTAAAAAACTTAATTTCGTTATTGAGTCCTCCTGCCAGTACTTTACCCAATCTAAGCGCACTCATAGTCCAATGGGTCGATGTTGGTATAATTACGACCACCACACATATACACAACCAACTTACAAACTTCGGGCTGCTACTGAGAAACTCGTTTGTGTGTTTAACATATGTTCTGCTTACTGTTTTGAATCGCCTGGTTTCCTATTATCATAACGAATATCCAAAACATACTGTCGAATACAAAGCTTCATTACTCACACAATAACAATGCATTTTGACATAACTTGCGAAACTATTGCCGCTCTAGTTATAAAAAAAAAACTAACCAAGTGGTCTACCGTAATTACTGACATTTGCCCAGTCTCCTCCTAACTATTTTGAAGTCGGCTTCCAGTGTAACTGGATGCAAGTATTTTGACGTTATAACTGTAGGTACAACTGGAGGCTATCACCCAGCATTGGGTGAAGTTGGACTGTGGTTGATGATGATGATGAATTAATTAAAACCTTCGCTAGCTCCAAAACTGTACACCTAAATGACACAAGTGTCAAGGAAAAAATATCTGCACTGTTTCAGCCCATTTTAATTGAAGTGTTAAAGGACAGGTCGAATTCAAAGGGCATCGTTAGTATAAGCCTCTAAACCCGACATATGTGTGAACCAGCGGTAGTACTTATGAAAAATGTACTCGAATTAACGTAACAACCTTACAAAGAGAAGGCGGATTGTAGGCTCTGGAAAACTAGGAGATAGGGAGTGGGGGAGAACGATCATGTTACGCAAAAAAAAATATCTTTATGAACGGTGAACCAAACATTAACAAAAAATAAAATCTCTTTTAAAGGAAACCTAACACGATATGTTATTTAATAAAATATGAACTCATCCCCATGGACTCCAAATTAGTCCATAAGAAATTCATTGGCGCACATGGCTTATTCAGAAAATAATGTCAATTTTTTTTTTGCAAAAAAATTACCGGCCTTAAAAAAAAAAAAATAACTTTACTTTTGGAAGTCGGTGATTATTGTTTGTTTCATGGACTTTTTTGCCATCGACCTCCGAAAGTAATGTTATTTTCAATTTTTTAGTGTTTTTTTTTTGGAAGTCGGTTATTTTTTTTATTTTACCCTTTTAGTTATCTTTTCACACACAAAACCTTGTCAACTATCAATTTCTTTTACTTGGATAACATATTTAAAAACCAAACTAATAAACTGATTTAGATAAAATTTCTATGGGACCAATCTGGAAGTATATTCGTTCAGACAAAAGAAGAATTTTTCAAATCGGTTCATAAATGACGAAGATATGAGGTAACAAACACAAAAAAAATTTGAATTGAGAACCTCCTCCTTTTTTGAAGTCGGTTAAAAAGAAAAGCAAGTAGAATTGAAACTTACGCTGACAAGGCACACGGCCAGAAGGACGATCAACAACTTGCTCATGGTGAAATAGTAGGTATCTCTACGTCTTGACCACACAACAACACAAATGTTACTGAGAATTTCTCGGCAGCACTCCCCTTTATGTCCGTGCTTCTAATTTTTGATCAGCTTATCGTATCGTGCAACGAGTTCGGGTGGTCCTAATTGGAACTTACGTTGTCCTGATTGGTTGAAGTTTTTTGTTATGATCAAGTTTGATTGGCTTAAGAGTCCCTATCAATTACGCGGTCTAAAAATAGAAAATACGACTTTTTTCTGCGCATATTTCTCAATAACTATAACATGTCTAATAATAATGTTGTTTTATACACAGTGATACATCACCTATATATACTGTAAGTGGACAAATTAAAATTTTGAAAATTATTCAACATAATTTAGGAAAAACATAAATCAAACATACGTTCAAGAAACACCTGCTTTTTCAATCCCTTTTTTGGTTAACTGGTAATGAATCGTAATCTGAGAAAAATCATACATCCTGGGCATGCAGTGTATTAGTAAGTCTATGTTTTTTTTTTAATTAATTGAATTATTACCTTTGAAAAAATGCGCTTCACATTGATAAAACCCAATTAAATGAGGCGCAAAACCATTGTATATTCGTAATAATTTGTTGAAAATATCAATAAGTATGAAATTTTATAAAACTTAAGGTGTTTATCTTACCAAGTCAATTTTTAAATTTTTTTTTACTACTTTATTAATAATAATGCCTTATATGCCGATGTGCTTGCTCGTTGCATTCAGTCGCGCCCGGGGCTACTCATAGAGTATAGTATGGGGCTACTCGACGACGGACCTATGTCGCTGTGACTACCGCTCCCGACGTAAAGGACTTGCGAATCGCGCGTGATTTTGTACTAAGCCTGACTGGTTTTGATACTTTGAATATTTAATTTTACATTTGCTTATTGATATTATTTATGATTTGTTAATGATAATCTTACATATTTACGTAGTTAGAATATTCATTATTATAGTATAGTAAGGTACTTAAAAGTTCTGTTTACATGGTCAGGTTTAGATTTGATAGGTCGGAAAGCACCTATTTAATTTGGGTGAGTGTTTTTTTGTTGGTGGGTAGTAGTAATAACTAAACATTATGGCGTAAGATTTTGACAACAGGGTACTCGACGTACAACATACTGTTTTATTAGCCTAATTGTGCAGGTATTTAGTAAAAAATCATGGAGACTAATCAAATTAGAAATTAAAGTATTAAATCTTTAATACACCAAGATCCGAGGCGATATTTTTGTAAGCTTTTCATTGACCATAGTAGGTACAATCGGTTTCCTTTTTAAGGGGAAGCTCCAGGGTAGCCCGCGATATTAAAATTTTCTAACGTTTCTTGCAATTTGCACGTCACTGTCGGGTTTTGTGTTGATTAAAATATGATTAGCAGCCGTAACAAATATGGCTTCACAGAATTACAATCATTATCATTATCAATACCACCCTTCTCAGTTCATTTAATGACTCTAAGTTCATTTAATGATTTCCCACTGAATGACTTTTTCATGAAATAGTCATTTTGCGGATTTTGCAGAGAGAATCTTCTGTACTTGTACTATTATGTATTGAACTGACCCCTTTATATATTTTTTTACCTATTATATTATTTGCTTTCTTTTACTCTTAACTTTCCTATTGCTACTTTATATTTGACGATGTATACGGGGTGGAAGGGATACCGACGCCAAAACGGTAACCACGTATTCAGTAATCTGTATGTGTCAGTCCATCATTATTAAAACCGGGAGTTTTAATAATGGGGACATAGAAATTTCTGTCGGTTATTAAAAAAAATCAGTTGTTCCATACAATTTGACCGTGCAGGTATTGCCGTTTTGTAGGAAACATCTGCTTTTTTTTTTAATAACCGACGAAAAATTACTATGTGGGAAGGGGTTCACAATGATGTACTGAATACGTGGTTACCGTTTTAGCGTCGGTGTCCCTTCCACGTTGTATAATATTAAAAAAATATGCAGCATAAATGCAAGTTTTATTTGCCTATACAAGGTGTTGCTTTGCATCCTCGTCAAATTCAAGGAGGTAACTATGCCAATGATTCTCGACCCGAATCAATAATAAAATGGGTAGGTAATTTTTTATATTTTTTTCTTAATATCGGAAATCGACAAGTGTACTCCACCCGTATTAAAACGCTTCCCGTGTAATACTAGCCCTTTAACAGCGTTTTTACACACACAAACAAACACAGACGTTTATTCGATAAAAGGGTGATTTTCCTACTTTGAAAAGGGCTTCATTCTGAAATAGTGTTAAATTAAAACAACAAAAAAGCAGCGTTTATTATCATAGACCAGGTACCGTAATTTATATTGATTATTTACGTCTTCTATGACAACCTCCTGAATTTTGACGAGATTGCAAAACTACACCTTGTATAATAGCGGTTACGGACCAAGATTGTTTGCTCCCTTTGCTCTGCCGGACAACGCACACTACGATCGTTAGTGACGCTCACACGCACACATTGCTCCTAAGTTATCTAAACTAGTGGTGCGACTAAAATTGATAGGGACTCTTAATCTCAGGGTTAGGGATAAAGGACTGCAAGATATTTTGGTTTGATTTGGCAACGTTATATTCCTTGACAGGATATTGTCAGTTTCCGCACTGTTCTGTGGCATCAATCGACGATATTGCACAACGTAATGTTCAAGAAGATCATTCTCTTTAAAATAATCTTACATTTGTTTGCTTTTGTAAGCATGATATTAAACTATCTACATGTTTATATGCTTATTTGGTCCATTTTACGCAAAATAATCTGGAGGATACTAATCTTGGAGGTGTCCCAGGGCAAGATACATTGGGCCAAGTTAAATTATTTGAAGGCAAGGATACTATGAGTTCGTTTGATTACTATGAGTTAGAAATTTATCTCCAAATAGCGCATCACTGTAGGGCCCAAAACCTATTAATGTTAGTTTAATGGTCCACCCCAAGTTTGAAAACCAAAAAAAAATTGGCGTTTAGGGTAACTATGCCACTTCGGTTCTATGGTCCGGATAGACTGACCAAAATCCAAATCAAAATATTTTATTTCACATAGGCCTACATGGGCACTTACAAAACGTCGAGAAAAGGTGCACGGTTCGGGATGGTCGTTTCCTACGGAGAAGAACCGGCAAGAAACTCCATGGTTACTCTCTAAATTCATTTGGTTTTACAATATTTGCAATATGAACCGACGTACCATACGACAAACAAACTGCCTTCTGCTGCAACAAGATTTGGGCCGAATAGCCTATTATTGCCAGATAAATAAATTGCAACTAAGTTTACCCAAATGTAACTTCATAACTTCACAAAAAATAAAACAAAAATAAACTATACATACGTTGTGCAATGCCCCCCTACTTAAAGTGGACTTCATTCGTGATCTCGATGTTATCCTTGATTCTAAGCTTTGCTTAGACCTACACATATTAATTCCTATATTTGTTGCTCGGGAGCTAGGAAAATTACCGCCGGTTACCTTTGACCATATTGATGTCACGAGATTGCTTAAAGACATCATTATACAAAAAGATCAAGTTGAAGTTATAAGGGCGGAGTATGCGACGATTGAGCAAGTTAATAAATTAAGTATGGAGCTGTTTAACTTGAAACAAGTGTCACTGGTGAATGGTTACAGGAGGAGAATGTGAATACTAAAAGAGGTACGCGTAACTTGTTACGGTTTGATAATTATGAAACTAACAGTGGCCCAATTGGAATCATGAATTTGTCGAATGATAGCATAATAATTCCACGAGAACAACTAAATACAAAAACAGCTGTTTGTAAAACATTCGAGAAGTCACCACAATGTCAAGGCCGTTGTCACACGCCAAACCCCAGGAGCAATCCGTCTTTGTCCGCAAAAAGTGAAAGGCATCTTAGACGAGTCCAAGCACGTGGAGGCCCCTACCGCGGTTTCGTCACAGGTGACGATGTTTGAAAACGCAACAGCGTGTGCGCACTCGGTGGCCTCAACAGCGCGTGTAACGGCTCTCCGTTACACGCTGCCACTATGATTCAAAAAGTGTCGGGAAGTGGAAAAGTTTCACGTAGACGCACGAAACAGTTTTCAGGCGTGGTTGCTACATGGCCAACCAGAGTCTGGTGATATATATAATACTATGCGTGAAACCCGTAAGCGTTTTAAATCTAAGTTGAAATGGTGTCAAGATAATGAGGACAAAATTAATATGGATATCTTGGCAACACACCACAAAGAGAAGGATTTCAAAAACTTTTGGAAGCACACCCAGAAACTGGAAGCTGGTTCGTGTGTCCCTGTGAGTGTTGAGGGTAGGAGTGAGCCCCGTCAAATAGCTGAATTATTTAAGGATCATTTTAGGGTAGTGTCTCCCCTAGGATGTGCGCAGCAGGTGCTCGATGCTGAGGTTGCAGATTGTGAGCAGTTCAGAGTTAAGGCGAAAAAAGTCGCCCATATTATCCAAAATATGACCAGGACATGACGACCTTAGCATCGAGCACTTGCAGTTCGCAGGTGTTCATTTACCTAGGATGTTGGTCATGTTTTTCAATTAGTGTATAAGCCATTCATATTTATCGAGGGAGCTTATGAAGACCACTGTTATACCGATACTTAAAAGCAAGACGGGTGATGCCTCCGACAGGGACGACTATAGACCTATCTCACTGGCTACAGTGATCGCCAAGGTGCTGGATGGTTTGCTTGATAGTCAGTTAAGTGAGAGTATAGATCTCCACGAAGCTCAGTTTGGTTTCCGGGCAGGGCAATCGACTGAAACTGCGGTGCTGCGACTCAAGCATACTGTCCAGTACTATGTGACGAGGAAAACGCCTGTATATGGTTGTTTTTTGGACCTGTCGAAGGCATTTGACCTGGTATCTTATAATGTACTTTGGGACAAGCTCCAGGGGGAAACCAGCACACCCAGAGATGTAATAAATATATTAAGATATTGGTACGGCAACCAGACCAATAATGTTAGGTGGGCGGGTTCATGTTCGTCAGAGTATAGGTTGGAGTGTGGAGTGAGACAGAGTGGCCTGACTTCACCACGACTCTTCAACCTGTACGTTAATGGACTGATAGGTGAGCTCAGCGGAGCCGGTGTCGGCTGTTCAGTGAATGGTGTTTGTATGAACAACATTAGCTATGCCGACGACATGGTGCTGCTGACCCCATCTGTCACGGCCTTTAACTACCTCATAGGGATCTGTGAGAGGTACTCGGGGTCACATGGCCTCAGGTATAACTGTAAGAAGAGTGAACTACTTATTTTCAAGGCGGGTATTAAGAGTCCGAAAACCGTTCCACCGGTCAGGCTTGGAGGAATGCCGTTAAGTAGGGTCACCAAATTCAAGTACCTGGGGCACTGGGTCCCCGAAGACCTCTCAGATGATTTAGATATTGAGCGGGAACGTAGGGCGTTGGCAGTGAGATGCAATATGCTGGTGCGCAGGTTTGCAAGGTGCACAAAAGAGGTTAAAATTGCTCTTTTTAAAACATACTGCCAGACATTTTATACCTGTAGCCTGTGGGTCCGCTATACGCGTAGATCTATCAATGCCCTACGGGTCTTGTACAATAATGGTTTTAGGATGCTGTTGGGGTTGCCTCGCTTTCGCAGTGCCTCAGGTATGTTTGCTAAGGCCAGCACTGACTGCTTTGGGGCTATAGCACGGAAAAGAGTGGCCTCCCTGATGCGCCGCGTGCTGGGCAGCACCAGCAGCCTTCTGAATACCATATTGGGAAGGGTTGATTGTCCGGTTGTGAGGCACTGGAATACTATGCACGGATCTGGAGGGGTCCTTTTCAATATAAAGTAAATTAAATGTCATAAGTTAAGAATTAAATGTTGACATTGAATAATAATATACTAACATAGCTATGTGCATATGATTTACTAACAATGTATGGAATATTTTTTGATTCTGATAATAAATGAATTAATAATACCTAATTAAGGATTGTAAATAAAGCATACCAATTATACGGACTTGTAATGCGATCTACAGTCGATTTTAAAAAGCCTTCTTCTTATATTTGCTTGTATAAGTCTCTGGTTCGCGTCTGGAGTCCATATTACAAAAACTATGTTGAAATGATTGAGTGTGTCCAATATAAATTCCTACGTACTATGCATTACAGATGCTATGGATATTATTTGTCCTAACAAGATTTGCGTGCAAAGTATAAGCTCACAACACTTAAAAATAGACTGTAAGTACTTAGAAGCCATGAATTTATATAGTATTGTTAGAAATAAGTTTGACTGTCGACAAGCGAAAGGTGCGCGCTGGCACATTATTTTCAGTGGGTACTTGCAAGTCCAACTCTGGCTTGCGTTCGCCGGTTCGCAAAATGGTCGATTCCTACAATAAGACTTTTGAACATATAGACCTTTTTTGCATGTGCTCCCTATAGATCCAAAAGTCTTATACTTAAGGGCATTTCTTGAATGTTATTATATATATTTTTCTTTTTTGTGGCAATTCTTGAGAATGATATACATATAAACAGACATAAATCTGAATCACGAAAGTTAATCTAATAAGTGACTAATAAAAAAATAAAGTATTTGTAACCCTAGCAAGTACTTTCTCTATATTGTATCGTTTAGTAAATCTGTGTACAGGGTTGTGCGCTGCAATGTTGTATATTAATTTTGTATATTACTTGTTCCTATTTTTTATATTGTAGCTGTTTGTTGTACCTCTTGAATAAAAATAAAATAAAATGAGTGCCTAGTGCCTGTGTAAAAAGCACATCAAAATCTATAAAATGGCCCAAAAACTACCTTAAACTACCAAATAACTATACCACTGGTAATGTTATAATTAAAACATTAAAAAGATGTCTCATATTAGGATTGTACTACAACAAGAGAAAAGGAAAATAAAACCAAATACGTGAACACTATAACAAAATCTATTTCATTCAAGAAACTTTCAATTTTTTAAAAGATAAATGCAACGCAATACATATTCGGTAGCTAATAAAATTATGTTTTACTGTATGATGTACGCAATAAAGAATAAATTCCATTGTCAATCAGTTTATCACTGGGATTTTGATGCTTCGCCGGCTGCCGCTGATCTGAAGCTGGCGACCTGAATAGAAAATAAAAAATTCATTATTTTAGTTATCAATGTTAATCCTTTGGTTCTGGCTGTTATTTGTAGATCTTTGACAGTCGTAACAGTTAGTCAAAGGCCACGAAAGACAGCCAGTCTTACCAGGGGTCTCGTAATGTAACCCCGTACTAACTGGGTTGTGGAGGTCAAATACACAGTCGCTTCATGTAAAATACTTAGTATTCAGCTGTGTGCGGTGAGACTAGAAGCGAACCCCAACTTAGTTGGGAAAACGCTAGGCAGATGGTGATTTAGTTATCATACTTATCAGGAATATGATTAGTTTTTTTTTTTATCAAAATGCAGGCTATATCGCCAGTGTCTCAGAACATTGATATAGACAGAAAACGCAGCGAGAACAGTATTTTTACGGTTGTGATCGAAACCGTCTTCACTGTGAACTGTATCCCAAAAAATATTTACTTATACAGTAAAATCAGTTCGAAATATCATAAAAATAATCCCCGTAGGGTTAAGCAGAGGTGTACCTTATAGTAGGTATACCCACATTTTGCAAGTTATGTTCGAGCCCCATGTAATAGGGGGCGAGCCTCAATAGGCTCGCCCCCTATTACATGGCAATCCATCAACTGGGCACAAATCCAGACTACGTGGCTGCTACTAAGACATTCCTGATGGAAAAACTCAATAATACTTTGCCGACCTGGGCATCGAACCCAGGACCTCTTGCTGACGGTGATATCCAAATAGTGCAAAATATAGTTCTCAACGAAAACGCTTACCGTTCTAGAAGCAGCATCAACAAATTAACTAACACTCTTCTTGATTGTGTCAACGGCCTTGGCAGCTCCATCCTTTATAGCGGTGCCCATTTCTCCAAGTTTTGTTGTCGCGGCGTCAACATGCGATTTTACTTCTGCCTCCGTTGGAACATCGCGTTTCACGAAACCATGAACCTGTGTGAAGAACAATGGAAATATTATTAAAAAACTTAATTTCGTTATTAAGTCCTCCTGCCAGTACTTTACCCAATCTAAGCGCTCTCATAGTCCAATGGGTCGATGTTGGTATAATTACGACCACCACACATATACACCACCAACTTGCAAACTTCGGGCGGCTACTGAGAAACTCCTAATGGAAAAATCCAACGACACTTTTCTCGACCCGGGATTCGAACCCAGGACTCCACGCTCAGCAGTCGCGCTTGCGACCCCGAGTCCAACGAAATTAAAAACAACGAAGTTAAATTAATTTAGTCAAAAAACATTGAATGCCAACCATTAGTCCAGTATAAAGAGCAATGGGAACAAACACGCACAGATAAACACCTAACCCGAAATCATCTTCACTAGTCTCTACTCTATATTGTCTACTTTGGGCCTCAGAGGCAAATATCTAATGATTGTAACCTAGCTGTTGGTATAACTTTAAGCTACTCATGTTATCTTATCTTGTGTGTTTAACATATGTTCTGCTTACTGTTTTGAATCGCCTGGTTTTCTATTTTCATAACGAATAACCAAAACATACTGTCGAATAAAAAGCTTCATTTCTCACACAATAACAATGCTTATTTACATAACTTGCGAAACTACTGCTGCTCTAGTTATAAAAAAAAAACTAGCCAAGTGGTCTACCGTAATTACTGACATTTGCCGAGTCTTCTCCCAACTATTTTGAAGTCGGCTTCCAGTGCAACTGGATGCGAGTATTTTGACGTTATAACTGAAGGTACAACAAGAGGCTAACACCCAGCATTGGGGGAAGTTGGACTATGGTTGATGATGATGATGAATTAATTGAAACCTTCGCTAGCTCCTAAACTGTACACCTAAGTGACACAAGTGTCAAGGAAAAAAATATCTGCACTGTTTCAGCCCATTTTAATTGAAGTGTTAGAGAACAGGTCGAATTCAAAGGGCATCATAAGTATAAGCCTCTAAACCCGACAAATGTGTGAACCTTATGAAAAATGTACTTGAATGAACGTAAAAACCTTACGAAGGAGAACGATCATGTTACGCAAAAAAAAAATTATGGGAAATATGTGAACCAAACATTAACAAAAAAAAAATTCTTTTAAACGAAACCTAACACGATATGTTATTTAATAAAATATGAATTCATCCCCATGGACTTCCAAATTAGTCCATAAGAAATTCAGTGGCGCACATCTTATTCAGAAAATATTGACAAAAACTTTTTTTGCTAAAAAATTACCGGCCTCAAAAAAAAGAAAACACAAAAAAAAATAACTTTACTTTCGGAAGTCGGTGACTATTGTTTGTTTCATTGACTTTTTTGCCACCATTTTCAATTTTTTTTGTGTTTTTTTTTGAAGTTAGTTATTTTTTTGCAAAAAAGTTTTTGTTTACCCTTTTAGTTATCGTATCACACACAAAGCCTCGTCAACTATCAATTTCGCAATTTCTTTTACTTGAATAACATATTTTCACCAGATATTTTGATTTAAAAACCAAACTACTAAACCGATTTTAATAAAATTTCTATGGTACCAATCGAGAAGTATATCCGTTCAGACAAATGAAGAATTTTTCAAATCGGTTCATAAATCACGAAGATATGAGGTAACAAACACAAAAAAAAATTGAATTGAGACCCTCCTCCTTTTTTGAAGTCGGTTAAAAAGAAAAGCAAGTAGAATTAAAACTTACGCTGACAAGGCACACGGCCAGAAGGATGATCAACAACTTGCTCATGGTGAAATAGTAGTATCTCTACGTCTTGACCACACAACAACACAAATGTTACTGAGAATTTCTCGGCAGCACTCCCCTTTATGTCCGTGCTTCTAATTTTTGATCAGCTTATCCTATCGTGCAAGGAGTTCGGGTGGTCCTAATTGGAACATACGTTGTCCTGATTGGTTGAAGTTTTTTGTTATGATCAAGTTTGATTGGCTTAAGAGTCCATTTCAATTTCGCGGTCTAAAAATAGAAAATACGACATATTACCTATAAGTATGGCAGAGGAAGGAGCTCCATGGACGCTTTTTCCGGGCCCTTCATGGGCCCGATGTAGACCTATCAGCGTCCGTAGCCTGGCTACGTTCCGGCGACCTCTTCGGAGAAACCGAAGGTTTTGTCTGTGCAATTATGGATGAAGTTATGATGACGAATAACTACCGGAGATTTATTGTGAAGGACGGCACGGTTGACATATGTCGGGCATGCCACCGTCCGGGCGAATCAATTCGTCACATTATCTCCGGGTGTTCTCGTCTAGCTAACGGTGAGTGCTTGCATAGACACAACCTTGTAGCCAGGACTATCCATCAGCAACTTGCTCTAAAATACAACCTTGTGGAATCGGAAGTGCCGTACTATAGGTATGTGCCCGACCCAGTTCTCGAAAATGGCAATACCACACTGTACTGGGATCAATCCATCATCACTGACAGGACTATATGGCCAACAAGCCTGATATAGTGGTGGTGGATCGATCAGAGCGGCGCGCAATGATTGTTGACATAACGGTCCCGCATGACGGGAACCTCGTGAAAGCCGACAAAGATAAACAAATCAAGTATCTTGACTTGGCTCGCGAGGTTGTCAACATGTGGGAAGTGGACACGGCGATCATTGTGCCGATAGTCGTTTCAGCCCATGGCTTAATTGCCAAGAGCCTCGACCAATACCTGAGGAGGTTCTCGTTAGGCGGCTGGATCAAGGGCTTGATTCAGAAAGCGGTACTCCTGGACACGGCTCGTATTGTTAGGAGGTTCCTCCCTCTGGAGCCCTGACTGCTGGTAGCTTGGACCCTGTTCCCGATACCGGTGGGCTACTAATTTTACATTTTTAAATGTTTTTTTTTATAGGAATATTTAAAAATGTAATTAGTAAGTAAGAAAAATAAATAAAGGAAAATTTCGTATTACCTATATATCCTGTAAGTGGAGGAATTAAAATTTTGAAAACTATTCAACATAAATTAGAGAAAAATATAAATCAAACATACATTTTTACGTAAGCACGAAACACCTGCTTTTTCAATCGCTTTTTTGGTTAACTGGTAATGAATTGTAATCTGAGAAAAATCATACATACAGGGCATACAGTATATTAGTAAGTCTACGATTATTTATTTTAAAATTAATTAATTTTAGAATTATTACCTTTCAAAAAATGTGCTTCACACTGAAAAAAACCAATTAAATTATGCAGAAAACCATCGTAACCCAACAATTAACGCTTGAACAAACTCAACGTCATTAATTCTTAGCAGAGCACAATCAATGTTTATGGCTCCGTCTACGCCCTATGACATGTTAAATATTATAATGAAACTAAAAAACACGAACAGCGTTGGCTACGATGGTATTGCCACAAAAATATTGAAAGCAGTTGCACATGAAATATGTGCTCATTTGAGTTTCATTATTAATCTTTGCATAAGTTCAGGTGTATTTCCTGATGCATCAAAGAAGTCTATAGTGAAACCGCTATATAAGAAAGATAGTCACGAATTAATGATAAATTACAGACCGATTGCGCTTATACCAGTTATGTCTAAGGTGTTTGAAAAGTACATATCTCGTGAAATGAATACCTATATAGAAAAATATAATATATTAAGTGACGAACAAAAGGGATTTCGAAGAAATAAAAGTATAAATCTGGCTATTTATGAGATTTTACAAAATGTCATGCAAAATGTTGATAAAAGAACACCAGTCTGTGGCATATTCTGCGACATGACACAGGCCTGTGACTGCGTTCATTATAATTCCCTAGCAGAAAAACTTGAAGCCTATGGTGTTAGGGGCAACGTTTTAGCATTAATTAAATCTTGTGTACCGTAAACAAGTAACTGAAATCAGTAAAATAAATAAAAAAAGGAAACGTGAAGAAACTTCAAGATCAGAGGAACGCGAAGTTATATACGGAGTACCTCAAGGCAGTGTATTGGGGCCTCCGTTGTTCACTCTGTATATAAATGACTTGCCTAAAGTAACTGAACATCCGATGATACTTTTGCTGACGATTGTACTTTGACAATGGCTTGTAATGACATAAACACATATGAACATGATATTAATAATTCACTAATAAAAAAGACTAACGTAATGCACTTTAGGTAACGTACAAAAACAATCGACAATCTTAATATTCAATTTAATAATATAAATATCAATGAAGCGGACACTACAAAATTTCTGGGACTAATAATAGATTCAAAATTGAATTGGAAACCCCAAATAGAGGCACTTAGTAAAAAATTTAGTAGTGCAGCCTTCACTCTGAAACAGCTTGCTGCGGTCCTCAATACAGGTGCGCTGATTACTGCTTACTATGGATTAGCCGAATCAATAATTAGATATGGAGTTATCTTTTGGGGGGAATAGCACCGACAACGAAATAGCGTTTCGGGCACAGAAAAGGTGCATTAGATCGATGTTTAGACTGCAAACAATGGATAACTGTAAATCTTATTTTATAGAACGTAAGATATTGACATTGCCCTCATTATATATCCTGGAAACAGTAATGTTTATTAAATTCAATCCTCATTTATTCCAGCGTTTGTCTGATGCTGTCCCTAGGAATAGACGTGATAATTTCAAACTCTGTGTTCACGGCGCTAAAACACCTCTTATGCGTAAGAGCAGCTTTTGCATGGCTCCGACCATTTTTAATAAATTGCCCAAATCATGGAAATCATTAAATATGTCTGCTCTTAAAAGTAAATTGAAGAGCTTCCTAACTGAAAGAGCATATTACAGTGTAGCAGAATTTATGCAAAGAGACAATTTTCTTTGTTTTTAAGTTGACAATGCTGTATTACCTTACTTTGACATTTAATTGTATCAAAACGTATGCTTATTGACTTGTAATGATATCTAATATTTAATGAATAATCATGAAATGTAATTATGATATTATCACGGTTTATGCACCATCTCTTCCTACCAATTTGTACGCCACGATATGCGGCTGAACATGTAAGACCTTAATCTGTATCTCATTATTGTCTTGCATGCAATGTATCATGTACACCATGTTTAAACAAATAAAATTTACTTACTTACTTACTTTGGTTTTACAATATGAACCACCTGGGTTTAGACAGAAGGTTCTTCTTATCTAGGTAGTACGTTTCCATGGGATAATGTCAAACCTCCGCATGCGTGTAACCGCAGGCTAAAATCAGGAATACATAAAAAAACATTTAAAAATGTTATAATACATACTAAATTACAACAATTAACTATGAAACCTGAAACTAACTGACTTAATGTTGTTCATGATCATGTGTGCCTCAAAGCTCTATAATTGGTCCCCTGTTGTTTATTTTATACATCAATGACATCAGTCAATGCTTTCGCAATACTTACCAAGTTCTTACTATATGCCGACGACCTCAAGGTTACAGAGCCATACGACAAACAAATGACTGCCTTCTGCTGCAACAAGATTTGTACCGAAAATCCTATTGTTTCCAGATAAATAAATTGCAACTAAGTTTATCCAAATGTAACTTCTTAAACTTCACGAAAACTAAAACAAAAATAAACTATACATACGTTGTGCAATGCCCCCCTACTTAAAGTGGACTTCATTCGTGATCTCGATGCTATCCTTGATTCAAAGCTTTGCTTAGATCTACACATAGGAAGGATTGTAAATAAAGCGTACCAATTACACCGATTTATAATGCGAACTTCAGTCGATTTTAAAAGCCTTCTTCTTATATTTGCTTGAATATGTCTCTGATTCGCTATGTCGTGTCCGTCTGGAGTCCATATTACAAAAAGTATGTTGAAATGATTGAGTGTGTTCAATATAAATTCCTACGTACTATGCATTATAGATGCTATGGATATGATTTGTCTTACCGAGATTTGCGTGCAAAGTATAAGCTCACAACACTTGAAAATAGACGTAAGCACTTAGCAGTCATGAATTTAAATACTATTGTTAAAAATAAATTGACTGCATTGAACTCTCCAACATGTTATGCATTGCAGTTCCAAGGACAGTCCACAAGCGAAAGGTGCGCGCTGGCACATTATTTTCAGTGGGTACTTGCAAGTCCAACTCGTGCGTTCGCCGGTTCGCAGAATGTTCGATTCCTACAATAAGACTTTTGAAAATATGTACGTAGACATTTTTGCATGTGCTCCCTATAGGTTCAAAAGTCTTATATTTAAGGGCATTTCTTGAATGTTATCATATATTATTTTTCTTTTTTGTGCCCATTCTCGAGTATGATATACATATTCACAAACATAAATCTGAAACACGAAAGTTAATCTAATATGTGAGTAATAAAAAAATAAAAATAAAGTATTTGTAACCCTAGCGAGTACTTTCTCTTTATTGTATCGTTTATTTAATCTGTGTGCAGGGTTGTGGGCTGCAATATTGTATATAAATTTTGTATATTTCTCGTCCCTATTTTTTATATTGTAGCTGTTTGTTGTAAATCTTGAATAAAAAGTTAATAAAATGAGTGCCTAGTGCCTGTGTAAAAAAGCACATCAAAATGACCCAAAAACTACCTTAAACTACCACATAACTATACCACTGGTACTGTTATAATTAAAACATTAAAAAGATGTCTCATATTAGGGTTGTACTACAAGAGTAAAAGAAAAATAAAACCAAATACGTGAACACTATAACAAAATCTATTTCATTCAAGAAACATACAATTTTTTAAAAGATAAATGCAATGCAATACATATTCGGTAGCTAATAAAATTATGTTTTTCTGTATGATGTACGCAATAAAGAATAAATTCCATTGTCAATCAGTTTATCACTGGGATTTTGATGCTTCGCCGGCTGCCGCTGATCTGAAGCTGGCGACCTGAAAAGAAAATAAAAAATACATTTGTATATCTTTGACAGTCGTAACAGTAACTGTTACGACTGTCAAAGATCTACAAATGACAGCCGGCCTCTCCGGCATGTCAGCATGGCCTCTGACTAACGTCAGAGGCCACGAAAGGCAACCAGTCTTACCAGGGGGTCTCGTAATGTAACCCCGTAGTAACTGGGTTGTGGAGGTCAAATACACAGTCGCTTCATGTAAAATACTTGGTATTCAGCTGGGTGCGGTGAGACTTGAAGCCAACCCCAACTTAGTTGGGAAAGCGCTAGGCAGATGATCATTTAGTTATCATACTTATCAGGAATATGATTAGTTTTTTTTTTTTTAATCAAAATGCAGGTTATATGCCATCAACTGGGCACAAATCCAGACTCTGTGGCTGCTACTAAGACATTCCTGATGGAAAAACCCAATAACACTGACCTCATGCTGATGGTGATATCCAAATGGTGTAAAATATAGTTTTCTACGAAAACGCTTACCGTTCTAGAAGCAGCATCAACAAATTAACTAACACTCTTCTTGACTGTGTCAAGGGCCTTGGCAGCTCCATCCTTTATAGCGGTGCCTGTTTCTCCAACTTTTGTTGCCGCGGCGTCAACTTGCGACTTTACTTCTGCCTCCGTTGGAGCATCGCGTTTCACGAAACCATGAACCTGTATGAAGAACAATGGAAATATTATTAAAAAACTTAATTTCGTTATTAAGTCCTCCTGCCAGTACTTTACCCACGGCGGCCAATCTAAGCGCTCTCATAGTCCGATGGGTCGATGATAATGGCTTAACGTGCCTCGACGAAGCACTTATAATTACGACCACCACACATAATTATAATTACACCACCAACTTGCAAACTTCGGGCTGCTACTGAGAAACTCCTAATGGAAAAACCCAATGACACTTTTCCCAACCCGGGATTCGGACCCAGGGCCCCACGCGCTTGCGACCACGAGTCCAAAATGCCAACCATTACTCCAGTATAAAGAGCAATGGGAACAAACACGCACAGATAAACACCTAACGCGAAATCATCTTCACTGGTCTCTACTCTAAATTGTCTACTTTGGGCCTCAGAGGCAAATATCTAATGATTGTAACCTAGCTGTTGGTATAACTTTAAGCTGCTCATGTTTTCTTATCTTGTGTGTTTAACATATGTTCTGCTTACTGTATTGAATCATCTGGAAAACCAGGTGATTCAATTTTCATAACGAATAACCAAAAAATACTATAGAATAAAAAGCTCTAGCACCCCTGATACTTCATTTCTCACAAAATTACAATGTATTCAGCTCTAGTTATAAAAAAAACTAGCCAAGTCTACTAACTCACTTATATAACTACTACTATTGTAACTAGTCGACCTTACACAATCAAGGTTCCGAAGCAAACTATGCTGAGCAGCCTGTGGAACGGTCGCTGGCCTACCGTAATTACTGACATTTGCCGAGTCTTCTCGCAACTATTTTGAAGTCGGCTTCCAGTGCAACTGGATGCGAGTATTTTGACGTTATAACTGAAGGTACAACAAGAGGCTAACACCCAGCATTGGGGGAAGTTGGACTATGGTTGATGATGATGATGAATTAATTGAAACCTTCGCTAGCTCCCAAACTGTACACCTAAATGACACAAGTGTCAAGGAAAAAAATATCTGCACTGTTTCAGCCCATTTTAATTGAAGTGTTAAAGGACAGGTGAAATTCAAAGGGCATCGTAAGTATAAGCTCCTAAACCCGACAAATGTGTGAACTAGCGGTAGTACTTATGAAAAATATACTCGAATGAACGTAACAACCTTACGAAGAGAAGGCGGATTGTAGGCTTTGGAAAACTAGGAGATAGGGAGTGGGGGAGAACGATCATGTTACGCAAAAAAAAAATTAAGAACGGTGTACCAAACATTAACAAAAAAAAAAAATCTCTTTTAAACGAAACCTAACACGATATGTTATTTAATAAAATATGAACTCATCCCCATGGACTCCCAAATTAGTCAATAAGAAATTCAATGGCGCACATGGCTTATTCAGAAAATATTGACAAAAACTTTTTTGTAAAAAAATTACCGACGAAAAAAACACTAAAAAATTAAAATAACTTTACTTTCGGAAGTCGGTGACTATTGTTTGTTTCATTGACTTTTTTGCCACCATTTTCAATTTTTTTGTGTTTTTTTTTTTTGGAAGTTAGTTATTTTTTTGCAAAAAAGTTTTCATTTTACCCTTTTAGTTATCGTATCACACACAAAGCCTCGTCAACTATCAATTTCGCAATTTCTTTTACTTGAATAACATATTTTCACCAGATGTTTTGATTTAAAATCCTTGATTTTGATAAAATTTCTATGGGACCAATCAAGAAGTATATCCGTTCAGACAAAAGAAGATTTTTTCAAATTGGTTCATAAATGACGAAGATATGAGGTAACAAACACAAAAAAAAATAGAATTGAGACCCTCCTTCTTTTTTGAAGTCGGTTAAAAAGAAAAGCAAGTAGAATTGAAACTTACGCTGACAAGGCACACGGCCAGAAGGACGATCAACAACTTGCTCATGGTGAAATAGTAGTACCTCTACGTCTTGACCACACAACAACACAAATGTTACTGAGAATTTCTAGGCAGCACTCCCCTTTATGTTCGTGCTTCTAATTTTTGATCAGCTTATCGTATCGTGCAAGGAGTTTGGGTGGTCCTAATTGGAACCTACGTTGTCCTGATTGGTTGAAGTTTTTTTGTTATGATCATGCCTGATTCGCTTAAGAGTCCCTGTAAATTTTGCGGTCTAACAATAAAAAATACGATTTTTCAACCCATATTTCTCAACAACTATAAGATGTCTGGTAATATTTTTTTTATAACACACAGGGATCATCACCTATATATCCTGTAAGTGGATGAATTATAATTTTGATAACTGTTCAACATAAATTAGGAAAAAATATAAATCAAACATACGTTTTTACGTAAGCATGAAACACCTGCTTTTTCAATCGCTTTTTTGCCTAACTGGTAATGAATTGTATGTATGATTTTTCTATATTAGTAAGTCTACGATTTTTTATTTTAAAATGAATTGAATTATTACCTTTGACAATATATAATAAATAAATTAATTAATTTAATAAATAAATTTCTTTATTGCCATAAAAACGGGTTGCAGAAAAATTTGAGACCCTGGCTCCAGAGCTAGGTTAGAATACCTGTATTTCAGGAGTCAGTGACTTCTTCCATTTAGGTAACAATTGGGCAAGTTTTAAGGTGCAAAAAGGTGACATAATTATATTATTTAAAATTAAGTTTACTAGTCAACATTAAAAATGTAAGTATGCACTAATACAAAATAGAAAATTAAATTATAATACATTTAAATAGTCTTATTAAATCAAAAACAAAATTCGAATAAAACCAGCATTAAAAGAAATTTGGATTGAAAATTTAACTAAAAAACAATATTAATTTTAAAATAAGGATTGTAGTAAAATAAAAATCAAAAAATTAAATCAAACAAATTACAATACAGCCAGGATAAAATTAAACTAAATTAGAAATAGGGTGCAGCTAGGTGAGTGTGCATGTGGGTGTTTGTGTATGTGAGGGCGTGGGTGTGAGCAGGTGTGTGTGGGGGAGGTGTGTGGATGGGGGTTAGTGTGTGTGAATACCAATTATTTATGTTTCTTATAATATATTTATGTTGATTACAGTAAATTTTCAGTTGCGTTGTAGTCCTGTGACAGTAGCCAGAGTTTTACCTTCTTGTTTGTTTCACGAGTCGTAAGGGGATTTATGTTCCGGATTTTGTTTAATTTGTTATAAAGATAAAAAGTGGAAAATAACTTTACTTTCGGAAGTCGGTGACTATTGTTTGTTTCATTGAGTTTTTTGCCACCGACTTCCGAAAGTAAAGTTATTTTCCACTTTTTTTAGTGTTTTTTTTGGAAGTCGGTTTTTTTTTGCAAAAAAGTTTTTATTTTACCCATTTTAGTTATCGTATCACACACAAATCCTTGTCAAGTATCAATTTCGCAATTTCTTTTACTTGGATGACATTTTTTCCAGTTATTTTGATTTCAAAACCAAACTGCTGAACCGATTTTGATGAAATTTCTATGGGACCAATCGGGAAGTAAATCCATTCAGATAAAAGAAGAATTTTTCAAATCGGTTCATAAATGACGGAGATGTGAGGTAACAAACACAAAAAAAAAAACATACAACCGAATTGAGAACCTCCTCCTTTTTTTGAAGTCGGTTAAAAAGTGGCAAGATATACCCGCAGTCGCCTAGCGGACGCAGTGTGACAGCGTAAAGGTAAGCAAACGTTTTTTATAGTGCGCTTCTTTTCACTTTGTGCATTATAAGGAGTAATACTGTGCTGCTTGTAAACAACTTGCAGAATATCATTCTGTCTTACTGTCAGTACTTCACACTTTTCGTATAAAACTTTAGTGGGAAATCTAAAGGGTCTGAAAGTCATAACTTTAAGTAGAGATCTTTGGGCCCTTTCCAGGTGTATCATAAAAGTCTTGCATCCACCATCCCATACAGTAACACAATATCCCATGACTGACTGCACGAGCGCATAGTACACAGTGCGAACGAGTTCGATGTTGGCTACGTTTCTAAGTTTTCTAATTGCCTAGATAAGCTTCCTGATACGAGTTGTGGTGAGGTCTATGTGCTGTTGCCAGCCTAGTTTTTCATCGACAATCACACCAAGGAATTTTACATGGGTAGACTTAGTGATAGCAGTGCATGAGCATGTCGCTGAAGAAGTCAAGTTGCAGACATGTAATCGAATATCTAAGCTAGCAGGTAAAAAGGAAGGAAGGTAAGGTAGCAGGAAAATGTGCTTCACATTGAAAAAACCCAATTAAATGATGCGCAAAACCATCGTATACTCGTAATAATTTGTTGAAAATATCAATAAGTATGAAATATTATAAAACTTAAGGTGTAAAACTAACCAATTCAATTTTTTATATTTTTTTACTACTTAATTAATTGTAATAAAATATTGAAATAATGCCGTATAAGCTGATGCGCTTGCTCATTGCATTCAATCGCGCCCGAGGGCTACTCGACGACGCATCTATGTCGCTGTGACTGCCGCTCCCGACGTAAAGGACTTGCAAATTGCGCGTGATTTTGTACTACACCTGACTAGTTTTGATAGTTTGTTTTTTTTTTTACATTTTGCTTATCGATATTAATTACGATTTGTTAATGTTATTCTTACATATTTACATACGTAGTTAAGGTATTAAAAGTTCTGTTTACATGGTCAGGTTTAGATTTGATAAGTATAGGTCGAAAAGTACCTATTTAAATAGTGTGAGTTTTTTTTTGGTGGATAGTAGTAATAACTAAACATTATGGAGTAAGATTTTGACAACAGGGTACTCGACGTACAACATACTGTTTTATTAGCCCAATTACGCAGGTATGTAGTAAAAAATCATGGAGACTAATCAAATTAGACATTAAAACTTTAATAGACCAAGATCCGAGGCTATATTTTTTGTAAGCTTTTCATTGACCATAGTAGATACAATCGGTTTCCTTTTTAGGGTGAAGCGCCAGGGTAGCCCGCGAAATTCAAATTTTCTTACGTTTTTTTGCAATTTGCAGGTCAGTGTCGGGTTGTGTGTTTTTAACATACAGCCTGACACTGTCCTGCAAGTTGCAAAAAAACTTCAGCTTTCTGCTAATGTGGTCCATTTTACGCAAAATAATCTGGAGGACACTAATCTTGGAGGTGTCCAATGGCAAGATACTCTGGGCCAAATTAAATTATTTGAAGGTAAGGCATACCATGAGTTCGTTTTGAGAAATTTAACTCACAATAACGCATCACTTTAGGGCCCAAAACCTATTAATGTTAGTTTAATGGTCCACCGCCAATTTGAACACAAAAAGAAATTGGCGTTAGGGTAACTATGCCACTTCAGTTCTATGGTCCGGATAGACTGACCAAAATCAAAATATTTTATTTCCCAAAGGCCTACATGGGCACGTACAAAACGTCGAGGAAAGGTACACGGTTCGGGTTGGTCGTTTCCTACGGAGAAGAACCGGCAAGATACTCCATGGTTACTCTCTAAAATCATTTGGTTTTACAATATTTACAAAATGAACGACCTGGGTTTCGACACAAGGTTCTTCTGGTCTAGGTAGTACGTTCCCATGGAATAATGTCTAACCTCCACATGCGTTAAACCGCGGGAAAAAATCAGGAAGACATAAAAAGAAGACGGTTAAAATTGTTCTATTAAGTACATACTAAATTACAACAAATAACTACGGAACCTGAAACTAACTGACTTAATGTTCATGAGTGCCTAGTGCCTGGGTAAAAAGTAAAAAAGCACATCAAAATCTATAAAAGGACCCAAAAACTACCAAATAACTATACCACTGATAATGTTATAATTAAAACGTTAAAAAGATGTCTCATATTAGGGTTGTACTATAAGAGTAAAGTAAAATAAAACCAAATACGTGAACACTATAACAAAATCTATTTCATTCAAGAAACTTTAAATTTTTTAAAAGATAAATGCAATGCAATACATATTCGATAGCTAACAAAATTATGTTGTATGATGTAGGCAATAAAGAACAAATTCCATTGTCAATCAGTCTTATTATTCGGATTTTGATGCTTGGCCGGCTACCGCTGATCTGAAGCTGGCGACCTAAAAAGAAAATAAAAAAATACATTATTTTAGTTATCAATGTAAAATATCATAGCAACTTGACATCGCGCCTGTAATTCCCGTAGGGTACGGCAAAGGTGTACCTAATAGTACACCCACATTTCACCTGTGATGTTTTATAAGTCCCATGCATTAGGGGGGCGAGCCTATTGCCATCACCTGGGCAAAACCCTGACTCCGCGGCTGCTACTGAGAAACCCCTCATGGAAAATCTAATAACACTGCCCGACTTGGGAATTGAACCCAGAACCCCATGCTAAGCATACGAGCAGTAGACCAACGAAACAGAATAAATAAATAAACAGCCCTATAAAGTACGGCTCTCGTTTAACACAACCCGTAGTATTATAATACCGTTGTAAATCTTACAGCAAATCACGAGGGTGATATCCAAACAAAAAACATCATATCACGCTTGCCGTCTCTGAAGAGTTAGGCAAAGGTGTACCTAACAGTAGGTACACCTCTGCCAGTTTTGTTTGAGTCCCATATAATATGGAGCGAGCCTATTGCCATCAACTGGGCACAAATCCAGACTCCGTGGCTGCTACTAAGACAGTCCTGATGGCAAAACCCAATAACACTTTGCCCGACCTGGGAATCGAACCTAGGATTTCATGCCGATGGTGATATCCAAATAGTGTAAAATATAGTTTTTAACAAAAACGCTTACCGTTCTAGAAGCAGCATCAACAAATTCATTGAAATTCTTCTTGATTGTGTCGGGGTCAAGGGCCTTGGCAGCTCCATCCTTTATATTGGTGCCTATTTCTGCAAGCTTTGCTGTCGCGGCGTCAATTTGTGACTTTACTTCTGTCTCCGCTGGAGCATCGCGTTTCACGAAAGCATGAACCTGTGTGAAGAACAATGGAAATATTATTAAAAAACTTAATTTCGTTATTAAGTCCTCCTGCCAGTACTTTACCCAATATAAGCGCTCTCATAGTCCGATGGGTCGATGTTCGTATAATTACGACCACCACACATATACACCACCAACTTGTACTTCGGGCTGCTACTGAGAAACTCCTAATGGAAAAATCCAACGACACTTTTCCCGACCCGGGACTCGAACCCAGGGCCCTACGCTCAGCTGTCGCGCTTGCGACCACGAGTACAAAATGCCAACCATTAGTCCGGTATAAAGAGCAATGGGAACAAACACGCACAGATAAACACCTAACCCGAAATCATCTTCACTAGTCTCTACTCTATATTGTCTACTTTGGGCCACAGAGGCAAATATCTAATGATTGTAACCTAGCTGTTGAGATAACTTTAAGCTACTCATGGTATCTTATCTTGTGTGTTTAACATATGTTCTGCTTACTGTTTTGAATCGCCTGGTTTTCTATTTTCATAACGAATAACCAAAACATACTGTCGAATAAAAAGCTTCATTTCTCACACAATAACAATGCATTTTGACATAACTTGCGAAACTACTGCAGCTCTAATTATAAAAAATAAAAGTAGCCAGGTGGTCTACCGTAATTACTGACATTTGCCGAGTCTTCTCCCAACTATTTTGAAGTCGGCTTCCAGTGCAACTGGATGCGAGTATTTTGACGTTATAACTGAAGGTACAACAAGAGGCTAACACCCAGCATTGGGGGAAGTTGGACTATGGTTGATGATGATGATGAATTAATTGAAACCTTCGCTAGCTCCTAAACTGTACACCTAAATGACATAAGTGTCAAGGAAAAAAATATCTGCACTGTTTCAGCCCATTTTAATTGAAGTGTTTAAGGACATATCGAATTCAAAGGGCATCGTTAGTATAAGCCTCTAAACCCGACAAATGTGTGAACCAGCGGTAGTACTTGTGAAAAATGTACTCGAATGAACGTAACAACCTTACGAAGAGAAGGCGGATTGTAGGCTTCGGAAAACTAGGAGATAGGGAGTGGGGGAGAACGATCATGTTACGCAAAAAAAAATATGTTTAAGAACGGCAAACCAAACATTAACAAAAAAAAATCTCTTTTAAAGGAAACCTAACACGATATGTGATATGAGCTCATCTCCAAAGACTCCAAATTAGTCAATAAGAAATTCAATGGCACACAAGGCTTATTCATAGAATATTGACAGAAACAAAAGCAAGTAGAATTGAAACTTACGCTGACAAGGCACACGGCCAGAAGGACGATCAACAACTTGTTCATGGTGAAATAGTAGGTATCTCTACGTCTTTACCACACACCAACACAAATGTTACTGTGCATTCCACGGCAGCACTCCCTTTTATGTTGGTGCCTCTAATGTTTGATCAGCTTATCGTATCGTCGTTATAAGGAGTTCGGGTGGTCCTAATTGGAACCTACTTTGTCCTGATAATTTTTTTGTTATGGTCAAGTTTGATTGGCTTAATCTCAGGATTAAGAATAAAGGACTGTAAGATATTTTGGTTTGATTTGGCAACGTTATTTTCCTTGACAGGATATTGTCAGTTTCCGCACTGTTCTGTGGCATCAATCGACGAAATGCGCAACGTAACGTTCAAGAAGATCATTCTCTTTAAAATACTCTTATATTTGTTTGCTTCTGTAAACATGTTAATAAACTATCTACATGTTTATATGCTTTTGTGGTCCATTTTACGCAAAATAATGTGGAGGATACTAATCTTGGAGGTGTCCCAGGGCAAGATACTCTGGGCCAAATTAAATTATTTGAAGGCAAGGAGTCCGTTTGATTACTATGAGTTAGAAATTTATCTCCAAATAGCGCATCACTTTAGGGCCCAAAACCTATTAATGTTTTTTAATGGTCCACCGCAAGAAAACAAAAACAAATTGGCGTTAGGGTAACTATGCCACTTTAGTTCTATTGTCCGGACAGACTGACCAAAATCAAAATAATTTATTTCACAAAGGCCTACATGGGCACTTACAAAACGTCGAGGTAAGGTGGACGTTTCGGGTTGGCCGTTTCCTACGGAGAAGAACTGGCAAGATATTCCATGGTTACTCTCTAAAATCATTTGGTTTTACAATATTTACAATATGAAGGATCTGGATTTGGACACAATGTTCTTGGATAGTAGTACGTAGGTAGTTAGGTAGTAAGTTCCCATGGGATAATGTCAAACCGCATGAAACAGCACGCAAAAATACAGGAATGGATAAAAAAAAATGATGTTTAAAAATGTTCTATTACATACTAAATTAAATCTAGTATTTTATTTATAGGCTCAGGGCCTTTACATAGTTCCTTATAAGGATTAATTTCGCTGTACACGAATCAGTGTTCTCTCCTACGCTGCTGGCTTGGATTTCATATCAGCCATCTGGAAAAAAAAACATCAACATTAATGAATTGAAAACTTAATATACTTTTGAGGAAAAACTTTAAACAGAAATATTTTGTTGATTAGAAGAAATCGAGAAAGAACGGAAAAAGGTATTTGACCAAGAGTAGAACAGCTCAGGTTGACAAAAAAAAAGAAGAAACACAGCTTTGCCAAGGTACAACAGACAGTCTTTTTTAATGAAACCAACAATACTAACATTTAAAACGTGTCAGGATGGAGGCTGTTACAATCACAACGCGCTTCTTCTTAAAACATGAAGACTTTTGACACATAACATTCGGTAAATATTTGGTCCAGTACATCCAGTACAGTGGACAAGCAGCGGACATCTGACACTGACAGATACTTTAGTAGGTACAATATTTGCAAGAATTTCTCATTGTACGGGATGCTCATACAAAGAGAGGTCAGGTTATACTGAAGATGTATAGCTTAATGTGTCGCCGTGTGTACGTAGGTACGGATTAGACCGAACCTTAGGCGAAGCGGTATTCTGCATTCAAAACGATTGTCCCAAGAAGACCCATAACAGTTGCAATAAAGCTGCTTGAAAAATTTAGGGAATTTTTACAGGGAAGTATTCCTTTTTCCTCTCATAACAATGAGAATTAATGATAGACTAACAAGCAGCCGACCATGTCTAATTGTCCATTCTAAAACATATACAACTGCACGCACGCAATTGCAAACGGATAAAAATAATCATGAGCGAAAAATCTGATGTCGAAATCTGTGTCCACACGAACCGGGTCCCACATGATACAATCAGCGCAGAATACATCTACAATTGGTCGCCTTAAGTGGCAAATTGGAAGATGGAACTTCTACGTCTTAAAATAAATAAGCTATGTGCGTACATCGTAGAATGTTCTAGAAACTCTATTTTATACGCATATAGCTGACGGACAAAAGTTAATTTCACTGCATGATCCATTCTTAAAGAGTTCATGCTGATACAAGAAGTTTTCTTCAAAAGCATAGAGGTGTACTGATAATACATTATATGTATTATAATACATTATACCAGTTATGTTTAAGTCCAATGTAATAGGCAGCGAGCCTATCGCCATCAACCAGGCCAGCCATTCTCCAGGGTACTATTGATGCCCTAATAGAAAAACCTAATGAAACTTTTCCCGACCCGGAAATCGAACCCAGAACCTCATGAGAAAAGGTAAAGCCGCGCGTTTTGGGGGCTGTCTTGTTATTTTGACTTTCAAAAACTTCTAATGCTGTGCCCAATTTTGAATTGAAGCACTAGCACAATATATCCTTTAACATAAACACACACAAACTCACCGCTTTGTTTACGCTTTCGGCAATAGCATTCAAGTTCTTTTTCATAGCTTCAGGATCGAATGTGGTCGACAGCTGGCTGTTGAAGTCCTTGGAAAAGTCTTGCAGCTTCTTTTGAATGCTCTCCAAGTAATTGTTGTCGCCGGGTGCAGGAGCATCGCGCTTCACGAAGGCTTGAGTCTGTGAGAAGGAGGAGAATTTGTTAAAAATACGAAAACTTACTTACTACGTAACTTCTGACACCAAGAAGTTAAAAGAACAAGTTAGTGCGGTGTGATGACATTCCTATGCCGTCACAATTCCAGTGCAAGAACAGTACTGTGGTAAATCGACGATACATCCCTTTTTCGGACTGGAATCATAATGGCATTAATAAAAACTTCATAACACCTGTCCCTGATCAAATGTTACATCAAAGCCGGAGAGGTGATCTGAAGGTACCTCAGGACCTTCCTACTTCAGACACCTTTATCTATACAGGGTGTAAGGAAAACCGACGTTTTGACCGTGTAGGTACTGTAGTTTTGCAGGAAACAGCTGTTTTTTTTTCCGGTGTCTCTTCGATTGTGCATATGTGAACCAGCGCCTGTAATTCTTTATGTCGAGAGAAATAAATTTATCTTTTTTTATTATTATTTATTTATTTGTATGATCACCTTTGCTTCTATGTTGGTAGTAACTCATTTAAAAATCAAGTCTAGGCACAGATAATATTTTTTTTTAATCTATTATACTCTGTGTACAAGGGATATTCGGTTTTATTGTTTCATTAATAAACAATGAAATCAAATTTTGATAAAATTTATAATTGAAAAAGACGAAAGGTAAAGTCAAGATGATGTGACCTATATCCTCGACGATCGGAAATGGAAATTGGTCAAGGGTGGAAAATGTAAAAAAAAAATACTTTTTAATAAAAAGTTACTTACGCTGGCAAGGCACACAGCCAGAAGAACAATCAGCATCTTATTCATGTTTAAAAAGTTTGTTAATACAACTTCACGATGCAACAGTATAATGCACACTGCGATTCTCACGAAAGCAATCTCCTATATCTTGGTGGTGACCGAGACAAGATGTATGGTCAACTCACTACATTGACCCTAGGTCATCTGATTTTGCAAGCTAATCAGTTAATAAGCTTTGACTGTGATTTTGATCGTAATTATGATATTGTATTATGATATATGTGTTAAGTGCATGACATAAATAACATATAAATGCATGTCTGTTATTGACTGAAAGCAGAAAAAAATAATCCATCCTTGATAACAAACTAGTAAACTTCTCCTGCTTCAATTTGGTGCAATGTTGATATTTGTCACAGCATCGAGTTTTCGTCTAAGTTCTAACGTCTAAGTTATACATTAATATATAAACTCTTACTCTACCTTTCGAAATAAATGCCGTAAAAACCGCTACGAAATTGTGGTTCTTTTCTTTTCCGTGTGGTTAGTGCATGACCTACTGTCAGTGTTTTCTACCACCCATAGCCTCTGGCTTGGTTTCACATGCCATCGAGAAATATCTCTCAGGCATGCTGCTTTTGGTTTCCTCACGAAACAAAAATCAGAAGTGTGTGTCTTGTGTCCGAATTCGATACCTATGATGACTTGGCAGTCCGACTGTCCGACGGTCACACCACTAGACTGTTTCTGCGTAAATCAATTGTGGTAGTTTAAAAGACCTAACGGCCACACAGACAACCACAAAAAGCAACTTTGTTTCTTTGCGACTTGACAAAATATCAATATTTTCATATTTATCTTATTTGGCTCAGGTTTTATCACGAGATGTACATAAGGCAATGCATTCAGTCTTGCTTGATTTAAAGCTTTTTAAATTTAGATAATATGGTTGCTACTTAAACAATGAAATACAACAGAAATCTATCCTGACGATGTTGTAAAACCCGTGAAAATCTACAGTTAATTCGCCGTGAAAGTCCACCGTGCCCTAGTCACGTGCGAATCCAACGTAGATTTTGAGTTCCAACAATGTCACTTGTCCAATTTTATTCGAACTGTTCATGTCAAATCCGACCAACAATAGGCAAAGCGACAATTCGTTTGACCTTCCGAGCCAATTTATTGGATCACAGTACCATACTGGTTATTTAGCTGCATACGCTTCGACTGAAAGCCGACCACAACATAGGTGGGTGAAGCTAGGCAGATCAAAGGTGTTCAAGGCTGGGGTTCTGGCAACGCATGGAGGGTACACCTTACAAGGAAATACACTGACCTTATTGGTGATGTTCTTCAGAAAGGATAGATGCGTAGTACTGGCAACCGTCTATGACCTGATGTATGAACGTGTACGAGGCGAAAGGAGTAAGAAAAGGATCGTAACAGTTGGCGTTCAGTAGATTCTGCCTACCCCATGTATATGTGTATGTATGTTAGGCAGATGATAATGAGAAACACAAACTCACATTCGACTCATCGATTTTTTTGCAAACCACACATCAAAGGTCGCTAAACGGGATATTGCATTAAGTCGGCCCCTCGGCCCGTTTGACTCACTTTAATGCCCCAGTTCCGGGGCAGACGAATGAGATAATTGAACTACAATAATCATGTCATCTCCCTTGTTGTATTTGTATGACACATTTAGAATAACGACCACCAGCCTATCCAAGCTAGCAATCGTAATAAGCTATATGATGTAGCAGGAGAACCGATTGCCATCAAATAACCACAAATCTTGCTCGTCAGCAACATCTTCCTGCACTTGTCCCATTTTACTTGGCGTCATCGGTCGTCGGGGCCCAACACGTTTTCTTCTTTATTTGCTGCGCTATTGTTTTGTCCCAATTTCCATATCATGGAAGAAGAAGACATGCTACGTCAACCTCTTATGAATTTGGATACTGGCAGGAGAATGATTTTCAGATCATTCTTCACACAATCCATCCATCCATTCAATTATTTTGTTACTACTGTCTTGACGTGTAAAAGTGTTTGTAAAACCCAATTTACAAAACAACATTTATAAATTTACTGTTACAAATAAATATTATAATAGAGAATCAATAACACGTTAGTCAACCCAGTGGATACGATTATCTGTACTCAACATTCGACCTTATGCCACTAATACAAAGAATCAGGTGAATTACGGGCAAGACAGGAGGAGCTCGTGGCTAAATAATAGCAACTGCTCTGGTCGATCTTCACGTTGGTCCGTGGGTGACCACCCATTTCATACCGAGTTTCCTCCGTACCTCGGAAAGTACGTTAAGCCGTTGCTCCCGACTTTCAATTGTAGCTGACAGTCGTTAAGTAGTCAGTGGCCCGAAAGTCTGACAAGCAGTCTTACCAAAGTAGTACTAACGGGGTTGTAAAGATCAGATAGGCAGTCGCTATATAATTATGGTATATTGTGTTATTGTTTTGTTTCTCCACGTGTATCGTACTCATTCAATCAATTATGGTCTAAGGTTCGAGGTGCACTAGATAGTGGAGATAGCGCTACATCCGTCAGCTGTTTATCAAAGACTCGAAGTCCATCAGGGTCTACTGTGGAAAATAATTACTGGAGATAACGATTCAGGCAAAACATTAGATATGCAAACTAAATAAATAAAAAAAAAAAACAGAATAAATAAAATTTGACTGTTCCGTTTTTTTTTTTTCATTTCACTGCCTCGATGGTCTAGCGGTCGCAAGCGCGACTGCTGAGCATGAAGTACTGGGTTCGATTCCCGGGTCGGGAATGTGTTTTTAGGTTTTTGGGTTTTTCCTTTAGGAATTTCTCAGTAGCAGCCATGGAGTCTGGATTTGTGCCCGGTTGATGGCAATAAGCTTGTCCCCTATTACATGGGACTTAAAAATAACTGGTGAAATGTGGGTGTACTAGTAGGTAGTACACATCTGGCTTATCCTTCGGTGATAACAGGCGTGATGTTATGTTATGTAATGTAAATAAAAGATTAATAAAAAGACATATACACACATAGATCAAAAACAATAGACGTACAATTGTTTAAAATTGACTTTGTACATAAATATCCTATTTATTGCAGTGTACGCGGTGGCGCGGCTAGGAAGTATGCTTTCTAGCCGTGCCGCCCATTTTGTTAAATATCTCCCGAATCTTTATAGTACTGTTTTTTCTTATGAACAATAATGAACATATTACGTACATTTATTCTTATTAACCCCGATTCAAAATGCGACTGTGGTGCGGCCAAAAAGTACCACGCACATAAGGAAGGGTTACTTTTTAACCGACTTCAAAAAAAGGAGGAGGTTCTCAATTCGGTTGTATGTTTTTTTTTTGTGTTTGTTACCTCATATCTCCGTCATTTATGAACCGATTTGAAAAATTCTTCTTTTATCTGAATGTATTTACTTCTCGATTAGTCCCATAGAAATTTTATCAAAATCGGTTCAGCAGTTTGGTTTTGAAATCAAAATAACTGTAAAAAATGTCATCCAAGTAAAAGAAATTGCCATTGGACACCTCCAAGATTAGTGTCCTCCAGATTATTTTAAGTAAAAAACTTTTTTGCAAAAAAAAAACCGACTTCCAAAAAAAAAACACTAAAAAAGTGGAAAATAACTTTACTTTCGGAAGTCGGTGGCAAAAAAGTCAATGATACAAACAATAGTCACCGACTTCCGAAAGTAAAGTTATTTTCCACTTTTTTTGTGTTTTTCTTTGGAAGTCGGTTTTATTTTTTGCAAAAAAGTTTTTACCAGTATATTGTCTGACGCGAAAACGATTACCACGTATTCAGTAAGTACATCAATCTGCAAAAAATAAACAGCTGTTCCATACATCCATTTTGACCGGGTATCGAGCTTTTGTAGGAAACAGCTGTTTTTTTTTAATAACTGGTGAAAAATTTCTATGTGGGGGTTCAGAATGATGTACTGACTACGTGGTATCGGTGTCCCTTCCACCCCGTATATTAAAATACTCTTCTAATATCTCTCATTACTGTATTATCTAGATTTCCATAAGAGATCCCCATCAAGTAATAAATACTAAACCATTGTACAGCTTGATTGGTCGTCGTGCGTACCTACCTAAAAATCACGAGCGATTTAAACTTCCATCGCCTTTCAACAAAACATTCTAATTACTTCTACGAATACAGTAATTAGAACCCTATTCAATAGTTATTTACATCGTACAAGATAAATGTTATCAGCGGTCACAACAATAAGTCATTAGAATGTAAACAAAGTTCTGTACAAAATAACATTTATTTTACCTAGATGGTTCATTATGATATGAAATGACAAATGCATAGTTGTAATTACAAGATAATAATATACCTAAACTTATATGTGGGATGTTTATTTCTGAAATCATAACACATTATTCCAAGAAAATATTAACAAAACGCTACATCAGTACATCAGTTTAATTGTGACATAACGGAAACATTATGTGCTGAAGACACGTTCAAAAACTCTCTTTTCTGTCTTTTGCATTATTTTCCTTTCAAATTACAAGTTAATAATTATTACAGGGTGTTATTTCAAGTGTTTTGCAAATTTTTCAACGGTGATTTATTTAAAAAAAACAGCTGTTCCAAACATTTTGACCGACGAAAAATTTCTATGTAAGGGGGTTCCGAATGATTCACTGAATACGCGGTACCAGTTTTAGTGTCGATGTCCTTTTCAACTTGTATACCTAAACTATCTTATCGCATCCTTGCCGAGCCAAGCACTTCGAGTAATGGTAAAAAATAAAGAAATTTTATTAAAAAAAAAAAACTGTATTCAATTTTGAATAAACTATTACAATTTGGGTTCTTCTTCAATTAGTTACATATGTGGTTTACAACTATATCAAATAGTTACAAGATGAAATTCCGCCGTAACAGGTATACATGTCATGTTGTTGACGCCGTCGCCGCTGGTTTGGTTTTTATATCGCTCATCTGATCGAAACAAGTACAATATTATTAAGTACACCAAAAACAGACTTCCTTGATTTTCTTCGGGTATCCGGCAAGTAATGGGCTGCCTAAAGAGTATAGACGATTTGCACAAGTGCTTCAGCGCTGAGACTAGAAAGGTTTAAAAAACCGTGTGGTTTTTGTGTATCACAAAAATCCAGACTAACATTAATTGCCCCCTATTTTTGGGGACGTATTATCAGAAATCCTTCCTCAGTGCTCAACTTCGTTATAAAAGGAAGTGTTGCGTCAAAGTTTTCAAAGGAACTTGTGGCTAATAAATAACAGCCGCTCGGGTCGACCTTCAGGTCAAGCCACACTTGACTAGGTTGGTCCGTGGATGGGCACCCATTACATACCGAGTTTCCTCCATGCCTCGTAAATCAGGTTTGGCCGTTGGTCACGGCTGCCTATTGTAGATCTTTGACAGTCGTTACAGGTAGTCAGTGGCCCGAAAGTTTGACTAGTCTTACCAAGGGGCACCGTATTACCCAGTACTAACTGGGTTGTGGAGGCCATATAGGCAGTCGCTTCATATAAAATACTAGTATTCAGCTGCATCCTGTGAAACTGAAAGCCGATCCCAACATAGTTGGAATAAGGCTACGCAGATGATGTTGTGCTTAAAGTTTTTATGTTTCTGGACCCAGTGATTTAGGCTTAGCCTTTTCGGTGAGCTTGACATGCGAGATCAAGCATTATGGCTCTCTCCCACCTTCAGAAAGGCAGCCTGTATGTCCTGTAATCTAGGAGTGAGAACGTTAGAGGCTGATTTTGCTTAATATGCTATTGTCACTGAACTTAAGAATCTTATTAAAAATATCTTACTGAGCTATAGCCATAACTGGGCCGCTACGTCTACGCTTTCGGAAACAACATTTTCGTGTGGTCTACTAGGAGGAGGTATGTAGGTGCGTGCAATCCGACGCATATCTCTGGCGTCTAAACCCAAAAGACCCTTCTGCATCAGTTCCAGATTATTGCGATCATTTATAGTATCACGAGCATCGAAGGCCTCACGTTTCACGAGAGCCTGTAATGAGAAATCGATGATTAAAACCGGCTGTAGGTGTCCAAGAAGAACCTAGCCCTTGGTATTCAGCTGCATCTAGTTAGATTGGAAGCTGATCCCAATATAGTTGGAAAAAACGGGAGTGTAGCGAGAGCACTCCCGGGAAAAATCTAAGCAGATGATGGTGATAGGTCGGCACTTACGCTGACCACGCTCACAGCCAGTAGGAGAATCAACAGCTTTTTCATGTCTCAAAGTTGGTTTATACAACTTCTCAATGCAACAGAACAACAACGCTGAAAGAGAGACGCGTATTAAAAGTAAAATTGTAACAAAAAATTTAACAAAAATTTTATAATATGTCATGGGAATGAGTTTTTCAAGAAGTCATTATTTATTTTCACAAGTTTATGTCGTCGGCATTGTCTATACTTATACCAATATTCTAAAAAGGTAAAGTTTGTAAGTTTCGATGTGTTTGGATCCAATTCCGGCAATTTTTTCACTAATTAGCTACATTTTAATAGATGATTTGTAATGATAGTCTTAAGATGGAGAAAATAAAAATAAATTAAAATAAAATAATTTTCCCCGAATGTTATTAGCTATGATTAAAACGTTTTCGTCCTTCTTCCATCGGGAGTCCAGACGTACTGCAGGTTATAACCAATACCTGTTCCACACATTCGCAGGAAGCGCTTTGCTACATCTTTTATTATTCGCACAGTCAAGGAGTGGAATTTTCTGCCTGCGTCGGTGTTCACAAGGTCATAATATGACCCCAATCTATTTAAGCCGCGAGTTAATAGTCTCGTTTTGGGGCTCGTTCCCTCTTCTGCCTCATCTCTGTCCTCAGGACAAGATTGAGATCAAGAGTATATTCATTTAATATTAAAAAAAAAAACGTTCCCGTGGGATAACTTCCGCCCACAAAGAGAGTGAAGCCGCCGTCAAAAGCTAGTCCTGTATAAAAAAGGATTAAATTATGTAGATAGGATGTATTTACCACAGGTCTTTATACTATTTTTGTTCTTGAAACGTTCATTCGCGCGAGCACTTATTCCACGTGTGATAGGAAAACGCCAACTCTATTTCTGTCCCTTGGAATAACATTCCCCACGAACGGGTAAGCAACGATGTACCTTTAACACACCCACGGTTCGCCCCGGTTCAAAATCAGCAACGATCAAAACTCATGGAAAATTCCAGGAATATTACTGATGAAAATTACCCAATTACACTTTGTCCGTGACCGTCGGACCGGTCGGTGACCTCATGGTCACCAGTGCCGTGTGATACCTCTAGATTAACGAGCCACAAGCGCAATTGTTTCATACAAAAAAAAAAGAATAGTAGATATTCATCAGTACAAATAAAAATATATGTGAGAAAACATGTTTTGTGCTGTCTGCCTGCTGATATGGTGGGAAGTGGAAATTTTGTTTTTACAACTCCTCCGCTATTATTTTCTTATCCATTCTGTTGCGGGATCCAAGACAGTTAAATTGTTTCTTGGACTGAACTCTGGGACTTCATCGAACCACATTGTCTCGGCGACTTTCTTCTTCCTGTTTATTCTGGCTTTCAGGAGTTGCTGTGGTTTTTGAATAGTGTGGCGGGCTGGTCCTAAATATAAATGTAAATCTAATATGAAGTAGGTACATCCATCGCACTTTGGGCAGTTGTACCACTATCACACCGTTTACATTTATGTATATACGTTTTATATCGTCACTTTAAGTACACGAAATATAAAGTGCACGTGATTAGAGACGGCCCTATGACCGTCCCAATCCGGCCCAGTATAATCAACTACTGAAAATTGGCATTTCCTAAATTGTGTCACAAAGTTCACGTTTACTCCTACTCAATTCCAGGTAGTTACAAAACAGGGAAACCTAATTAAGCTGTGTCCGATCCGGGAATTTAACTTCAACGACGCGCACAGCATTTAAACTGTAGCTGCCGTAGCCTGCTAGGTTAATAAAAGACTTCTGAGACTAATGTGGGAAAACAATATGGCCTATCATTTTGGCTCATTGTCAGCCCATACCCGTCTCCCTGCAGGAACACAGCCCTCCTCTGGGTGCGAGGGACCAGTCTGTTATTCCCCACGGGTTCATTGCAGGTTGGTGAAAGATTTAGGTGTTTTGGTTCCAGGTTAGAGTATTTTCCTCACTTACTTACTGTTTGCTCAATAGATATGTCGAAATGTCGATGATGGACATGAATCGACTTGGTCTGGTAGTATAGGGATATGAAGAACAGGGTGTAAAGTTCTTCATCTCCCATGGCAAACGAAGGATCCTTCGACTAGACCAGTGTTGTGACTGGTGGGCTACTACCCGACAGTTGTTGTTGGGTTTTTTTAATGGTTTAAAGTCGCGGTTATTCAGAATTCTGTATCATAGATGGCGCTGTAGTACTTTTTGTACTATGTCGCTGTAGCACTTTTTGTACTATGTCGCTATAGTACTTTTTGTACTATGTCGCTTTAGTACTTTTTGTACTATGTCGCTATAGTACTTTTTGCACTATGTCGCTATAGTACTTTTTGTACTATGTCGCTATAGTACTTTTTGTACTATGTCGCTATAGTACTTTTTGTACTATACCGCTACAATAGTATTCTCAGATAAAGAAAGTTGACTCACGAAATTGTAAAGAAAAGCTTGAGGTACTTAAGCAATAAAATTAATTGAAACATTTTAATAAATATTTTATTCAGCTACTTCGTGCATTTTCTTCATCATCTCGTTTTTACTGGTATTGTCAATCGCTCAGTCTTCGTCCGGAGAAGGCTTCGGTTTGGTTATCTCGTCAAACTGTAAATGGATAAAATATAATGTTTTAGCAACTGTGTAAAAGGGTGCAATATGCCTCGTACCATTTAAAAGCACAAAGTTAAAACAAACATTTAATATTCGTGCGAATGGCCAGAGATATAGGTTTTATTTAGGAAAGTTAGTTGCCATCATCTACCAACAGCCTCATCCGTTTTGCTTAGACAAGATCACACACATCACTCTTTCAATCAAAATAAGGAGGTCACGCTAAGCAGCTGTCCATTCTATAACGAAATGAATCAAATGCCGGGGGGGTTACGAGATGGCGCTAGATGTCTAGCGCTGTCACTTTCCCACTCTCGGAATAGTCCTAAAACATTCCTGCACTAATAGATCATGGTAACCCATTAGATACCTTTATTCGCTTTTTATTACAAAGTACTAAAAGCAGATCAATTGTGAATGTACTATAAACATCTATACAACCTGAATTAGACTCTAGCACAATCGAAGAGTAGTGCCTAGAGTGCCTAACTCTTGAGGAAGTCCGTACTTATATTTGCGAAATTAACTCTGGACATCATTTATCTTATTAACGGCTGAACGTTTACTGGAATTCGGCATACATGTAATACCAGTTGATCGGGTTGTTCTTCACGGTTTGGCAGCGCTTGCCAAGCACGGTCCGTGGATGGGGCACCGTCCATTACAAACCGAGTGGCCTCCGTACCTCTTAAAGCACGTTAAACCGCTGGTCCCGGCTGACATTTGTAGATCTTCGACAGTCGTTACAGGTAGTCAGTGGTCCGAAACTCTGATAACCAGTCTTACCAAATGTTATCTTATTCGGTAGTACCTTACTAGGTTGTGGAGGTCTATCTGAGCTGTATTTTACTTGAAGCGACGACCTATCTGGCAGTCGCTTCAAGTAAAATACAGCTGCAACTGGTTAGACTGAAAGCTGACCTCAACATACTTGGGAACAGGCAAGGCAGATGATGATGATGTTGATCTTAACCTTGTTTAGGACATAAGGATATCTTCCATCCCTGTAATACATTCCCGCAGTACAAAAGCTAATGTCAGATGAACTTACCGCTCTGGAAAATCTATCCAACTGATCCCCAATGACATTGAACAGGGGTTTCAGATGGTCCTCGTTGACTTCTCCGACGACGTTAGCCAAACTCTTGTCGATACAATTCCTGAACATATCCATGTTCTTCTTCAACGAGTCTATAGCAGTAGCATTTACATCTCTTTTGACGTAAGCTTCAGTCTGTGAAAATATATTTGGTATGAGTTAAGGATAATGGAACTTCATTTAAAACGTCTTGACGGATAGGAGACAATTATCTATGTTTTATTGTTTTGCGTAAGTCTGACCGCCAGTCTAACCAAGGGGAGCTAGGTTCTGGAGGTCAAATAGGGAGACGATTCATGTAAAATACCTTTATTCAGGTGCATACGGTGAGAAGCCGGCCGCCACCTAATTGGGAAAAGGCTAGACAGATGATAAGATGCGTGTACGTTACACGGCATATATAAACGACTAGCTGACCGGCGCAACTTCGTCTGTGTAACATTTTTGGTTAATGCTCCGCTCGTATTGGTCGCAGCGTGATGTTTTAGAATTTTTCAATTCGAACCAATAGTTCCTGAGATTAGTGCGTTCAACCAAACAAACAAACAAACTCTTGAGCTTTATAATATTAGTATAGATTATTGTTTTTTATATCAGAGCTCTTAACAATAAATCTCGGCACAGTTACAATCACAACATACTTGTACTTTAGATTGGAACAGAAAATGATTCGAAAAAATAATATTAACAGAGAGGCTTCTGTTCATATAATAAGGTTTATTTTCCAAAATCATGAGACAGCATGGTTGTTTAAATCTCAAACCTGACATAGCCTAGAGTGAAAGTAAAACAAAAATTGCTACTGTAACTACAACAAAGATAGACCCAAGAGTTGGCATTCCGTAGCCCGGTATACGGTCTAACCTACCCCGCATAGCAACCACACAGTAATGCGGTTATCCACTGAAAACCGCAGTTAACTTAGTACTGTAGTGGTTTTGTGGACGGCTATCCCGTGGCCTACAAAGTGCAAAATTTTGATGAATATAGAGCGAAGATAAATAAGTGAACCATCTGACGTGTTTTCAACACTGTGAAGTGACTACATTTTGTTTTGTACTACATAAACTCACACATTTATAGACACTACAGAACGCCACCAGCTACTGTCCTCACATATTTCTTTCACCTCGTCCACGCTCATCAGTTGTGAACGTGACCTTTCTGAGGAACATCACCAATGAGGTCAGTGTTTGTCCTTCTAGGTCACCCCTCCCGGCGTTGCTACTCACATTTACTGAATCAACTGTGTGTAACAAGGCATAACTAATAATGGCACAATAATAACTTTCAGTGACATCTGAATGTGCATCAAAACATACAGTATTCTTTTTAAACATGAATGGCCTGTCATTGTTATTCGCATTCAGTACCGTACAAAATTGTCAATATCATTTTGTAAGCAGAAATTATTTTAATGCAGTCAATTTTATCTAAATACGGAAATATTTCTGTGTTTTTGAATTACTGCGGTATTATAATGCAATCAGCACTTCCAATGAGCCAGAGGACTTTTTAATGCCCGGTGTTATTGAAAGTAACCACAAAAACACTTCAGATAATTAACTCGGGGGAACTATTATGCAGGTTAGATCCCATGAAACCGTTTCCAATAGATTCTCCGACTATTTCCATTTTGCTCCCATTTTGAGTCCCTAGTGAATTTTATCCGGAGCCAAGGTAGGTACTTGCTTAATATCTTCATCCCATCTCCTAAATAGCTATCGTATGCAGGATGTTAGTGTTATGACACCACTTATAGCGATTATTGTATACGTAATCAACATAAAATTCTATATGTATTGTTGGATAGAATAGGTTAGGACGTAAACACAATATTGGTAGGGAAAATAGAAATACACGATAAAACGAAACAGAATATTTTGTCTAATTTCGGATTTGAACAACCATTGATATTTTCCCTTCGTCTTTTATTAAAATTCCGACACGTTATCTTGTTTACCACATCACATTTACTTATTCCCAGTAATACTTACGTCAACGATTAACAAGAAAACACAGAAAAATATGGCGTATTTAAAAAACATTTTTTTTTGCGAAAAACCAAACTTGTACCTTCTACGTGAAGATAAGACCCACTGACCTAAGTACTAACAAACGTTAAGTATAAGTACAAACGCAAAACGGCTGTTTACATTGGTACAGTCATAGACATATTGTGCAGGTAAACTTGTACGTAAATAAGCAATGTGTCAGTACACTGCAAACAGTAACAAAACCAATACTCCATAGATCCTCTCGTCCAGAAATATGTACTTTTGAATGTGATGTTCTGCAAAAAGGAGATCGAAAGCGGCATCGATCATTGTTTTCGTCAACTACTGGCGCAATCTAATCGTCACGCCTGAAATCCTCTAAAGGTAAGGCAGAAGTGTAGTTCACAAACGGTTTGAAGAAAACAAAAGTTAGTGTTAGCGGTTAGGTTAGGTTGTCTTGCTATCCACTTGGTTTGATCAATAGTCGAGTCAGAGTCTACTACTATATACTATACTGAAACATCTTTGAACACAATGGGCCCCGTCAATCCAGTGATGTGAGGCCGGCCTTCCCATTTTTTGTTTTTGAGAGCAATTATAATACAAAGACATAGAAAGGGAACGCAGGTCGCTGGCTGTCCGTTGTAACATGCTGGCCCGCAGGTTTGCACGGTGTACGAATTCTGTTAAAATCACGCTTTTTAAAGCGTATTGCCAATCTTTTTACACCTGCAGCCTGTGGGTCAGTTATTCGCAGCGGGCTTACAGCGACCTACGTGTCCAATATAATAATGCACTCAGGGTACTGTTGGGGCTGCCATGGCGTTGTAGTGCGTCAGGGATGTTTGCTGAGGCGCGGGTGGATGGCTTTGCCGCTATCGTTAGGAAAAGATGTGCCTCCCTACTCGCTCGCGTTCGTGGCAGTACCAACACTATACTGGGTGTTTTTACTGATCGGTGGGAGTCCCCCATGCTGCAAAGGTGGGTGGGACTTCATGTCATAATTTAATTTTGTTGTCAATACTAACATTAGTTTTTAAGTACATTGTTACTAACAAAATATGGACCTGGTCTGAAATAAATGTTTATAATAATAATAAAAGTCTGCAAAGTTTCAACCAAAGATAGTGGATTCAACGTGTTTTTAATTTATACTAATACCTATTTGGTGTTTCATTAAAATCTGCGAATAAACAAAAATAGAGAGTTTATCAGCTGAATGTTCTATTCCGACGTTATTTACATTGTTAACCAGATTCTACAGCAAACATACTTAACGAAAATTATTGTTCCTCGTATGTATTAAAATATAAGGGAGGAGCTCGTGGCTAAATAATAACAGCCGCTCGGGTCTAACGTCAGGTTAAGCCGCGCTTGCCTGGGTTGGTCCGTGGATGGGTCACCACCCATACATACCGAGTTTCCTCCGTACCTTGGAAAGCACGTTAAGCTGTTGGTCCCGGCTCGTTACAGGTAGTCAGTGACCCGAAAGTCTGACAACCAGTCTTACCAAGGGGTGTCGTATTACCCAGTACAAACTGGGTTGTGGAAGTCAGATAGGCAGTCGCTCCATGTAAAATACTGGTATTCAGCTGCATCCGGATAGACTGGAAGCCGACCCCAACATAGTTGGGAAAAGGCTAGTCAGATGATGATTTTTTGCAACTTGGAAGTCAACTTTGACTTTGACCATCTATGACCTTTTCTTGTCCAAAAGTCAAGAATATGTTGAATTTAATTTTTTATAACGATTTAAATCATCGACGCGTCAAAATTGAATACAAGTCAAGTAATGCGATTGAATGTTAAGAATTCGTTAGACCAATCTGGCAGCAGCTTACACGCGCTTGACAATATTTTTGATAATTTTCTGATACGAAAATTATCAAAAATAGTGTCAAGCGCGTGTATGTATTTCAAGAGCAACCACAACACAATTTTATACAAACAAAAGATAAAAGTTATTTACTCAGCTTATGTATACAAATGATATTCGACATAATGACATTCAGGCCTTCCTATTTATCTTGACCTTAGGAAAAGTTGTCAGGGTATTTATAGATTCTGATAAATGGTATAAAAGAAAGCGCACTCCATTCAAAAGTTGTATTCGATACAATAATTGCAATCGACCACGTTTTGCTGACCTAGCGATACAACACGGCCGCACTAGGTGCGCCGCGAGCTCAGTGCATAACGGACAGCTCCCGGTTGCATCCATTTCCATCATTTTCTCAGCAATAAACCCTTTTAAGTTGATTAAGTGCTTAACTTAGCGAATACCACCAGGTACCACTTAGTCGCGTCCCCTACAAGTTATTTCAACTGTCCGCCTCCTATCTTTCAGTACCAATAAGGTTTCATGATCTCCCGTGGAAGCACCTCAACTTTCACTATTTCTATTGTAAAGGAGAATTGTTGTATACGAGTTTAAATTGAATAAACAGGTACTGGTGTTGAACTTTACCTTTATGACCAACACCTCTCATGGACTTAGAGAAGTTTACAAGAACTGTAAGCCACTTTTCGTCATACTATATAGAAAATGATACAGTTAACTGGTTAGCTGGGGCTCAGGGCAATATACCAACTAATCATTTTATCCCTTTTTAACCGACTTCAAAAAAAGGAGGAGTTCTCAATTCGGTTGTATGTTTTTTTTTTGTGTTTGTTACCTTATATCTCCGTCATTTATGAACCGATTTGAAAAAATCTTCTTTTATCTGAATGGATCTACTTCCCGATTCGTACCATAGAAATTTCATCAAAATTGGTTCAGCAGTTTGGTTTTGAAATCAAAATAGCTGGAAAAACTGTTATCCAAGTAAAAGAAATTGCGAAATTGATATTTGACAAGGATTTGTGTGTGATACGACAACTAAAAAGGGTAAAATAAAAACTTTTTTGCAAAAAAAAACCGACTTCCAAAAAAAAACACTAAAAAAGTGGAAAATAACTTTACTTTCGGAAGTCGGTGGCAAAAAGTCAATGAAACAAACAATAGTCACCGACTTCCGAAAGTAAAGTTATTTTCCACTTTTTTAGTGTTTTTTTTTTTGGAAGTCGGTTTTTTTTATCCAGTAAAATGTCCACTGCTAAACTTGGACATTCGTGTAACAGAGATATAATCATTTCGAATTGATGTTCACAACTAAGGTAAGGCTACAAAAACAAAATTGATTTGGTTCAGGCTACAAAAGAATATGACTCTCTCATGGGTCTAGTGGTCGTAAGAGCGACTGCTGCGCATGAGATCCCGGGTTCGATTCCCGGCTCGGGAAAAGTGATTTTGGGTTTTTCCACTCAGTAGCAGCCATGGAGTCTGGATTTGTGCCCGGTTGATGGCCATAGGCTCGCCCCGTAACTATAAACATAACCGGCGAAATGTGGGTGGATTATTAGGTACACCTCTGCCATAACCTTCGGGGATTATATTCGTGATGTTTACGTTATGCTAAAAACAATTCTGCACTACGTTTTGTCAAAAAAAACCCGGTATTTTAACAAAACGAATTACTGAAAATCGGTGAAAATTTACTTCTCCATATTTCAGTAGGTATTATGTTACCGACTGTGCGCGCCAATTGTGCTAATTGTCAAAGTGCTCCGGCCTAATTGTTTGAAGAGATCAAAACGTTGAGTGGGTATTATACCTAGGATAGGATCCAATAATGGACTTGGACGTGGAGTTCTGACGATTAAGAATCTATGTCGATGAGCTATCAAGTTTGAAACGAGTACCCAACTAAATTGATGAACAGGGATAGAAAATATACCTCATCGGTGTATCGCAAGCGCAACGGCTGTTTAAGCCGGGTTCGATTCGTTGGTAGGACAAAGTGTCATTGGGTTTTGCCATCTGGATTATCTGAATTTCAGCCCGGAGTCTGGATTTGTGCCCGGTTGATGACAGTAGGCTCGATTTCTATTACATGGGGCTTAAACAAAACTGGCGAAATGTAGGTGTACTATTTTTCATCAGTTGGGTTTGCTTATGTGCTTATTAAAATATTGAGAAATACAACAAAATATTTTAGTGGTTTTTTTTTATTTAAAGTTGAAGAAATGACTGGTGACGATAAAAGTTTATTATGTTATCATCGATTCTTATATAAATCCATTCTATTATAACAATATAGCAACTGATAAAACCAATTGTCAGCATCTAATATTCTAGCTGACTAACATTTACCAATGAGAAAGTGATATAAATAATAATGAGATAGTGATAATAATTTAGTTTTAGATGAAAACTTTTTGTGATTCTGTTTTTTTTTTTTTTCATAAATACGCGGTTTATGAGATTTCTATAATGTTTATGAAAAACAAAAAACCTGTTCCAAAAATCCAGACATATCAACATTATCTCATTATCATCATTTTATTATTTTTTTTAAACATTATTTATTTTATTCACAATGTACACAAGCATAGAGTTACAGCTGGGCTTAAAACTAGTGCGTACATGACCCTGTTAGGGTGCAGCAAGATAACTTAAAACTATCATTGTAGTGAATATCTATTATTATCTAAGATGGCGTAAAACAGGAACTTTCACAATAAGATATTATATTAATTAAACTTATTTTATTTAACATTTCAACATAAACATGTTATGGTATATTTATATTGACGTCATTCATTCATTCCAATTCTTCCTTTATTCTCTACCAAGCTGCAACAAAATACACCATCATTAATTACGTTTAACTTCTTAGAAAATTTTAAGGCGGTTTTTAATCTTGTAAAATCTTTTCTCTTCCTTTGGGGATAAACCTCACTTTTGCAGGTGAATTCTCGGACTAAAATTATCTCTGAAAAACCGGAAACCTTGAACCTCACATGACATAACCTATTGTTGTGTTTCTTGTAAAAGATGTATCGGCAAAAACACTATGTAAACAAGATAAACTGACTGCCTTATATGTCTAGTGGTAGCAAACAGTGCTGCTGATCATAAGGTCTCGGCTTCGATTCCCAGGCCGGGCAAAGTTCTTGTGGTCAGCCACCTAATTACATGGAACTTAAACATAATTGGCGAAATATGGTTGTACCTACTATAGTTCTACTTCTGCCTACGTAACCCTTCTGGAAAAATACAAGCATGTATACAAAGTACAAAGCATAATATACAAAATAAAATATTAAAAAAAAAATTTACAAAATAAAATATTAAAAAAAAATATACACAAAATAAAACATTTAATATTATTTTGTATCATGCTTGTATTTTTCCAAATCCAATTTAAAGAAAAAAAATCAAATTGAAGTAGATAATCTGTTTATTATAATAATGATATAGATATTTCTTTTATTTACATGAGAACATAGTTTATCAAAACATTCAGTTTATTCTTCCTCATCTTCTTGGTCGTCGTGTTGAGTATGAGCTATGTATGGAGTGTTTGAGTCCCAGGGGTGGTATGATTCAAATTGTAGAATCATTTCTTCTCTTGGGAGAGAATCATCGTAGGGTTGGCCATACGCGGACGTTTCATTCTCCATATTTTTTTCTTCGATTAGAAGCAGCTGAAATTTTAGTTATATTGGTTAGTTTTAGTAGGTGTTTGTATTTTCTGCACACAGACTGATAAAGGTCTCCTTTACGTGAAAGGGATCTCACAAAGGCCTATTCGTGTATACCAGTGCTAGGAATAATAGGTTTAAAAAGTCCCTTAAAGCTTAGTCCTGTAAAATTGACAGCCCGTCGAAATATTCGCGCAGATGAATTGCAATCAAACGCGTTATTGTCCGATACTGGGTATCCATTTTTAAGATAAGTTTATAAATTTAAGTTAAGTATGATAAACGAGCGCTTCTCGCTATCAAACTGTTAAGTTTGGTGAGTAAAAAACTGTAAAAAAAATAACTTGTTTTTGAGAACTATATAGTTCATAAAACTCGCTCTTGTTACGTAAATCAGGCGTTGAAAAGAGGTCTCTCACGCCCAACGCGAGTCCGAGTTGTATTTGAGTATACGTTCCAAGGCAACAGAGGCCCAATCGCAAAATCTATCGAGCCAATCTTTATTTTTACATCTTTGTCTTTAAAATTGGCTCGTTACTTTTTTCAAAAAATCTTTTATTTCTTTAATCTGATTACAATAATATCGTCATATTTCGCGGTTTTTGCTCTCATAAAATACATAGTTTCAGTCAATAGATTTGTGTTATTCTTCGAATTTACTGAAGGGCCAATGTTGGAAGACACGAAAGAATTGATAAAAAAACATTAAAATTAACCTTAACTGAAAACTATTAGTATATCAAAACACCCATAAAATAAGAGTTTAAATAAAGAAACGTCTGCCATATTTCCTCTACCTGGCTGGAGGCCTTAAATTCAAGGCATCCACAGGATGGTCCGGTTGAGCAGACGACAACCTCCTAGGTTGAACTGCGAGATGCCATTCAAAAAAAAAAAAACATATTTCCTCAGTGACCGCCTAGCGGTCGAGGTAGAAGGACGTCGGAATATCGTCCATTGTTTCGCACAATCATGTTATCGCGGTCATGTTATGTCATGAAGGTTGCTCTACTTAATAATTTTAACCAACTGCAAAGAAAAGAAAGGTTACGTTTTAATCTATGATTTTTTTTCACATGCCCAAATGACACTATCGCAAACGGATACTTTCAGGAAGTAAAATTCCTTACTATGAAACGAAATCAATATCAAACAAAACCTATTGACATTTTCGTCATGGGTGTCGCGTCCATAGTAATCGAGGGCGCTCTAAGCAAAATAGGAGTAAAAAACAAAAAAAAAATGGCGGCTGCGAAAAGTTGTGACTTTTTCGTCATAGGTGTCATGTCCATGGTAATCGAGGGCGCTCTAAACTAATATGCAGTTAAAATCAAAATCAAAGATGGCGGAATGGAAAATTAATTTGAAAATTATCGTCGGGACCAACTTGGATTTTTATTCTGACATCATTTTCGTTATCAGTGACCCCGAAAGCTATGAAAACGACACCCATGAAGGATAAACTGAAAATTTTCGTCGGCACCATCTTGGATTTTCATTTTAAAAAGCACTGAAATGTGTCAGGTGTCCTTTTGCGCAAATGTCCTAGATTTTTTAGAAAGTAACTCACAATAAGGTAACAAACAGACAAAATTACTCTCGCATTTATAATATTAGTAGGTATGAAGTAGAGATTTGCAACTACAAAGGTTAAGTTAAGTCCGAATACACCGACTGCCTGTTTTAGAACTCTCTTTGCTTGTGCTAAGCTCCACGTTCTTTTGCGAGCCTCATCCAGGATATTCCCGCGAAGGCAACCATTTAAAACACACACCAAGAGAATATGAAATTGATCATTCAATTCACGAATACAAGTTAGAAGCTGGTACTACCTATAAAATATATCAAGGAGACGTTGGAAGCACCTGTATTAAATTCCAGCCGCTTTATTACTTAGTTACTAGTTGACATTTATAAGCCTTTGTCACCAAACGTGTGTTTAATTATTCGTCGACTGCCGCCAGTAAAGTCTTGGCTTCTAGATGTTCCGTATATGTACATTGAGAGGAAACGTAGCTATGTAGTTTCGTCTTGGGAAGTTAGTTACACAGTTCATAGGGTAGGGTAGTAGAAACTACAAACAAAATGATATCGAAAAAAGCCAGCGAAATTTCACCGAAAGTAATTTCGCTTCATCATAGCAGAAAATTATTCCCGTAAATATGTACTTCAGGGTACTACAGTGTAAAAACCGGTGTTGTCACCCCATACCCGGTACAGTCACGAAGCATTTACAAAAGTTAAAAGCAATTTTCTCGTGGAACAACGTCTGCAGCTGTAGTTTTTACCTTGAAGGTAAAAAAAAACACAATTTATTCTAAACCACTATGTTCGTAACATAAATTCAGTAGCAGAAAGTAAACTTTGAAAAACTGCTTAATGTGTACACATAAGTGTTTGTGACTGTATCAAAATTTGTGATAATCCGTCCATTACGCATGTTGACCAAAAGTTCAATTCCCGACTTCACACTACAAAAGTAAACACAAAGACAAAACTACCAATCATACATAACACTAATACAATTCTAAAAGGATAAACATAAATCGCTTCGAGTACATTGGGAGAGTAAACAGACCTTCGGTTGGTAAGTAACTGATCAAACACAGAAGTTTGCGTTACGTTATGCATTGTCTACATTAGACTAGTGGGGTTTACTTAAGGATTTATAGGTATAGGTTAGGTGTTGGATAGTCAATATAACAACTATTTAAGTTATTTTGGTGGAGCTTGGCTTTTGATAATAACCCCCAGTGGCTATTCTTCTTGTCATACGTGTCGCTGGCTCAAAAAAAAAAAAATTTGTTTGCTCAGAACTTAGCCACTTCCACCGCGTCGTCGGTGGCAGCGCAAAGGTCACTTCGGCTGCATATCTTTGGGCTAAGAAGGCAGGATAGGAGGTGGATCTTAGTTTACGACACTGCTCCACGAGCACAACCCGCTGCTGTTTCAATGAGGTAGCCCCAGTTAACGAGGATGGAGTTCATCTTCCCACTTGATTCCAGAGACGGTTCAAGGACTTCCAGTTTGACCATGAAATTATACTCATATGGCTTATTCGAGAGATACTTTGATTGGGGATTTTGTTCCTCCACTTCTTCTCAGCTAAAACACTAGGAATGTGTGGAAAAAACGAAAACGGCGTTTTCGGGGGCTCCCTTATTCTGATTTTCAAAATGTGCCGAATATCAGCCGAATTCAAATGAATGACTTTTGATGTTACTGTTTTTTTTTAAACCAAATTCGTTCATCATTTTTGAGAAAAGCAGAATCTGATTACTATTATGTAGGCCACTGTTACTGAAATGTATGTAGAAGGGACAAAACTATACGGTTTACCTCTTAAGTACCTATGTACCTACTTGTGCGTAGCTAGACCTTTCAATCCAATACGATTTCCAACATCATTTGGACCAGTTTTACCCAAACAAAACTCAAACATTTTACATCACTCGTATAAATTCACAGGGAGATTATGCAGCATTTGTACGGATTATATCTGAATTTCGGATTTTAACTTTTATCAAACACAACCATTGTCAAAATTTTCACTCACACTTTTGTTCGCAAACATGACGCATCATCCTCTGCCTAGCCATTTTCAACTATATTAGGGACGGCTTCCATCCTAACTGATTGCAGCTTAATATCAATATTTTAAATAGAGCGACTCCCAACCCAACTGATTTCCACAGCCCAGTTACTGCGAAACATCGTTAACGGCTTGCGAAGGGATATCGCCCTTGGCAAAGACTGGACCACAATATAAATATGAAAGTAAAAATACTACACATTCATAAAAATATATGCAACGTAGAAGGGACATCGACGACGCTAAAACGCTCACCACGTATTCAGTACTTCATTCTGAACCCTCGCACATAGAAATTTTGGTCGGTTATTAAAAAAAAATACGTGGTAACCGTTCTAACATCGGTGTCCCTTCCACCTTTTCAGTTCTTATTTACAGAACAGATCACAGTACGTCGAAATTAAATCAGTTGAAAGCGGACATGAAAAAATTAACAAATCTAAGCTTGTTAGAGTACAAAAGGGAGTTCCACAAGGCTCAGTCTTGGGTCCAATATTTTTTATTATATTTCTTAATGACTTGGCAAACTATATGTATAAGATAGTACCAGGCATCAAAATGGTTATTTTTGCTGATGACACAAGTGCCGTTATGAACGATATCTCTGTAAGGGACTTAGAAAATAAAGTGAATCATGCACTGTCTGCTTTTGAACATTGGTTTTCCACTAATAATTTAAAACTCAATGTGGAGAAAACTAAATGTATGCTATTCAAATCAACCGTGAGGAATAATGATAGTATTAAGATAGCTTCATTGGGAAATAAAGTGGAAATTGTACAAAACTTGAGATTTTTAGGGATACAAATAGATGCGCTCTTAAGCTGGAAAAAAGAACTGGAAGCAATCACAAATACTCTCAGCAGTGCATGCTATGCATTGAGAAGTTTAAGGGACGAACTAACCATTGCTCAATTACGAAATGTTTATTTTGCCTTAGTTGAGTCCAAGCTGAGGTACAGTATTAAACTATGGGGGAATAGTTATAAATATAATATGGATGCAGCTTTTGTTATGCAAAAAAGAGCCCTCAGAACTATTCTTCGCATAGACCAGACTGAATCTTGTAGAGAGCATTTTGTGAAAATAAAAATACTACCTGTACCTTGTCTTTACATATTGGTTCTACTAAGTAGTTTTCAAGAAAAACTTGGTAAGTACGAGACAAAGGAAGAAAGGGAAAGTAGGGTAGAAACGCGCAGGAAAGATTTGCCTAATTATCTGCAGCCAAAATTAAATGTTGTCAGACATAGTTCTAAAGTTCAGTCTGTACTAATCTTCAATAAATTGCCATTAGAACTAAAAATGATTAATAGTCCAAGAATATTTAAATTCAAATTAAACTCATTCTTAATGACGAAGTGCTACTATAGTATAGAAGAGTTTTTTAGGGACAAAAATAATGCCACAGTGTAACTTGTATATTTAAGTTTAAGTCTAATTCTCATCATGTTACTTTGTTGATTAAGTTGAATGTTTGTTTTTTTTTAACTAGGCTAATTGTGTTTTTTTTTTTTTTTAACTGAATTTTTGATTTTACTTATTTTATTTTGATATTACTTATTTAATTTTTGACATTTCATCTATATTATTGATTGTAACTTTTATTGATTATTATTATTGTATTGCTGTACCTACCTATTCAACACAAATGTATTTTTGTTCAGAATAAATGACTAATGACTAATGACTAATGACACCCAGTATATTGAACACTTACCCAATAATTAATGTAGCTCGCAAATCCGTTCATGCCCATATCCTTCAGCTCATCCTGCTTCGGCTTTTCTAACTTTGACATCAAGGGCGTCATGTATTTATCCACCGCTTTGCCAATGTCTTGCATAAAGCCGTACAATTGGTGCTGGTAATTGGCAGGATCTGAGATTGGTGCTGAGGACTCTTCTGGTACTGCTGGAGCATGATGTCCCTTTGGGTCCGTGTCATCGGATTGGGCTGTTCCATACGATTCAGGCAATGGTTGTGAATCTGGTCTTGCGTGAGCCTGGAAAAGTTGATTGTATGTTTACCTTGGAGCGATGTTGGAAGTTATTATTTGGAGCAAGAATTTTGAATCGCTCGTACGCGAAAGCACACATTGCTCAAGATTTATAAGTGATTTTAATGTTTCGAGTACACGAATGTACACGTTACTTGTGGATTTTTATTCAATGATCAACAAACCAGAAATATTTGAAAACCATCACTGTGACGACCCGAATGGCGCAGCGGTAGTGAGGCTGCCTTACGTTCATAGGGTTCCGGGTTCGAATCCCGGTAGGAGCAAGTGTTTGTGTGATGAGCATGGACATTTGTTTCCGAGTCATGGATGTTTATATGTATAATAAGTATGTATTTACAAACAAAAAGTATCTATGTAGTATATCAACTATCTGGTGTCCACGACACAAGCCTCGTTGCTTAGTGTGGCACTAGATGGCACTGTGTGTAATGTCCATCGATATTTATTTATTTATTATTTATCACTTAAAACAGAGACTTGTATGTAACAGATGCTAAGCTAAGGTAAAATTCGCAGGATGATAAATTTCACCTCAGTCAGTCTGGGGCTTCAAGTAGCTCAGAAAATAGTTGCAATAGTGCTTATTTTAAAACAAGCAATTCAATAATCTTGCTCCTTAACTAATTTTCAAGAACGTACCTCTTGACGCCAAGAAGTAGGTAAAATTTAGGAATGTCAGGTACATTTCTATAGCTACTAAGTTCTACTGTTTTGTAACAATAATGCTAATGATACGCCAAATTATACATTCATTCGGATGCCGTTAGTCTATTTAATGGACCACGATTATCATATAAATGGAACATTGTATTAATCTATGCTATTCCTAAATTTAGTAGAGATGTATTCAATTAAACGAATACAGAATTACCTAGTATTTATTGACACATTATTTCTTTTTTTCTGAAATCGCTAAAATATAACTGTATTAAAAGGCAAAAAAATATGAGGTTACTGAAACTCCATAGTAAGTTCCCAATCAGTGTATCCGAACCGAAGACAACGAATCAACCGTATCCGAAATCAAAAACGAATACGATACCACACTCAAAATACTCACAAAGTAAAATGCGGACGCAACTAACAATATTGAAAGGAACGACATCTTTGACTTACAAATACAAAAATAATACGCAAAGAAAAACCTTGTAACCCCTTTTATAAATAAAGCGGTTCCTTTATTACCTTTGGATGAATAAGAAATGTCACGTATGAATGATAAGGTTAATCTTTGAAGTATGGTCAACCATTGTTTGAAGGAAACTGGTGCACATTTTATCTGGAAACGCTCAGAAAATTGTATTTGTTGACGTAAGAATTCGTAGATAAAAGTCCTTTGTCTACTGCCTCACTGGCCTAGTAGTCGCAAACGCGACTACTGAGGACGAAGGTCCTGTGTTCGATTCCTGGGTCGTGAAAATGTTATTGGGTTTTTCAATCATGAATTTCACAGTAGCAGCCACGGAGTCTTGGTTTGTTCCCGGTTGACGGCAATAGGCCCCTATAACATGAGACTTTAACATAACTGGCGAAATTTGGGTGTACTATTATAAGCGTGAGGAGTACTTCAGGGTTTACAAGCCTGGGATGTTAAAAGTCCTTTGTTTTGATATTTTCGAGACACTGGTTGAAAATTATGCAAACTCCGGCACGATACTTAACAATGATAGAAACCAGCCTTCCAACGGGCTTTCTTGGTTGTGGAGGTCAGAACATTCGAGCCATGTAATACCTACTGTTATTGTACTGTTGTTCAGCTGTATCCGGTTGAACTGCAAGGTGACCTAAACCTAGTTGGGACATGCCTAGATTTTAACTTTGCTCGAATATTAATAGTTGTTAATAATGGTGATTCCAATGGCCTTTTACTGGAATTTCAGCTATTTCTATTGCATCCTGTTTAATTTCTAACCGATTATCACAAACCCTAAAACAAACTTGAAGAACGATATCCTATATTCAATGTCTCCCGAACGTTGATATTTCCTTACAAAATATAAAGTCACAAAAATATCACGACCATAATACCGCGGGCTCAGAGTTAGCAAAAACAATAACTCATTATGCAAAACACAGATTGTTTCACAACACAGATGGAAAAATATTTGTCACACTCCATATTATGAAACTTGTTTTGAATTTGTCAAAACTGTGGCAGTTGGGTCCATCACTGTGGGAAAATAAACGGGAAACTCAGCATTGTAAACATTATGTTAAGCTATGCGACACATCACTAATATTAAAGGTTAGTTTAGCAGCTCTATTTATTAGTATAGTACTTTGTGAATCATTCACAAAGCAATGGTACAATCATAGTCTGACTGCATGGATTTAGCGCGTACTATACTTTAACTACTAACTACTTCAACTAAAGCATGAAAGTTGGTGTCTGAAAAGTTCGCAGTCTATTAGTTTAGTCGAAAGAGCGCAAAAAACCATCAACGTAGTGGTGACGGCGACGACGGAGTGATTCACCTTCGAGATGAATCGCACCATCGTTCGTCGCCGTTCATCCTGAAGCACATCGTATCTACTCATGACCAAAATTCATTAGCATTTCCAAGCGTTGGTAACCTACAGGTTTTTCTGGATTTCAAAGTACTCTTATATGTAACACTATCACTTAATATGTACACATTTACCTAAACTCCAACCTACTACCCTTTGGAATTTAGCGTTTCTACACTTTCCACTACCTAACACATTGTGATAAATCCTCCTTATTTATCGGCTTTTCATCAAACTTTCTACCTGACCGTACTGCCCAGACTACCTTGCTCAACCCTTCTTGTCACTACGTCTTCTCCCAAGCCACAAAGTACGCGACATTGTTTCTCTCGGTCCTAGTTAACAATTTTGCTCTTTCTACCCTTTTAGGGTCGACGCTTACTACATAGATACCTGTTTAATATAGTGTTAAATGTTTAGCTAGGTGGTAGTTGTGACTTGGAAGAAATCAAAGAAACAGGTGAAAATTAATCACAATATTGAATTCGTCTTAGCAATAATGATTTATGACTAAGACGAATTCACAACGACAACGTCAATTTCAAATAATACCACAACGTTCATCAGAACGTTGTGGTATTTGAAGTAAAAGTAAGCAAAATCTTCTTTATAAATTGCATCCATCTACATATTTATCTACGCATATTATAAATTAGAGTATTACATCATTTTGTGTCTGCGCGACTTTGTTGATCTTCAAGACTTGGATGAGGTTCCACAATCATTTTGCGAATTTACTTCGGAAGGTTTATTCTCGTCCATTAATTTATGTGCCTAACCTTTTCCCAACTATGTTGGGGTCGGCTTCCAGTCTAAACAGATGCAGCTGAATACCAATATTTTACATGGAGCAACTGCCTATCTCACCTCCACAACCCAGTCAGTACTGGGTAATACGATATACTTGTTAAGACTGGTTGTCAGACTTTCCACTGACCACTTAGCGACTGTCAAAGATCTATAATTGACAGCTGGGACCGACGCCCACGGACGAAACTCGGTATATAACGGGTGGTCACCCATCCACGGACCAACCTAGATAAGAACGGCTTAAGAAGAAGATTGACCCGAGCGGCTGTTATAATTTAGCCACGAGCTCCACATATGTATAAAACATATACATTAAACTTGCACATAATAAAGAAACCTCGATGTTCAGTCACGTCAAAAAAACAGTGCGAAGGGAAGGCGGGTCGCAAGTTTAATTATAAAAGGAAGAAAAACTACACGACCATTTTAAAAACAGTTTTTTTACCAAACAAGGTTAGTTTTTCATTCACGGTCGTCGTGCTAGGTACGTGACTCGGTGACATTTTCTAAACGACGGCCACGATAGTCCGACACGTGATTAAGATAAACACTTCATTATTTGTTATTACTATACTTTACTTATCTCTACAGCTGTTTTTTGTTTAATGATTAGCTAGGTATAATGATTCATTAGGTTAAACTATTCAATCTATTACGTACCAACATTTATATTATTTGTAGTGTGTGTATTTTAAAAATATTATTTTTAGTTTCTGAAGGATCAACTTTTTAACACTAGGACCAAAAACGTATTCTTTTTCAAAGAGTATTTTTATCTACATTGTTTTTGTATATTGTTGAGTTTTTGATATCGTTTTCCCCTTTTAAACTGATCGAAAAACAAGTTTAATACGTATCATTGTGTATATTAAATGCACATATTTCTGAATAACCCCTTGAGAAATACACCGTAATGCTATCACCAAGTTATTTTCTAATAAAAAATAACCTGAGAGAATCGAGTTACTCCAGTATTTGTACGGCACTTCAATTACGCGGGGATGCTGTTTATTTAATAAAAACAAAAAAAAAACATCTTCCACAAGATCCAATATTAAACAGCAGATTAAAAAACCTAATTGTAAACAATTGCCAGTTAATTGAAACAAGCAAATAAAAAAACAATCATGTCTGAATAGGTTCCGTCGAAAAACTGTTCAGTGCCATAAATTTTTTTGCTTTTTTCGGAAATGACTTTAAACCGCACTGGGAAAATAAAATTAAATGAGCCTTTTTCATTAACCTACGAGTTTTATTATTACTTTTTTTAATCCATTGAAATGGATTAAAATTTATTTCATTGCAAATTTAAATATGAATTGACTTAAATCCACATTAAACGCACAATTTTTTTATTACTAAATAGGCTAGGGATTGGCCACGACTTGCCTGATATCAAGCGATGATGTGGCCTAGGGTAGACCACGCTTGCTTTTAAGAAACCTATTTACTCGAACCTCGAATAGATCCAAATTATAATGATCAGCGAATAGAGAAACTGGCAGTGAATTCCACAGACTGGCGGTTTGCACAATATATGTGGAAGCATAGCGCTTTAATACAATAAGGTACATAACATAAACATCTTCAGTTAACAGCTGAGGGCACCTTCTAGAACAAGTTTAAACGGTCAGCTCTAACTTGAGACGCTGAAAAATAACAAAAGAAAAAGTTCCCATCGCTACTAAGACTGAAGAATTAGACACATCAATTTGCGTCTCAGACACTCACTATTCACCTAGACAGACATTTATCAAGTACAATCACACCTGCGCAGCGAAACTAAATTACCTTACTCTCAAGAAAACCACATCGAAACTATGTTTTCCAACAAAACAATCGAGGCCCAACAATTAGCACCCAAATTATCTTAGATTAGACAGAGATACTCTTTAATCTCGTTATAGTGGTCGCAAGTGCAACTACTGGGCATGAGCTCCTGGATTCAATTCCGAGGTAAGGCAAAATGTTATGGGGTTTTCCATCAAGAATTTCTCAGTGGCAGCCACGAAGTCTGGATTTATGGTCGGTTGATAGCTATCCCCGCTCGCTCGCCCCGTATTACATGGGACTTAAACATAATTGACGAAATGTGGTTGGGTTATGAGTGCGTGATGTAATGTTATGATATTATATCTATAACCGCAAAGTCGCCGACAAAAGCCCAAAACAGTTAGTAAATAGGTCCCAACATAGATTCACATTTACTTCTAACATCAACACTGATAGTCGACGCACCGTTTATTAAATTAAACCCTCTTAATATTTCAGCAGAGTCCCTATTTACTTAGGATGCCAAGTTATGCTCTCATCTCTCATATAATACGCCACTGAGATTATATGAAAGCACTTTCCGAGGGCAGTTTTGTGAGGAAATCTCGTGTAACATGGATTTTTATGCTGACCGTGTTGATTAAAGGTGTATAGTTAACTAACAGCACATTTAAAGCACCTAGTAGCTTATTATTCCAGGCTAGGTTTTTAAATTTTCTAGTTTAGCTGCTGGTGTTTCAGTGTTTTTTCCTGGAAAAGCTTTGCTGGAGCTTCCTTAGAAAAAAGCAACTAAGAGCTTCCATTTTGGTGTCAATGTTTGGTGAAGATTTCCTTGAAAAAATAAGAGATATTTTGTAAAAAAATGTTTTTTCAATATAAAAATCCTATTTCGAACTACAATTTTAAAACGCAGATTATTTTTATCGTTGACTGAACTGATTGTACTCCTTTCATTTTCAGTCTAATCTTAAAATTAGCATCAAATTCATTGTCAAAATGCTCCCCACACACAATTCTCAACCCTACAAAATCCCAGGGTTGTTCCTATCGAAACTAATGTCGATGTTAGCCAACAAGCCACGTATTCAATATGGAAAGCGCGCCGGGCACAGCATCATGAAACGCTCATTAGTTGTCATCACCAACCCTGAAATAGGTTACACGTGTTGTTTACACTTGAATTGTGGTGTGGTTGACTTTAGCACGGAAGGAGAGTGTTTTGATTTAGATTGGGATGTGAATGAGGTTATCGTTTAGGTCTAATCGAGCACGCAATTGCTTTACAAGTTTTGACAACGATTCCCTCAAGATAAAACTTCAGTAAGGTTGAAACTATCCACATAACATCAAGCCTGTAATGCCCAAAGCGCGAGGCACAGTTGTACTCATTAGTACACACACATTTCGCCAGGTGTGTCTAAGTCCCATGTAATAAGAGGCGAGTCTATTGCCATCAACCGGGCACAAATCCAGAATCCGTGGCTGCTACTGAGAAATTCCTGTAATAACACTTTGCCCGACCAGGGAGTCTAACCCAGGACCTCGTGCTCACCAGTCGCCCGTGCTACCACTGAACCAACGAGGCGGACAAACAAAAAAATGAGGATGACAAAGTAAAAGATTCCCAGAATGCAAAAACGGAAAGTCTAAAGTCCAATAAATAAAGCAACACAACACGGTATAATAGAAAATCTACTAGCTTTTACGCTTCAACAGTAAAAGGGAGCACAGCGATATTCATCTCCAAAGAAGAAATTACGGTAACAATGCATATTTATGAAGGGAAACCCTCATTTATTTCAATTTCGCCTCGAACACAATGTTGATGTATGTAAAATATAAAACGTTACAAGTTTCGTCGTTAACTGCCGCCATTTTACAGCAAAACGAAGTACCCTTTGGCAATTATAATTCATTTCCATTTCGGAGGAGCTTAATTGATTAAGCAGTTAGGGCCATCGTTTTTTCAATTATGTTGTTGCCCCCTTCGTTGAGGATGTTTTAAAAGATTTTTATATATTCCGTATTTTTTTATTAGTTTACAGACTAACTGTAGCTATAACGATCATATCGAGAAGAAAGATGACAAGATGCTTCAATGATATTTTAAACTCAAGACTTCATCAAGATAAGAGCCAAACAATGGAAAGTTGAGTGAACGAAAGGCTTATGGGGGCTGCTGTCAATTGTAAAATGTTGAGGATGGCTTTTCAATATTTCAATGCATCAAGTGCAGATTTCCACGGTGTTATTTTCGTTTCAATGTTAAGGCCCGTTCGCACCACAAATCAGAACGTATTTAAAACTTCGTTCTACTTCTGTCAATCTATATTATATAAAATAAAATTATATTTTATCATTTTATATAAAATTAATATACTTATAAAAATAAATAAAATTGAAATATCTGTTTGTAATTTCAAAATAACAGCTTATTACTGAATGCATATGAAAGTAATACGGCACTTTTAGTAAAATCACATTTTTTTCAATTTTTGTTTGTCTGTTTGTTCCGGCTAATCTCCGAAATGGCTAAACCGATTCTGACGAGACTTTTACTGGCAGACAGCTGATTTTATGGGGAGTACCTACATTACACAAAAAGGATTTGGGTTCCGCCCAAAAAAAAACTGGAAATAATTGGAAAGATTCAAAACGGGAAATAATATTATTTTAAATTAATTTCACGTGACCGAAGGTCTGGGGCAACAGTTAGTTTATAATATGATGCATAACCTGTCAGTTTTTAAACCTACAACCTCGACTCATGTTTATGAACCTCCGAGGCATTACGACATACTTTATTAAAGCTCGTTACACATTTACGTAAGATGTTGCTAACTTCAAAGGCTTGTCCGTCATCGCTACTTAGCCTTATGTGTATGAACATCAAGGTGGACAGCTGACGTCAGTTCTCTGTTTTCTTTAGACGAGGGTTTTATATACACATGCAAGTTATATTTCTACATACTCCTTATATTATGGCTAAACCATATGACAAAGATTATACAAGGTGTAAACGAACTCTACGCAAAAATTATTGCTGGGAAACGACTTTTATATGGGGCGAAAAAGTGTACGCACTCAAAACACTGTGCTGATGGATGCATTGAATTGTACGGAATCGTGGAGGTATTTAAAGCAAAGTTATAACATTCTTCTTCTTCTTCTTTATCGTGTGGTTAGTGCCTAACCTGGTGTCAGAGTTTTTATGCCGCCCATGGGCCTCTGACTTGGATTTACATACCGTCGAGAAATATCTCTCAGGTATGCTGGTTTCCTCACGATGTTTTCCATAACATTATGAGTTATGGTCTAGAATAAAATTAAGTACCTTTCGACGGCTTCGATATAGGTATTTATTATCCACTATTAATTAGGTTTTTCAAAGAATGGTTTACTAAAACATCTCTAAAAGAATTGGCAAGGAAATGAGCATAATTCCTCTTGTTAATAACATTAACACAAACTGCGATCATCAAAAAAGTGCTGATTTAAATTACATATTTGTCTCATAAATATGACGAAAGTCCATCTCCACCCACGCCTCTAGCTTTAATAATGCTAATTATTATAGCTTTTACTTGAAGGAATAATACCTAAAAAGATTTATTCTTCAAACAATGCAAGATGGTACATAATACCTCTAAACAAAATACTGAAACCACACATGAACATAAGTGCCTGCGCTCATAACGCTATCGATACACATTCAAGAAACAAAACATGTAAAAACAAATTATGTAAAGCACAGTTCAGACGGTTTGAGACATAAAATTTCAACAGAGTTTTCTTTCAAGAAAATTGAATATTCATGTTGGGAGATGAGAACTATCCCTCATAGAGGCGCTCGTTTTAAATCGTTATATCGTACCTCAATGTTTTATATTTTAAAAGTTTCAGCTCTACTAAGTCATTTATAAGACTTTGAATATATCTCGGCACATTTATTAGGCGCCTGTTTTAAGCCCAGAATATTGATAAGACTAGTTAGTAACACCCGTATCTATAGTCAAGTTAAAGTAATTACTTGAGCTTAAGTAATTACTTGCAATTTTTTTTATGCAATAGACAAGAATTTAAACGAAATAAGAACCGTCAAAGAAAGCAAAGCTAAGAATTCTATCTTTTTACAGTTGTAACTTTAAGCTTACTAAACTACATAATAAAAATCGTATCTTAAAAAAATTACATTAACTCAAGTAAACATTTTGACCTGTTTATAGATACGGGTGTTAGACTTTAAAAACTGTTTTAGAAACTCGAAAAACAGTTCACTATCTAATTATTTATTTACAAAACAGTCGGACCATTTATTAATCCCTGAATTACACAAAGAAAGATAAAGTTTCAAATGAGTTTAAATCTATTCTATTTTAATTTAAAACTCAGTGAAACGTTAATAGAAACGAATTGAATAGAAGTCTCTAGAAGACTGAACTTGAAATGTTATATGAAGATTTTTGAGAATAATTCTATTTTCTGTGCCATTTCACAGGGAGAATGGAAAACTACGCGAAAGTCGAGCTATGTTGGTGAACTCAGTAACAGCCAGTTTACACGGCTTCCGTCATAAAACACGGTACGTCATGACGGGTGAACGTTCACATTTCATACGGAATCGTGTTTTATCACGATCCGGCAAAAAAAACGAATTAGTGTTTACATTAATTCCGTGATTTTTCGGGAGCGAGCTCATCAGCGAATCCGTCACAAAAAATCACGATCCATGTTTTTGGACGTACCTGATTTTTAAAAGACATAACGTGATTTAAGACGTGTCCGTCATTTTTCAAGATTCTTGATGCTTGTGAACACGGCCATTTAAAAAGCATTGCCGCCGTCAAAAAAATTGACGGACCGTGAAAAGAAGCGATACGTCAAAAAAAAACCCTACGTCGTCGTATGTATGGGCTGTAAAGTAATCGTGGCAGGTTGCGTTACAACCTGACAGAATAAATAACATTGACAAATAATTTGAATTTTAAACGAAACCTCACCAGAACCTAACCTGGACAACTGAAATGTATAATGTATTGAAACTGCATGTGATAAACACTATATTACTTAAATGAAATGGTCAAACAATTATTATTTATTAGAAATATTGAGGTGTCTGAAGTCATAAATAAAACACAAATGAATGCTTTTAATTTAAAGGGAGCCATCCGGTGTTGTTTAGAAAAGCCAGCCATTCACTAGTAGTGCATAACATTTTACGATAAATAAATTGTAAAGACCTTTATTCTAATATCACCTTTTATCATCATAACACAAAGATCGCGAAACAGCAAATCCCGTAGCCCTTCGCCGGGCAAACGAATCATAAAATCAATACGATACCAGCAGAAAATTTTCCAATGCAATTAGTGTTGCATCGATATGAAAGTGGCTCTACTTGAACAAATTGTCGATACGGAACGAAAGGTGCTCAATTAACTCCAAGTCATACACAGGTGTTTGATTTTAAAACCGGGTTTAATTTTGTATTTTCGACTGGAGTTACATTTTCTCTTTGAAGTGTTGTAGGTATTTCAGATTTCGATTGTGTTCACTTGATTCGGTAACTTTTGGTGAGGTTCCTTTTGGTTCTTAATTAAACTTTTTTGGTAGTGCAGAGATTGGTGGTTGGTAGTTGTGTTAGTAGTAGTAGGTAATTTTTGAATGATTAATAATAAGGAATATCTTTGCCGGTGTCTGAGGTCCTGAGCTCGATTCCTAAGTCGAGCTAAGTTTTATTGAGTTTTTCCACTAAGAATTGTCTAGCAACCTGTAGGCAGGATATGTTGCCCAAATGTTTGCAATAGGCTCGGCGGAATTTGGGTGTACTACAGATATACCTCAGCCAAACCCTTCGGGGATTACAGAGTGATCTTATGTATCTTTCCTATCGGTTTAGTATATTTCTAAAATGTTAAATAACAAAAACAAAAAATAAATTAAACTCCCGTTTAATATAGTAAATCTTAGAGCACCCAAGTTCGTCACGGAAGAGGCATCGTGTCATAATCCGGAGTATCCCGGTGAGCATCGGCGCAAACAAAGTCGAAGTGTCTCAAACTTCAGTCTCAACATGGCTCACAGGTGTGCTCGTGTTCCGTTACGTCACTACTCGTGTCAAAGCTGTGTTGCTCGCGACGATATGGACTTGCTCCTTTTGAAATGGATTGTGGATGAAAGATTTTTATTTTGTTTCTTCTTGCCTGTCTGGTAAAATACTCTTTTTTGATGGGTTTAGAGAAATAAGGTCTTGTGGAAGACCTCGTCTGGGAGAGAACCAGCACTATTATCCCTATATCTGCCTCTAGGGATCATTTAATGTTAATGTAGTTTTCCAGGCCCGGATTCAGGATGCAGCACCTCACGCCCGCAAAAATATGCACATGCAGGAAAAGCAAATGTAATTAGCATGCCATGCACTCAAACCTGTACTCGACACATGTTTCGTCCCTCCACGGGGCATCCTCAGGAGGTGTCCCGACGACAGATCGGGCGCGGAGGTCGCATAAAAATTTAAATTATGGATTTCCGCAAAGTATCGCCTGATTCTATAACTCTAAACTGGACGATGCTCCTGTGTTAGCTCTGGCGTTGCAGGTGCCATTGCAGGAGGTATTACGGCATTGTTATCTTCCGTATCCATATGTGCACTATCAGGTTATAATCTCACGAGATACTGAGAAAACGCAAAAAAAAAAATATTTCTGTAACTGTTCCAAGTTAAGCCCAACACGCTGCGTGACAAATCTCCAGTGATGGAAAGCCATTATGTCGTGATCCTCAAGAGAATCGACGCAAACATGTCGAGGTGACTGCACACGACACGTGTATTTGTGTTCCACTACGTTACACGTAGTCACGTTGTTGCAACAGTGCATCTTGATACTATCGGCTAACTAGTTTTCAGCAAGATTTCTGTAGAGCGAATTTCACCAATGAAACTGCACACATCTAAACGCATTTAATAGCTGTCATTCCATAGCTATTATAAGACTGGCAGCTCTTGAACGCCGTTTAGATGTGCTGATCGAGTTCAGTTTCATTGCTCAAGACGCCTCAAGACGGTTAATCTCGATCACGTGTTTTTATCATCAGTGGTTTAAAAAGGGATTGAAAACCAGCAAAAAGATACGCTCGCAAAACACTACCTGATTGATATTCTCGATACAATATTTCTATTTAAAAAACGTGTTAGCCAAGATGGAAGAACAAAGACAACAGTGAAGAAAATTGGCGTTGTCTCAATATTTACTTACAAAATTCCGTCCAAGTTAATTTTATCAAATAAATTATCTTTGGAAGACTTTGCTTAGGACCCTTTTTCGGATGACTTGTAAAGTCAGTCATCTGGGACCTGGAAAAAAGAGAAATACCTTGACCTAGCAACCAATCCTAGTAACTAGTGAATAACTTGTATTATTTTAAATTTTGTATGGTATTAGCAGTGCACCACTGACTATCCCCCCTTTTTTCTATTTCATGTTCGTACAGTCCATCCAAAGGTTGTCTGGAAGAGATCGCAATCAGCGATAATACCGCCATTGTAACAATTTTTGTAAAACCGTTCTGTTTCAATTTTGGTGTACAATAAAGTATATTCTATTCTAAACTTAATTCTTACTAATTTATAAATGTTTAAGCGAATTTGCTTGTTTGTCACGGATTTCGATGAAATACTGATAGACGATGACCATTGGGTTAGGTGATAACATGATGGATGACCTGGTTATAACATAGATACTTTTTATCCCGGTAGACATCTCCATTTTCGATCGCCAAGCAAACGAAGCCCCGGGCAAAAGCTTGTGTAAATCTCCTACAATAAACCGAGAAGTTTACTTATTGAGCTATGTCCGTATTAAAGCCAAACACTTAAAGTAAATATAAATAGGAGATAATTTGTTTATAGGGTCACTCAAAGATGAGTGAAGGTTGTTTTTCTTTCGCATGCTCTCAGTCAATACATATTGTTTGATTTGAAATTCTGGTTTTTTACTCAGATTCTTCACCGTGCGTTTAATTTTATCGTGTGGTTAGTGCCTAACCTGGTGTCAGATTTTTTATGAAGCCCATGGGCCTCTGACTCGGCTTTACATGCCGTCGATAAATATCTCTCAGGCATGCTGGTTTCCTCACGCGCGATGTTTAATGTCCATAGTTCTTATTGATAACTCAAAGTGAAAGTCAGACCATTTATTTCAATTAGAACATTAAAAGTTGCTTTTGAACGTCTAACTTTACAAAGAAATAGAATTGATTCTAGTTTCTTTTGTAGTATCATACCTAACTCAATGACTAATCCTAAATATGCAAATATCAGAGCAAACTAATCCCTTTATTTTAAAAACTTTGAACACCATTTGCCGATTCCATTTTGTACAAACCAAACGGTGTTACCTCCTAAAATAATTTCGGCTACAGCGGCTGTCAAACTTTGGCATAACATTTAATTTTGCACAGTAACTATACTAAAAAATAGTTCACAGATAGTGACGCCGTCAACGTTTGCTTGCTATATTGAAAAAGTAATGAAAAACTCAACCGCCGCAACTCAAAACTCTGGGCGTTATTGAAAAACTATTTTTATTTGAAGCGAGAGAAATTTCTAGAAACTCTCAATGTCTCTTGGGTAGCAAAAATTGTTTATTTGCGTCCTGATTTTATACTGTTACGATAAATATTTTCTCATAAAAGCGTACGCCTGGCGAAACCAATAGAGACGAAATTATGGAAAAGTCGTGTTTAAAAGTTTCGTTGATCCTGGCTGGACTGAATAAAGCTGAGTACTACTATGTACTGTACATGTTTTATTTATTCCCACAGTTCACAGATATGCAAAATAGGAAGACATTAATATCTTATTCAACCTGAAAATGTCCTTTACTTGAAATTCCTTCTATAACGGAGTATTCACCGCTTGAGAAGGTTGTTGGAGCACTAAGAAGCTCGTATCTATGATCGCATTGAAGCTTCTGTATTGGTACACTTCCTCACTAAATCCCTCAACCGCTAGACGTATGAAAATTATTATACCCGTCAAAGACACAGAACGTTATCCAAAGCTAACGCTAAGATACAACTACCAAAATTGTGTAACCCTTGAGATATTTTGCATAGAAAATGCATCATGTAAGCTTGTTTAAACTAAACCAGTAAAGACATAAAGCTTGTCTTAATCTGAAAAAAAGTACAGGTATGAAAGGAATTGATAGCACACCATATTTTCAAATTAACACCAAGGCAATTGTGTAACGCACATACAATCGCCATGCCTTTGACTTTGACGAGTCAACAACATTAAGTTAATTACAAAGTCGAGCAGTACGAAGCAACTGTTGAGGAATTTTCTTTAAAATCCTTAGGATTGTACACACTAAAGGTACATATGACTTTTGCGATTGGCGAGAAACACGTTATATTTAACGTGTTATTTATTTGGAGTGAGTACCTATTGGTACTCACTCCCTGTTGAGATGATAAAGTACCTACCTATTACCCATGTCATTGTTAAGTCACGAGCATTATTATGTATACACTTAGCAAAATTCAAAAGCGATTTTCTCGTGAATTAACGTTTTTACTTTGAGATAAGACCTACCTATATCGTAACAGTGTGGCTTCCAAAATAAGGTGGGTGTACCATGGAAGGCCACTCTAATAAATAAACAGTTATTATTCGTTCATATACTGGATAAATGAAACGAACGAATATTTAAGTAAAACTTTGTTTTATTCCGTAAAATATAAAACACTTTTTTAAATTTCAGATTTGATCAATATTGATTAAACTTAAGTTTCATTGAACTCTTAAAAATGGCCTTGCTAGGAACAAGGCTCCTTAGAAGGCCATTATGATAAATCAGTCATTTAAAACTAAAAGTTAATAAATAGCCATTAAATCTACAATAAAAAGAAGTGGTTTATATATTACGTAATAAAACAAAGTATTACTTAAATATTTGTTAGTTTCATTTATCCAGTAAATAAACGAATAATAACTATTTATTTGTTAGAGTGGCCTTCTATGGTACACCCACCTTATTTTAACGTCGCCGATTTCCGATATCAATGAAGCAAGGGACCGTACTGCCAAAATAGTGGCGCGAGCGATTCACCGCCGCGTCTGTGATTTCTAGTTCGATGGATGTTTATGTAGATAGAAGGAATTTGTCATCACATGGCAATAACTACGAAATTTTAATAATTGGCCTTCGAAGGAGCATGGCCTTCCATGGTCCACCCACCTTACAATGTTAGTGAAAACATTAATCAATACCGTAGGAGAAAAATACTTTCAAACGTCGTTCCGTGTATACGTAATCGTGCTCGGAACTGTACGTCTATGCACTTTGTTCACACATTCACGTGTCAGATACTTATGTTACACATCTTCAACAAATCACAATGCTCCGACTATGTACAGAATCGACTCTTAAAAGATTTTATTTGTTCTCCGTGTAGAAATCTCACAAAGCGATGCACCGAGAGCACTTGCGAGTTGCGAGCCTCTTCCGATAGAGGGCGCACGATCTTTAAATTCAACATACAAGAATTGACGTGAAATACTGGAAAATGCTTTAACAATTCTGGTTTATAGTGCTGGGAAGATTTAAACTATTTGGGTTATGCGGTTGATGCCAAAATAGTATTGAGATCGTTGTATTGGTTATGGAATTTATTGTTAATTGCATTGCACCCATGAATTCTAGTTCTTTCGATCTAGGGTGAATGTAGACCACTGGCCGTTGGTTTTTTCCAGCTCGTCCTGCCATCTTCTAAGAGGTCTGCCACGTTGCGTCGGGGCCGTCTGTCTGTGCCAGGGAATAAAACAGATACAAATAACCACTATACGGAGCGGAAGGGATATCGACGCACAAACGCTTACCAATTGTTCAGTACATGATTTCAAATCACACAAAAAAACCAACGGCATTTCCTACAAAACTCACCCATCCACTTGGTCAAAATGTATAACTAAAGTACTGATGATACTGTAACAGTTCCACGCACACCATCGGTTACATATTGGAAACTATTATTTCGATCAACCAAACAACAGCCGAGACGAGCTTTAAAATCAAAACTGTTAATTATTCTTGTTTAAAATTGGGGTGTCTCATCAAAAAACTACACAGAAGAAGACATATTTTTGTTAAAAAAAAAAAAACATTATTAATTCCACTAAATATTACCTACCGCAAACACCGAACTTGAAATTATTTCCAAAGACGGACTCCTGGATATTTTTTTCGGTTGGCAACCAAAACTCAATTCGTCTACATCTGTCATTTGTCAAAGTGAGTTATTTCGCGCCTAGAGTTACAAATCCGGCGATATCTAGACATCTGTCTGATGGGGTTCGTTTCGGTCCACGATAGTGTTTTATGTGGAAGTCTTTGAGTTTTTGTTTCTTTCCTTTTCTTTTTTCGTGTTGTTTGTTACTAAGATCTGAAGATTAAAGAATTTGTTTGGTACACCTAACATTCAGTATACAAGGTGTAACATACTAAACCAGAAGTTGTTCAGGTACCCTACCACGATCTGAGGAATGTTTTAGGACTATTCCGAGGGTGGGAAAATGACAACGCTAGACAGCTGTCTAGCGCCATCTCCCAGTTTCATAGTCAGAGACAACACGAGAAGTCTTGCGTTTATTATGTTGCATCTTGTATATTCATTTAACCGCCAAGTTACTCTACAAATTGATTTATATATATACTGTGAGTCTAAATAAAAATTTACTGAACACTGCTTTTCCGTGTCTGTTCACTGTCTGGAAAAGAAATGGCACTGTGACGCTACGGTGTTAAACTTCAGACGATTTTACCTTTATAATACATATTTATTAAGTTAGTGTTAGCCTACTACATCATTTACTAAAACACTTATAGAAGAAAAAAAAACGTTAAAACTTAAAACAAAAATTTCTGTCTGAATACCTACCTATCTTATCCAATAAACTAACAAAATACGGTTTGAAAAGATTTTATAAAAATTTTCTTTTATTGGCTCTAGTGTGATGAAGGTAAACCATAATGTATTCTGGCAGCTGCTTTGAATTTTATTGAACTTTCAATTCTATTACTATCAAACAGTAAATTAATACCTTCTCGATAAGTATGTTTATAACTTTATGTTAAGTTGTATTGACAAATAAAATGTGTTATCAACTTATCAATCAAATGCTGTTAAAAGTGTGTGGCTCAGTCACTGTCGTTTGAACACTAAAATTTACTTGATTTTTTTAAAGTTAACTGTATTAGATAAATAAAAGACTTTTCTATTATAAACGTTCATGAATATCTACACCACCTGCGTTTTTCTTTTTTTGTTTTTTCGTTTAAGATATTAATCACTAGGCACCCTTGCGGAGTTTCACTGACTAATTTCATGTGACCTTGTACTTACCAAAGTCACATTCAATTCTTCACTTTCGATTAAAACAATCGGGCATGTTGGGCATGTTGACATATCAATGGCTCCTTTGGGACAAACATAAACAGACGTGGCATTAGCCCCTAGAGAGCGTCGCGTACACAGTGACGTACATACATCGAGCAAAGGGCTACTGTACAGTAGACGTATTGGTATTAACATACAGTATTTCAACTTGAAACAAATGGTAGGATTCGGCTCATACACATGCAAAGCGTTTACACTAATTCTAATCAAGCTTCAGGTAACACGATAAATGTGAGGAAGTCGGGTTTTCGCATTGAGACAAGTGGTTACGTTCTATGTGTGCAATGTATCGAACGCAACTTCGGGTGCATTCGGCTAGACTCGGCCACCGTCGGAGCATATGACTTGCTATAAAGCAATTGGCATTGTCATTCGCGCCAATACTCGTTTTGGCCTCTTGACCAGTACACGCTCGAACTCGCTACCAAATCTAGACTTACTTCGTAGACCTAGATCACGCTAATGGACTCGGTATCGTCTCCTTAGCTTATTGTCCACATTAAGTAAAATGTCCTCCGTCGTCTTAAGTTACTTGTAACAATAAACAACTAGAAGTGTTGAGAAATTTTATATTATAAAAATATATTCCAGACGCTGTTTCATTCACCGTTTACTCCATATACTTCAAAATCACAAAAACTTCAGTACCTTTAATTATGATCCTGCATCGCTAATATCGCGCATTGCGATGCAAATGCGACTAACACACGATAGCAATAGCAGCGACGCAGAAGCATGTACATGTTTAGGTGTAAACGGACCATAAACGAAGCCGCCGACCAAGCATTCTGTACATCAATCTAAGTAACTCTACGCAAAAATTATTGCTGGTAAACGACTTTTATTTTGGGGTGAAAAATCACGTTTTACGGTAGGACTCAATGTAACATACTCAAAACATTTTGCTGATGGATTTGAATAGTACGGGGGTCATGGATGTATTTAAAGTAAAGTCATAACATTTAAAACTTGTATTTTATAGAAACACTTGTGAAAAAGTTGGAATTTTGACCCCCTATAACTCCGCAACTAGAAGGTACGGTAAGGTCTGGTCCAGAACCAAAAATATATCGCAATAACAGGGTGAAAAAGTGCCTTTCGGCTTCGCTAAGGGTATTTTTACATCCATTATAAACGTGCGACAGGATCGCTACAAACAGTCGCCGCGGGCGAAGCCCCTTAAAAGAGCTGAGTTGGTTCACTGGTTATCTTTATGCTGTGGCTACTGCCAGTTTTTATTAAAATTTTCATGAATTTCGCTCAGACGGTGACAAATAATGCCGTTTTGGGAACGCTGCAGTGAAAGTAAAGTTTAGGCGGGTTACAGTTTCGTGTTTGTGCTAATTAATTAATTTTGGTCATATTTTACTGATATGAAATGTTGTTAGGAGAGATAGCGACATAAGCGTGAGTTGGCTTTGCTATGATAAGTACCTAAGTATGAATCAGAAGGTAATTTAAAGGAAAATTCAGTTGTAGGTGATTGCAGTGCCATGGTAAGTACCTTAGTACATATCAAAATGTGTTTTAAAGGAATTTAAATTCAGTTGTAGGTCTGGAATTGCATTTTATATTTATGGACAATTAGCTGTTGCCCACGTGGAGATCAAAAGTTATCCCACTGGAACGTACAAAAGCGATACAAAGAATTCAATATTCTTACTTAGATCTGTCCAAATCCAAAAGATCTAAGATCTTCCAAAGTTCAGCACTTCAAAGACTGACACACAGTTACTTTTAGACCTAATATTAAGGATGGATTAAAAAAACTGCTGGTAGCTTTTATGATTATTCGATCAATAATGTGGCATGTAAATATCCTATAGAGTTCCATAAATATATTTTAAAAAAATACGCACAAATTCTTCTACTTTACCGTGATCGTAAATTGTAATTCAACTCTTTGTTCAGAGAGGCGGGAAATAAGCAAGTTACCAAACTCAATGTTTATAAGGCGTGGTTGCTGGGTGAATAAGCTACTGCGTGACATGCCCAATCCGTCGCGTGTGTGTGCACAGACGTTTTAGGAAACAAAACTAAAAGGAACAGTGATAGTCTAGTGGTGTGATCGGTGGCCTGCCATGTCATGGGTCTCGAGTTTGAACCCAAGTTTCCTTGAATAGCGTCTGCCAGTTCATGAAGTTTAGCCTAATAAAAAACGTAAAATTCCAGGATGTCTCAGACGACGTTCACATTTTGACAGCTACTCTTGCGGCGTTGCTTCTAAGCGCCATTTTTTTATTCGTTTTTTGCGATCCTAGCTGTGCAAAGATGCCAGTCTCTTGTACATGTTTTTTACTGAAACGTCTGCCACAATTTCTTGCAAAATAAGCAGCTGACCCACATTTTTTTCTAAATCGACATAAGTACTACTTTAATTTTACGTCGCCATCTTGTATTTCTAAGTCACAATCCAAGAGACTTGTCGTCTCATCATTTTGGGCTAAGTAGCCTCTCTCGACATTTTTTTCCACATATTTTCGTACACATACGATTATTAAAGCTGAAGCCGAGTGTTATGTTAGCAGTTAGACGTGCCTCCGAGTATATTAACGGAGGAAACGACTGGATGGCCATAATTTAATATTACTGAAGGAGGTTTTATGGCGGGGAGGGACGGTGAAATGTTACAATGAAATGAATAAAGATTATCTGAAAAAGTGAAGAACGTGGATGGGAAACAAACACTGTTGCATTAGTAACTGCTGTTGTTTATAGTAACTTTAATATCCTGTTTTTATTCCTTTTTTGAACTGTAATGACTGCCTCGTTGTTGTTGTAGTAGTCGCAAACGTTACTGCTGAGCATAGGGCCCTGGTTTGATTCCCAAGTCGGGCAGAGTGTTATTAGGCTTTTCCATTAGGAATTTCTCAGTTACAGGCATGGGGTCTTAATTTATGCCCCGTGGATGGCTAGTATGACTTGAAACATAACAGGCAAAATTTTATTGCACTACATATTAGGTACACCTCTGCTTAAGCCTTCAAGAATTAAAGACGTCATGTTATGTATGTATCTATGTTTAACTGTGATGTCTGTCTCAAAGATAATTAAAATCAGAAGGCTATCACCACCTCCTACAGAGGTATTGTTTTAATCTTAGTTCAGTGTGGCAAAGCTATACGTCCCACATAGCTCCAAGGCATCTCCAGGGTCTTCGTTCCTGAAAACTACTGATCAGTAAATCCACTATCAATTCGTTGACATACCTTACCTACATTATTAGCCAGTCAAATCTCTTGTCAAGCGGTTGACAACCGGTTAAATTGGATAAGCATTTAGAAATCGTGGGTGAATTTATTCGTATGTTGATGAGGTTTTGCGCCTGATTTACTGCCTTAACTACTTTTAGGGTTAGCTGTTCTGTATTTTTTGGGGTAACAGATTTATTTGCCTTAGATTAACTTCGCGTACAAAAAAGAAAAAACAGAGTCACCGTACATTCAAAATTTCAAAGGACATCACCCAGATTGGGCTAATTTCAGAAGAGCCGGCAGACAAAAATAAATTTAGGTATAATTTGGATAGAGCATAACATAATAAACATTTTTATTGTTACACCTAAGTCGTAAGCTTATCCACCGAGAAATTATTCAACCACAAAATATCTGAGATCACCCAGAATGGGCATATTTTTTGCCAGCCAACAAAAATAAACGCAATAATTAAATAGAGCTTATGGATATGAACATTTTTTATTATGCCACCCAAGTTCTACTCCCAAGTTTTAAGTCTTCTACTTCTTCTTTTCGTGTCGATGAAACTTAAATGGTGTTAGACCAGTATGTACCCATAGCCACCTTCACAGCTCTAACATTTGCTTCGATTAAATCCTGGAAGGTGCAAGTGGTGGTGCAGTATTGGCAAGACAGTGGGTAGGGCATATCTTGCAAAGGGTCTCCAGTCTCCACATTGGCATTCTGTTTGGGATGGATCGAGGATATCCCATTTGGCCAGGATGTATCTACAGTGGCCAACCTGGGTCCGCAATCGGTTAAGAGATTTCCAGATTCGGCAGTTTGTATCAGATAAAAGGAAAGGCAAAGGCTAATTGTGCGGAGAACCTGTGGCGATGCTCCCCAGCTGGTAGATGTAAGGCGGCAAAGAATGTTATTCCAAGTTCCGACTTTCTATTTGTTTTAAATAAGTAATAATAATTAGGTATTAAGTCTTGAGCAAGCGTGGTGATCAATGCTCGTGCGTTCTCTGTATGAGAAGAGGCCTTTGCCCAGCAGTGGGACAGTTACAGGCTGATGTTATTTTTTAGGTATAAAGTTCTGTAATACATAGGTAACTTATTGTGTTTTATTCCGCAGACAAAATAGATGTTTTGTAAATATTTTACAATTTACATTTTATGTAGGTTTTATTAAATTATTATATTATCTTCTTTATTTGTCTTTTCTACACATTTGTTTCATTTTAAAATGTTTCTTACTTATAAACGTAAAAAAAACATTTAAACATAAGGGGTGTAAATAGACCCTTAATGAAGCCCAAAGGTACTTGTTCTCCCTGTCATTGCGATCATTTTTTTGTTCTAGACAAGGCCTAGGAACCTCATAGTTACGCAGATATTAGAGGTCAAAGTTCCAACTTATGCACAACTTTTTTTTTAACTAGTTTTTAAGGTTATAATTTTACTTTCAATACCTCCATGACCCGTTTACTATTCAATGCACCCATCAGCACAATGTATTGAGTTAGCGTTACATTGAGTTTTACCGTAAAACGACATTTTTTTATTTAAAAAAAAAGTCGTTTCCCAGCAATAATTTTTGCGTAAGGTTACTTAGTTTGATGTACAGAATGCTTGGTTGAGGGCTTCGTGAAGGGTTAGTTTATACATTGTATAAATAAAATACTGTTCCACCGGTGTCGGGAATAGGGTCCAAGCTACCGGTGGTTAGGGCTCCTAAGACAGGAACCTCCTCACATGCGGGCCATATCGAGGAGTACTGCCTAAATCAAGCCCTTGATCCAACCGCCTAGCGAGAGCCGCGACAGATGTTCCTCGAGACTCGAGGTACTTTATAGTTTCCCTTTGTCAGCTGTCACGAGGTTCTCTTCATGCGAGATGGTAAAATCGACTATCATTACGAGGCCCACTGATCGGTCTATCACCACTATATCAGGCGTTGGCAACAATAGTCCTGAAAGTAAAGATAGGCCGATCCCAGTACAACGTGACATGGTCTTTCTCGAGAACTGGGACGGGCATATACAATATGATTCCACAAGTTTACATTTCAAGGCAATTGCTGGTGAATAATTCTGTAATCATTATTATTAAAAAACTTAAAACTTAGGTATAGAAGTTGGGTGGCACAGTAAAAAATTGCCCAATCTGGTTGATCTCAGTTATTTTGTGGTTGAATAACTTCTCGGTGCATTGGCTTACGACTTAGGTGTAAAAATTGAAAATGTTTATTAAGTTACGCTCTATCCAAATAATAAGTTTATTTTGGTTATCAGAGTTTTTATGTCACCCATGGGCCTCAGGCTTGGCTTTACATGCCGTCGAGAAATATCTCTCAGGCATGCTGGTTTCTTCACGATTTTCTGATTCACCGAAACAAGTGATAATTATCACTGCTTACACTGTAGCGTCACTGTGAAAATAACGGTGTGTTCACCCGGAAATAAAATAAAATTTCGTGCTAGGCGTCATTCAAATCACAAAACAACATTCTCAAAACATTTTTTATTTGTTCACAGGTATATTCGACACGGACGGTGTTCACGTGCCGGGCACGGAATGCGACTTCCAGTTCAGCCGGTCCGGCAGTCGTCCGACACACGGCCGGTTGTACAGCCCCCGGTACCCGTCCATCTACCCCAACAATGTGCGGTGTTCCTACCATTTTCATGCGAGGTAAGATTTATTGGGATGGTGTTTTTTTTTGCAGTTTGGCTAAAACAAAGAAATTTGTAAAAATCTGGACTAAACTGAACTCGTAGTCGAATCTTGGCCGACTCAGTTTAGATTGCCGTCGAAATAAAAATGTAGCATCGAGCCTCTATTCAAAAGAAGTTTGCAAAGGTACTGCGGCCGCTTTTGGCTAGCCCTAGTTATAAACAGAAGGGTTAGCCAGAGGTGTACCTATAATATGAGTCCTCGTTAAACTGGTCAGTATCCCTCACTATAGACAGTTTCTACTAATTATAGAAATTGTTTAGTTGCCGCAACTGTCGAATTCACAAAACTGTCAAATCAACGAAACTGTCGAATTAAATAAACTGACGAGTGAAGTAAACTGACCGGTGTTTGGCGGACTTTACAATACATTTGAGTTTATTACAATACATTTCAATTTTAACAGTTTAAGTTTCATTTAATAGAACCCCCTTTTGAGATCGGCACTCTCCAGTTTAAAGCCGCCTTGTAAATACCTAAATATTGATGATACCACCACTATTTTCTTTGAAGCGGGCAAGAGACCGTATATACATACGTAGACGAGATCAAGATAAAATCAACTACTCGTTTTAATACCAAGCACTCCGATTGCTTTTCTATCATTCTCGTTCCATTCATTGAAATTGCATTCTTGTAGCACTACCGTACTTCCAAAGACATTCTGTGTAATGTTCAGCACAGTTTGAGTTATTCAGGATTCATTAAAAGCTATTTTCCTTTTTTTCAGACCCAAGGAACGCGTGAAAATTGTGTTCGAAGAAGTTGCTCTTCAAAAAGGTGACATAAGGTTTGTACAACATTGTACTCTATTTGATTATAAGAAGGTATAATATTGTTGAAAATATTTTAAAATTCAAAAAATCACGTTTCTAAAGAGAAGAACTCGGGAACCTCCTCACAATAGATTGTACAATGTTATGACGTCATCATCATCAGTGTAGCACTCGGAAAATGTCCACTGTTGAACGTGGTTTGCCCTCCCCTACCATAAATTCCTATTATTATAGCCAGCCAGACATCTGGTGGCTTCCATTTTTGTAAACGGTACTTTTATATTTCTGTCTGTGAAGGAACATGGTAATTGCAGTTTTAATGGTGCTGTTTTCATTGTTAACTGCAGATGCGTACACAAATTAACCTAATAAAAAATATGACGCAGAAAAAGAAATATACAGACGATGACACCAATAAAAGTTTCGCCTAAAAAACCAAACACACTTAACGAAATTAAACCCAAATAGAAGCATTCACGACACAATCATAAAACACTTCGAAAGCCATAATTCTCAAGCTAAAAATCCATCTATAAAAATAAAATTGCACGTAAAGTTATTCCATAAAGTCACCTTCATACGAGGACTGGATGATAAAACTGGGAAGGTAAGCGCCATAATCGAATTTCTGATCGAAAATATTGAATGTGATGACGGGCGTGCAACGAGAATCGTGGGGTAGAGCCACCAGATGGCGCCCCTAGTTTTGAGACGTCTTGATATTTTTGTGACCTATGCTAATACTACTATTCGTCCCTTTTGTTTTTTTGTAAAAACATTATGATTTAAAAGAGTGTCCATGGAGTTTCTTGCCCATTCTTCTCCATAGAGATCTACGCTTTGGAATGGGCAACTACAGTACTTTCACAGTTATTATGTCTTGTGACTGGGACTGTAGCTTCATTTTTTATTGCTGTCTTTGTTTCGACAATTCAAAAGTGCCTGTAATTGGCCTACTTGAAATAAATGCTGTTTATTTTTTTTTTCGTTGACTAAAAAGTTGTGTGGTAATCAGTTGTCGTGGTATGAGCATGTGATGCGGAACATGTCGTGAAAGTTTTGAGTACGAATGTGGATGGGTATAAGAGTAGAGGAAGACCAAAGAAATAATGGATGGACTGTGTGAAGGCTGATATGGCAAGAAAGGAGGTGTCTGATGAGATGACGAGTAATAGAGAACTTTGGAAGGAAGAAAAAAAACATTGGTATATGATGCGATGGTAGGAGCATGATGATGCTAATACTACTATTATCTTATATCCTTGAGGATATGAGAACCTTGAACAATGAAGAGATTTAAAGGTGCACAGATATTTCTTTCGATGGTAGAATATCTAACTTCTCGTCTTTTCATGATGCTCGATCATTATGCTGAGTCGTAGTGGGACAAAGCTACATACTTGCTTAGCAATGTAACTTTTGAACATGTAAAAATGTTCTTCTTGGCTAGGGAGTCTGAGAGACCGCCCACCGACGTTGATTCTTTATTGAAACATCTGAATGCCTTCAAAGTTATCAAGCTGGCCTGGTCAATGTTCGTTCCATCTCTGTGTGATAAGAGCTTTTGCTCTGCTGTGACAGAACCAGTTGAAATATAACATAACATCATAACATCACGCCTGTAATCCCCGGTGGGTAAAGCAGAGGTGTATCTAATAGTACACCCACATTTCGCCAGTTATGTTTAATTCCCATGTACTAGGGGTCGAGCCTATTGCCATCAACGGGGCACAAATTCAGACTCCGTGGCTGCTACTGAGAAATTCCTGATGGAAAAAACCGAAAACAATTTGCCCGACCCGGGAATCGAACCCAGGATGTCATGCTCAGCAGTCGAGATTGCGGCCACTAGAACAACTAAGCAGTCATGTCGAAATATACCCATTTAGTTATAGTAGAGAAAAAATAAAACGTATTTATTTGTCACAGCGATATGTGCAATCGTGCATTACAAAGAAAAACTTAACAAATATAAAAAAAAAAAAATAACAAAATAAATAGTTGGCAGCTGCACTTCGTGATAGTAAAAAGCAGCCCACTCATTACAATGCTGTAGTATGCAGTGCTTTGGGGGAACCACAGAGCAGCGCTGTTTTCAGTGGTCACCCAAAACTAGAGATAATAAATAATGCCCACATTTCGTGAAAATTAATCAGCAAACATCTGTTAAAATGTAAATAAAAACCGACTATTCATACAATATTGCGTTAATGCACAAAAGAGTAAATTATGCAATGCTGACCGCCAAGCGATTTCGGGTTTTGGTTGTTGGCTTGCTTCGTTACGTTTCTCTCTGCTTTATTTTTAACATTAAAATGAAAGCGTATGAAATATAAAACAGGCAATGAAGAACATTTTACTTTGAAAACTCTTTATACAGATCAGGAGGACTAGAATGGCTGGTTTACCAGAATGTTAATAGGATAGAATAAAATAGAATACTTATAGAATAGAATATACTTTAGTGTACACCAAAATAGAAACAGAACGGTTTTACAATATTGTTAATTTTATGGTTGCAATGGCGGTCTTATCGCTGACAGCGATATCTTCCAGACAACCTTTGGATGGACTGTACGAACATGAAATAGAAAAAAGGGGAGGTAGTCAGTGTACTGCTAATACTATACAAAATTTAAAATAATACAAGTATAATGAATCACGTTGAATTTTTAAAATAGTCACAGGCGCATTTAATATTATCAACTTTGTGACCATTTTACGAATTTTAACGTAAGTCATGTTTAGTCTTATTATGAGTATGCTAAAGCGGCCATTGTAGGCCCCTAGTAGGCATAGACCAATAGGTGCTTTTTTGGGATCATAACTTACTAATATATTGAGCCGGCTGAAGCATTTTCTTCCAATAACCAAGTAAACAATAGAATAAATTGAAAACCGTTTACCGTACAACACTTTCATGACAAACAAAATTCACCCCTCGAGAATACATCCTCCACGCATGATTTCGGTTTTCGCGTAAAACCGGTTAACCAAAATAGCCGAACTGTAGCCAATCCCAAAAGTGGGTAGTAGAGTTGGCATAATTAAATTATGGTTATAACGGTCGACTAGTGCTCCCGTAAATGAGCTCGGTTCATAAACTATACGTACTTGTTTAATTAAGCGGATAATGTTTGAATGGGCCGCTTTCGGTCGCTACGTCATAATGCAGCCTGGAGTTATTTTGCATAATAGTTTCGGTCAAGTGTAGCGGAGAGAAATTAAGTACCTATCCATGGGTGGTTGGTAATTTTGTTTCAGTGTTTTAAAGAGGAAAAGCGATTTTGGTTGGCAAGTGCTGTGAATGTAACATTGCTTCTTTGACTGGTCAACATAGATAACCTTCTCTAGATTTCATATAGAAGACAACTTATGCGCGCCAGACATCAATGCATTTGTACGGATGTAACGCTATGATTGTATTTATCTATTCAGTGGCAGTGAATGTGGTAGGTCTTATTAACATTTTATCAGTGATAGTGAAAAATGACAAAATCAAGTTAAAAGTCACTGTAGAACTATGAAACGCTTTAAAAGCGACTAGCCAAGCCTAAAAATAAAAACATTTTCAGTCGAGTAACCTCACTGAAAATTTGCTCGTCAAACGCCTGCGTAATCTGAACATACTAAAACTGAATTATATTTTGCTACATCAGTCACAAACATAATACGCCCCTATACTAATTATTGTTCGTAGCTAGATAACGGGCAGGCCTACACAATCTACCTGACCGCTATCGTCGTATAAGCATAACAGAACACGCTCCGCCTACTCGACTTTATAACTGGGTCAACCCAAATATCTTCCATTTCATTTACCTTTGCTATAATCACAACAACCTGTAGAGTTTTTTTTTCAACATAATGTACGTGATCTAAAATACACACGAAAAATAAGTTGAAAATACTTTAAAGGTGACATAGGGTTATGAGATCTAGGGTGTAAAGTTCCTTAATATTCCATGGAAAAGGGGGATCCCCCGATCAGATGGGTGATGTGTTTGGTGGGCTACTACGCGGCAATTGCTGTCGAGTTTTTGCTACATAGTCTTAAGTCGCGGATAACCTTAACGGCGCGATTTAGAATTTTGATGTTAGTTCTTCATTTGTGTCATAGATGGCGCTGTAGTACTTTTTGTGCTATGTTGCCGTAGGACTTTTTAGAGTGCCGCTACAGTGACATCCCTGAGTAAGAACATCTGTTGCTATAGTGTTATAAATGTTGTTCATATTACTCATGAATCATCTAACAGATATATTTTTCGTCGTTAAAAATATATATTATTAAGAATAGAAATTCGATGACGAGACTCTGATATCATCAATTGTAGAAATTCTTAAGGAATACTTTATCTAAACAACCACTGAAGGTCCATCCGTCGTAAACCGCAGAATAAATATAATCAGCCTAAACTGACCCCGCTGATGCAGGGCTCTTTAGTCAAAAGGAGGCCCCTGAGCCTGGCTCAGTGCGGTGGTATCACGTTTCGGAATTTTTGCTTCTGGGACATCTGGTTTCCTCATATTTGCCTGAAAAGTGTTGACTGTTTCATTCGTGTCCTGTTGTTTGTTCATTACAGGCACTGATAGACGCTACTAAAGGCGCCATACTAGTGGCTCAGTTTTGGGCCGATATAATTTTGATTACCATCGACACGCTAAGAAAAAAAAGTGTTGACAGCATAAAAAAAAAATAGAAATCATCCAGCATCCTTCCTAAAAAAGCTAAAGACGAAAGAAATCTCAAAAAAAAAATTGTTTCCACTTTGTTTATATCATGTTTCGATTGTTTAAAAATAAATCCATATTCTCTATCAAGTTAAAACAAACAATTCAGTGTCAAAACAACGGCTCAAATCACAGAGCCTACATTTCTCTTTTCAACTAATCAATACAGTGTTGCCAGTGTAGCTATAAATAAATGAAACAAGACTGAATATTTTACCACCGTGTATGCCTCAGGCGTTGACATCGGCAAGCCGGAACACCTTGTAAAGGTATTTGCTCCAGCTAATCCGTTTAAGGGTGACACCGTAACTAAATTTAGTGGAGAACTGGTTAGTGGTGAGGGAAATTTTAGCAGCTCATAAACACGCAAGGAGGTAAATGTTATAACGTAGACTTAAGTTAATATAGTGGTCGGGTTGCCTTCAAAGAAAATGTCAACACGACGCTTACCAAGCGTTTTAAACCATTCTTTACTATTATTATGAGTCTGTTTTATGTCACTGCAGGGAAGATGCGTCCCTTCGGGTGACCACTGAAAACCAGCGCTGTGCCAGTTTATCTTCATCACATTTTAATTTTAATGAAAAAAAAAAAGAAAGAAATAGTTACATTATGGTGAGATAGATTAGTAACATCCAAAGAAACAAAAAAAAACCGACTTCCAAAAAAAACCCCTAAAAAGGTGGAAAATAACTTTACTTTCGGAAGTCGGTGACTATTGTTTGTTTCATTGACTTTTTTGCCACCGACTTCCGAAAGTAAAGTTATTTTCCACCTTTTTAGGGGTTTTTTTTGGAAGTCGGTTTTTTTTTGCAAAAAAAGTTTTTATTTTACCCTTTTTAGTTATCGTATCACACACAAATCCTTGTCAAGTATCAATTTCGCAATTTCTTTTACTTGGATGACATTTTTTCCAGTTATTTTGATTTCAAAACCAAACTGCTGAACCGATTTTGATGAAATTTCTATGGAACCAATCGGGAAGTAAATCCATTCAGATAAAAGAAAAATTTTTCAAATCGGTTCATAAATGACGGAGATATGAGGTAACAAACACAAAAAAAAAAAAACATACAACCGAATTGAGAACCTCCTCCTTTTTTTGAAGTCGGTTAAAAATACAAAATGTTTTATTCAAGAAATTTGTTACAACAATGGGTTGGGCAATTTTTGCCTGTATTAGGAGACCCCGCTCTTCCATAGCAAAATAATTACAACAGTAACATGTGGGTAATAAAACTAGAGAAGAAAAACTGGAAGAACCGGAAACTAGAAGTAACTTAACTAAAGCTTTTGCTTGCCTAAAATTGCAGTCAGATTTATTTGGAAAAAACAAACGAGCCTTCCCTAGTTATCAATCTGTCTAGAAAGCAAATCCTGTGCCACTACCTTCCATAAATTTTTCAATTCACAAAGTAGCTCCGACCTAACTTCGAATGTCTCGAAACACTGCAAAGCTGTTCTACAATTTCAAGTATATATTCCGACAGCCGTCCTTAACATAACTCGACTAAACTCAGGACATTCCTGCAAAGGAATTCCATAAGTCCGGCTGGAACTTGACTAACTAAATTAACCTAACCGAATTATTCGTGCAGTAATATAGCGTGGGCTGTATTAATTAATAATAATTAACTGTGTAATCTTTGCTTTGATTATCTTAGAATAAGAATGGTTTATTTGCATAAAATACAGGTGTTACCAGATATGAAAGTTGGTGATGTGTGTACAAACCATATTTTGCCTGTTCGAGGCAAGCAAATTTATTTTACACTAGCGACCCGCCCTGGCTTCGTACGGACACAGACAGACAGTACAGAATATACCAATGACGAAAGTATATTTTCACCAGATAGAAACTTAGATGCAAACTGTGGCAATGAAAGCTTAAAAAAAGTTCAAAGTTGCCTTCATTTTTAACGTGGAAAGTTCCTACTTCGTTCAAGCTAGCTTCCACTTAATCTTAGCAGTCATTTACCGTCCACAGCGCTGTGTGGCTGGCAAGCCGTCATCAATTCAACCGATAAAATCCTTTAGTGATCTTTCTAGTATAGCTTTGAAATGATTAAACGATAGCCTTTTGCTTTCTTCTCGTACTCCGATGAAAGCATTTTCTATGTAACTTTGTTTTGCTTGACCTACACGCGGTATTTTAATCTGTGTGCCAAGATAGCTAACTTACCATAAAAAAATCTTTAATCACGCTGGAAATCCAAAATTGATGACCGATAGTCATCGCTGCATATAGTACACCCACATGTGGACAGTTACATACTAGTCCATGTCATATAGGGTCTACTGGCATCAAACAGACATAGATCCTGACTCTGAGTTCTTACTGAGAAATTCCTGTTTGAAAATCACAACAACACCTTACCCGACCCTGAAATCTAACTAAATATCTCATGTTCTCATGCATCTGCATGCAGACTTAATAATAAAACACAACACTTCTATCAATTCACAACTTACCCTTATTTACTCAAAGGTACTTAAGTACATACTCGTCACGTTTAAAGTGCAATAAACATGTAATCACGTCGCAGTTTCCCTGTCTGTCAACATTACATTACCATAATGATGGGGCTTCCATACATACTGCTTATATCATAGACCCTGATTTACTCTTAGGGATGCTTCACTTAAGTTCGGGTCGGCAAGTTTTGGCGCAATCGAATATACAGTGTCACCAAAATGTTGTATGTGGCAGCTGTTTTTATCGCGACTATGTTGGAAAAAGTTTAGTTCAGTTTGATGGTCTGCGGCACACCCTTTATGACAGTGCATTTCGCATATATATACTATATTCGAGAAAAAGCCCCTCGGCTTAGTTATAATTGTGCCAAACCGACCTCGGCATGATGAAGTTTGCCGGTCGGCAAAAAAGGAAAAAATGAGACGTGGAAAACGAGTCAAATCGAACCCGAATATCGTAAATAAAACAAATAATACTGATTCGGATGTGCCGAACCGAACAAAGGTTTAGCAACCCTTAAAACAATTCAATTACTTATTTATCTTTATACTCTTCTTGCTTAATGGATTGAGAGAATTTTGAACGTTGTCCAAGTTTGGGCTTGAAATCTTGTTTACAGTAAATAAACCGGTTTTGCATTTATCTGAAATGTTTATTTTACTAAAATTGAAACGCTGTTCTGGTGGTAGTAAAGTTAATAGTTTTACAGTTATTCAACACTGGTGTACTACTAAGTTAATAAGTAAGTGGGTACTTAAGTACTGCCAAGTTATTTCCAAATCTGCACTACTGTAATGTAAATTCGATTCTATAGTCATATCATAATTATTTGATCGGTCTGAAAACTGATGGAACCCATTGGCAGCGGTGATCCAATAAGGCCCTTTCATGAACATTACATAAATTGTAATTGTTTTTCAATTATTAAAATACAAGGCATTATGCAAATTTTAACCCGGAAACTAATATCGGGGTTAACATTTTTGCGATAAGCCTTATGACCAATATTAGTTAAGTTAACTTGACTCTTCGCGTTTGTGCTAGGCCCACAGGTATTCTTTGACTTGTATTTTTAACCGCCTTCTAAAAAAGGATGAGGTTCTCAATTAGGTTTTTTTTTGTTTTTTTTTTTGTTTGTTACCTCATATCTTCGTCATTTATGAACCGATTTGAAAAATTCTTATTTACGATTGGTCCCATCGAAATTTCATCAAAATCTGTTCAGCAGTTTGATTTTCAAATCAAAATAGCTGCAAAAAATATGTCATCCAAGTAAAAGAAATTGGGAAATTGATACTTTGTTACGTAATGTGACGGTGGTTTGCATAAGAAAACGCTAGCTACGGAACAGGTTTTAATATATGGTAAACACAAAGAAATATACTAAGATTACTTAACTAATAACTTAACCTATCTACAACTAAGAGGGCGCCAGGAGGATTTTGGCAGGCGTAAAGCGCATGGAACCTTCCAGTCCAAAATAGAATAGCCGGCTGGCGTAGGTCTTCACCAAGTATGTGGTGGCTTTTGTTAACAATAATTTCAAATTTTACATACGGTTTGGCATGTGCACTTGATAATCTCCAAAATAATCCTCAACCAATAAAGGGCGTGACGGTAGGCTGTAACAAGCAGGTAATAATACGTTGAGTAAAAGTAACATAAACTGCACTGGTAATCAGCTATTAATGGCGTAATTAAAAGATAACTCACCCCTTTATTGTTGGATAATTTACAGTAAAAATATCGTGTTGTAACCAATTCACTAAATTGCAATGGCGGTATATTGACAATGTTCGCTCTCACCGAGCGACACACGTCTGTCTCTGATTGGTGTTTGCGGTGCTCTGTGTCCTTCAAACTCACGGTGGTCATTATAACTATCTTTGTTTGTTTAGAAAGACTTAGGAACTTACAAAAAGACATACTAGGCGGAGCCGGGGTTTGAACGCGCGACACTTAACACCGCAGTCCGAAATCTGAGATCATCGCTACTTGAGTTGTAGTTATTACGTTCAAATTTTGGTTCCCGTCATGCCTAGTGGAATGACGTCATTACAAATATCCCCCTCCCAGAAGAAAAAAAAACCCATTTTTTTTTTATCTTTTTAAGTCGTTTGCATGCCAAATACCTAAGTTCTTGCCCTGCAAGTTTTGCAAACGATACACATTATTGGAGAGTTTCTGTACAATTTTGACTTTTTCAAACTTTGGTGCAAGTTTGGCCATGAATTTATTGCTTGCTTTGGATAAATATTTGGTTTTCTTCCACGCATATTCCCCTTCTGCAAATGTTGACGGTCTAAAATTCTTGTTATAGTGTTTTCTGCTATTGTTATGGGATTTCTTTAGTTTCATCTGAACCTCTTTGTACAAATTTTGTCGTGTCGCGTAATCACTAGCAACATTTTCAAAGTTACACTTTAAGTTTTTGCTCAATTCTATATAATCCAAATCTAGTGCCGAAATGTCAAGAGGTGAAATCGAAACTTCCCTGCCAAGAAATAGGTATGACGGCGTATAACCTGTAGTCTCGTGTACAGCTGTATTTATGGAATGTGCAATACCTTGTAAGTGAATGTCCCATTCGTTATGTTTTTTAACACTCGAATTAGCAGCTATTAGTGTCCCTACTACCCTATTCACCCGTTCGGTCGGATTGCTTTGGGGATGATAAAGAGGTGTATACCATAGATGCGTCTGGTACTTAGCAGCTACTTCTTTGAACAATTGTGACTCAAATTGTTTGCCGTTATCACAAATGATTGCCGTAGGTGCTCCAATCAATAACATTTGACGTTCAACAATTTCACATATTTTGTCTGCCTTTCCCGTTCGCAAAGGAAAGAGTAAAACAAACTTGCTAAACCAACATGACATAACTAATAACATGGTATTACCTGTTTTGCTTCGGGGAAATGGACCCATTAAGTCTAAGGAAATCACTTGCCATGGCCGAGATACATCTCTATGTTGGCCCATCAGTCCAAAAGGATGTTGCTGTGATACTTTATATTTTGCACACGTCTCACAATTACTAACGTAATTCTTTACATCTTTTAGCATGTTAAACCAAAAAAAATCCTTTTTTATTCTGTACAATGTTTTACGCACACCTAAATGCCCAGAATTTATGTCATCATGACTCTTTTTTAACACCTCGTCTTTTAGTTTATCCGGTATAAATAATTTCAAATTGCAACTATCGCTTGGATACTGTTTTAATTTAACTATTCTATAGAGCAGACCTTTATACACAGCCCACTTGGTATTTTTGTTTGGATTTCCATTAATTTGATTCACCTTATTTAGATACCAATCATCTTTGTGTTTCTCCAATACTTTTATGAAATTTGATTCCAAGATATTGATGTCTACTGACCTAGAAAGGGCATCAGGCACTATATTAAGTTTACCTGGCCTATGAACTATATCGAAAGAAAATTGCTGAAGTTTCATAGCCCATCTTGCTAATCTTCCATGAGGATCTTTCATTTTATGAAGCCATAACAATGCCTTATGGTCCGTAATTACTGTAAAATGTGTTCCATCAATGTATGGTCGAAATTTCTCGACTGCATATACCACACTCAAAAGCTCCTTCTCGGAAGCCGAATAACGTTTCTCGCAATCATTTAGCTTCCTACTAAGGTATGCCACAGGTTGATCAGAGTCTTCTGTTTTCTGACATAAAACAGCCCCAATACCCTCATTTGATGCATCACATTGTATAATGAACGGTTTATTATAATCCGGGCATGACACTACCGGAGCAGAAGTGAGCAAGGTCTTAAGGTTCAAAAATGCTTCTTCCGTAGTTTGTGACCACACAAACTTTGTTTTCTTATTTCCCTTAGTAAGATTATGTAAAGGGGCGGCAATCAGAGAAAAGTTTTGTACAAATCGCCTATACCAACTAGCTAACCCAATGAATCTTTTGAGTTCCGTGTAATTATTAGGTCTCGGAAAATTTAATATTGCCGTAACTTTCTCAGGGTCGGTTCTGAGGCCTTCCCTATCCACTATATACCCCAAAAATTTTAAACTAGATCTAGCGAATTTGCACTTTTCAACGTTAACACTCAGATTTGCTTCCTTCAAAATAGTCATAACCCTTCTCAATGCTTCTAGATGTTCATTAAAGGTAGAAGTGCAAATGATGATGTCGTCTAAATATGCCCAAACTTTATCATTATGTGCTTGAAATAAAATGTCCATCAATCTTTGTTGTGTTTGGGATGCGTTAACCAAACCGAAAGGCATAACCTTAAACTGAAATAAACCTCTACCAGGCACAGCAAAAGTAGTTTTTTCTTTACTCGTTTCTTCTAGTGGTATCTGCCAAAACGCTGATTTTAAGTCTAACGTGCTCAAATATTTCGCACTGCGAAGATTATCAATTATGGTCGTAACTCTAGGTAAAGGATATGTGTCTCTTTTAGTGATTTTGTTTAATTGCCTGCTGTCCAAACAGAGTCTATTATCCCCATTTGGTTTTTTGACTAACAGCACTGGTGAGCACCAAGGACTAATGGATGGCTCTATCACATCATTCTCGAGCATATAATCTATTTCTTTCTCTATCTGTTTCTTTATGATTGGTGAAAAGTTATACTGTCTTTGGTAAGCAGGTTTGTGGTTTTCTGTGTCAATGTTATGATTTAGTATAGAAGTTCTACCTAACCCTACTCCAATAGTCTTCCTCATTTCTGAAACTAGCAAACCCAATTCCTGTTGTTGCCTTACACTTAAATCTTCGATAGGTATGATTGAAGTTTTAGTCGTTTCTAACAGCGAGACTTCTTTGTTTATTAAGGCGCAATCGCTCTTTAGCTTAACTTGGATGCCAAAAGCATCAAAAAAATCCTTGCCGAGTAATAAATCTTGAGATAAACCTGGCATGACCAACATTGCCATAATATGAAATTGGTCATCAAACGACACCGGCACATCAAAGGCCTCAGTAATGGTGTGATAAGTTCCATCTGCTGTGGACAGCCTAGCTCCCGGCAAAACGTACGAGCGCAGGCCTAATGCCGTTAAAACAGCAGCAAACTTAGAACTTATAACTGACAAGTTTGCTCCACTGTCTAATAAACCTATACAGTCTCGTCCCATAACCTTGAATTTAATAAAATTACGATTGTCATTTTCGTTGTGGAACATTTTACAGATTTCATTGTGTTTGAAGAAATGCTGTAAGGTATGTAACCAATCCTGCCATTCTTTGCTTTGTTTTTGTAGGGGAAGCACTACTTGGCAGGTTTTGTGCCTTCCCCTAAAGCGTTTCCCTTACACGGGCAGTTTTTCGAAGTAACCCCAAAACGACCGCACTTATAACAAAATAGCCGTTGCTTAATTGCCGTGCAGGCTCTAAAAAGATGACCTGTTTCTCTGCAATTCCAGCAGCGACTGCCTACAGTTTTTTTTTCTGCTATCTCTGCAACTACAGCCGTTTCATTAATTTCTTGATTGATACTAAACGTGCCAGGTTTATAAGCCAGATCTGGCTCTAATATAATTTTATGACTTTGTGGCTCCTGAAAGTTGTCACAATTACGTTTGGTTCTTTCCAATAATAGCAATACGTCAACCAGATCCTCAACAGACCCAAAGATGTCCCTACATACAGCTCTTTGGAAATATGGCTGTAGATTTCTTATTATGACCTGAATTTTTTCGTTTTGTGAAATTTTATTAGGTAACCTCTTAAACATATTCTGCATAACGAAAATGTAAATAACTGCTGACTCGTCTTTACCCTGTGTTCTAGCCTTAATCTCCTCCAACAGTTCTTCCTGATAATACGGAGATTGAAAAGTGCGTTTGAGAAGAAAGACCAGCTCCTCCCAATCACATACTTTGTCTTTATTCGCCCTATACCATATAAGTGCATCGCCCTCAAAGAAATCAATGGCATATCTCCACAAATCAATATCCCTAGCATTGCGAGCTTCTTTTATTTCTTCTACTCGTTCTATAAAAGCATTCACACTTAAATTATTTCTACCGGAGAACTTTATACCCCAAGTACTGATAGGAATTAATCGATGAATCACCCCGTCCTCCATGGTGGAACAGCGAAACAATTTTTGAGTTTTAAACTTGTCATCAAAACAATCCTCAAAAGTGCAAGTCTTCCTTTCTATTTGCGGGTGACTTAAATCCTTGGAAGTCGTTGCTGCTACGACGTTGCTACTTTCCTCCATCTTTTTAATAATTTTGTTACCAATCTCACCTAAGGTTTCTACTAAATTATGTTTGTCCTCAGCTGATAAATCACCTTCTGTTGGTGATTCATCTCGCTCCTCTAACAAAGCTAATAAACTGTCTCCCTTGTTTTTTAGTTCCAATAATTGTTTTGTTTCGGCGTCTGATTCCGGTTTGATGAAGGCTAATCTGTTTTGAACATGAATTAATCTAGATAGCAATCTCCTAAATAATGGTTTATCCGGCCTGTCTGACAATTCCGAAATATATTGTGTTAGTACCTTAAGTTTTGACGCGCATGTTTCAAGTTCCACCGTAGTGGAATCTAAAGTTTGTCTCGGAGCTTTTATCTCATGGCTGTAATCCCCAGTTTGTTCACTTACAAGTATTTCCTTTAATAGTTTCCGTAATACTGGGACAACCGCCCTCACACCTACACCTCGACACGCCAGTTCAAACTCTAATTCATCTTTTAAGAGGTAGAGAGGATCCATTTTCAATTATGACAAGAGAATATATAATTGACTTATGGTAAAAACAAAAGTAACCGCCCGGTATGATTTCGCAATAAGAAAGATTATTATTATTATTATTTTTTTTTTTCCTTTTTTCTTTCTTTTTTTTTTTTACCAATTTTGCATCAAGCGTTGCACAAATATTCCTATGACAATTTTTAAAATCATATGCAAATGACGAAAAAAAGAAACAAAAAAAAAACAAAAAAAAAATAGGTTACCCTGTATACACTTAGAAATATTTTTACACCAAAGTTTGCCAAAGTAAAACACGTCGAACATACATCAGAAGCACATAAAATAATCCAACTACTATGAGTTGGACTTAAAATACAATAATGAAAATATGCAAATGCCGAATCATTACAAATTACCTAAGCTACCCGCTTACGGTAAATAACAACACAAAAACAGACTTACGATGTCAAGTTATTACGTAAATTTAGTAATGAGTATACAAAAAAAACTCACAACTCAATACCATATTAAAAATTCTGAAGAAACAAACAAAAAACAAACAATAATTCACTACAAACCACTAATTAGAATTTTAACGTTAGGCGCCATGTTACGTAATGTGACGGTGGTTTGCATAAGAAAACGCTAGCTACGGAACAGGTTTTAATATATGGTAAACACAAAGAAATATACTAAGATTACTTAACTAATAACTTAACCTATCTACAACTAAGAGGGCGCCAGGAGGATTTTGGCAGGCGTAAAGCGCATGGAACCTTCCAGTCCAAAATAGAATAGCCGGCTGGCGTAGGTCTTCACCAAGTATGTGGTGGCTTTTGTTAACAATAATTTCAAATTTTACATACGGTTTGGCATGTGCACTTGATAATCTCCAAAATAATCCTCAACCAATAAAGGGCGTGACGGTAGGCTGTAACAAGCAGGTAATAATACGTTGAGTAAAAGTAACATAAACTGCACTGGTAATCAGCTATTAATGGCGTAATTAAAAGATAACTCACCCCTTTATTGTTGGATAATTTACAGTAAAAATATCGTGTTGTAACCAATTCGCTAAATTGCAATGGCGGTATATTGACAATGTTCGCTCTCACCGAGCGACACACGTCTGTCTCTGATTGGTGTTTGCGGTGCTCTGTGTCCTTCAAACTCACGGTGGTCATTATAACTATCTTTGTTTGTTTAGAAAGACTTAGGAACTTACAAAAAGACATACTAGGCGGAGCCGGGGTTTGAACGCGCGACACTTAACACCGCAGTCCGAAATCTGAGATCATCGCTACTTGAGTTGTAGTTATTACGTTCAAATTTTGGTTCCCGTCATGCCTAGTGGAATGACGTCATTACAACTTGACAAGGATTTATGTGTGATGCGATAACTAAAAAGGGTAAAATAAAAACGTTTTTGCAAAAACATAACAGACTTCCATAAAAAAGTGGAAAATAACTTTACTTTCGGAAGTCGGTGCCAAAAAAAGTCAATGAAACAAACAATAGTCACTGACTTCCGAAAGTAATGTTATTTTCCACTTTTTTTTGTGTTTTTTTTTTCAGCCCAGATTCCAAAATGTAGACCCCTATACCGTACTCTTACTAAAAAAACCTTTCAATTCTTTAAACATTCTATCCCACCTACATAGAACTTCGATAAATCTCCTCACAGCTCAGCTAATAAAGCAAACACGACAATTTGCCGTAACGAGAGTGTTGCCATAAAATGTATGAAGCTACGACGTCATGTGTGTCACAGGCAGAAGCCGGCGATATATTGCAGGAGGCTTTCGATTTCATACGGGAAGTTGCCCGCGGAAAAAAATGGGATTTGATTTTTGAATAGCCTGGCGAGGAATATTTAGGGGGATTTTGATAAGGAACACGTGCTTTTTTAATAATATTATTTAGATTTAGGATTCAGTTCTAATCAGTAAGAATGAAATTACATAAAATCCATGGCAATATTGCCTCATAACAATTTTATGGCATAAGAAAATATAATACGATTTCACTTTTCGTTCTGTGAAGTCAAGAGCACCACCCATTTCTCCAACATTTTTTCACCAGCCTTTTCTCTATTTTTTTCGTGCGGTACCTAGATACTGAAAATCTGCGGTCGAACCCCTGACGCAGTCACACCCATCCCGTATAAACCATAAATGTCCTGTTAATTATGTCGTTCCGAAAATCCGAGGTATACAACCACGCAACCACTCGACAACTTCGGTGACCACAACCCTATTATTATTTGCGGTTACAATGCTGGTCGCAAACACACCGGAGGTGCACGTTATATAAAATTAAACGAGCGATATTTTATTTGTCGGGTCGTCAGGATTTATTCCGTTAGACTCGAGCATTTTGTGGGTACAACATGGGTTTCGTGCAAAGAAATCACACTGGGTGAATACACTTTTATTAAACTAACCAGTTATTTGAAATCACAACTTAACACAACAACACTGGGCAAAATGAATCGGGTACAGTTTCCGGACGTCTTGACTCCGCGGCGATCAAATACTCTAAGTCCTCCTCGCCGCGAGCTCGAAACATCACGACTCTGTACAGACACGCTGTGGTGTGGGTAGACTAGCATGTAGGTCGCGTCCACCACCACTTGGCGCGCCTGCGATTCATTCAGTGTGGATTTCTATGTTATAATATGAAAAAACTCCATAATCGTTTACATTAAAACCTGGGGGGTTACCATGATCATGTGGGTTGGGTAAGAGATGGCGCTAGACAGCTGTCTAGCGCTGTCACTTTCCCACTCTCGGAATAGTACTAAAACATTCCTGCACTAACAGATCATATATACATAGTTACCCACTTGAGCCTCTCGATGGTTGTCTGTAAATTAGCCTCAAATGCAGAAACTTGAGTTGTCACTGAGCGGAGACTCCCGCCATCAACCTGCTGACTGACAAATCTAAACAAGACGAAACCTTATAATTTGCAGCTTTGGTAGATTACTTAAATAAAGACAGGCCTAAAACAGTCCACAATCTCCACAAGCGAACACTGCACAAGATTACTTCAATTATTCGTCTTTTTCTTTTCGTGTCGATGAAACTCAAATGGTGTTAGACCAGGATATCACCAGGCCAGTTGCACAGCTCTAACAATGAAAGCACGTGACGTGGCGATTCACAAAAGAGTAGTTTTACTCCATTTTTATGGTTCCGTAGCCGTGACTACTGCGTATGGCTAAAACGGAACCCTTATAGATAAGTCCCGTCCGTCTGTTTTCTAGTACACGCTGTATAGACCGCTACATAAAAGTTATGTGACAAAAGTGATATCTCCATAGGTCGGTTTTTACCCACAAAAAAAGTTTTACCTAAAATTATAGAATCTACAAATACGGAAGAACACTACTTCCATCATTAGTTTCATCATGTATCATATTTCTGCTACACACAGCGCAACTCTCAAAACTCATGAGGGGACCTCGTGGCACAGTAAATAATAACAGTAAATTAATATATAATAACATAACAACATAATATAATAACATAACAGTAAAGTAAATAATAACAGCCGCTCGGGTCGATCGTCAGGTTAAGCCGCGCTTGCCTGGGTTGGTCCGTGGATGGGTGACCACCCATTACATACCGAGTTTCCTCCGTGCCTCGGAAAGCACGTTAAGCCGTTGGTTCCGGCTGTCATTTGTAGATCTTTGACAGTCGTTACAGGTAGTCAGTGGCCCGCATGTCTGAAAACCAGTCTTACCAAGGGGTATCGTATTACCCAGTACGAACTGGGTTGTGGAGGTCAGATAGGCAGTAGCTCCATGTAAAATACTGGTATTCAACTGCATCCGGTTAGACTGGAACCCAACCTCAACATAGTTGGGAAAAAGCTAGGCAGATGATGATGACAGCGCAACTCTAGTTTATACAGCATGTCGCTGGTTTGCGAGAAGGATGACATAACTCAAAAATTTAGATTTTTCGATGTTGTTTGTAGTTGAATATAAAATTAAGGAAATCAAGTATTAAATTAAGTAACGAAATACGTAAAATAAAACTTTAATCTTTTGATAAAAAGTTTCTCTATGCAAAAAAAATATTGGCGATTTACTGAAAATATTTTTAGAACTTACAAAAAAGCTGTCCTGTATTTCTTATTTTTCGAGTTATGTCATTATTGTTGCAAACAAACGATGTTATACTCCATCTGCCTCATAATTAATACAGTATGTTCTCCCGTTTCAGTTGCCTGCGCCGCGCGGACATCATCAAAGTCTTTGATGGGAGAGACGCCAACTCACCGGCTATAGCCATGCTGTGTAACGAGCTCACAGGTACTTATTCCTTATCAGTCATGAAAATTGAATTGATATAAAACAACACTGACGGCACGACTCCGGCACGTCATGCATTTTCGATCAGGTGGCCTACCATGGCGTCTTAAAGCAGGAATGTTTTAATGTCAGTCTAGTGTGGGAAAGAGACATAGCTATACTGGATGTGTAGCGCCATCTCTTTCTCACACTGGAATAAAACTAAAACATTCGTGCTGGTAAGCCACCAGCTATCGTAAAACTGGTACGAAAACGGTTCCAAAATAAAGTGTAATTTCTTATTATTTACTCGTATATAAACAACACGCATTGTTCTTCGGAGATTGAGGAAGAAGTGAACCTATAGAGCAATTCACATATAGCCAGTTACGTTTAGTCCCATTGAAAATGTAGGTACTACCGATAGTGTCATTTTTACACTTTAAAAGCCTTATCAAGTGCTTTTTCTAAAAAGGACATATTCACATAGCAGGTATAAACAGAGATCCTTTATTTTGTTTTCATTGTAGTGCCTTTCTTACTCTGTAAAAACATTGTGAATTGCTTTTTCTAAAAAGTACAAATTCACATAGCAGATATTAACAATTATAATTATTCCTTTATTTCTGCGAAATAACTATTTTTCTATTAACCGAAACCATGCAATTTAAACCGACTTTCTTTACAACAACTCTCAACATTTATTCCTGCACATTTCCACAAATATCATAACAAGATTTTATTTCTTGACTTCCCAACACACAATACTCATATAAGTGACATTGAGAAATCGGTTTGGAGATCTAATTCCACGGGATGCGACGATGCGGGACATTGCATTGCTCTTGCTTGCCCGGCAGTCCCGGCATCACGGGATTCTTTGTCGCTTTACACGCGATGCGACACATTGTTTTTAAACAATTTTAACAAACAAGTCCTGTTCTTTGTAGATTCGATTAACTCAACAAGGATTGAAGACTTGAAATTTTAAATGCCCCTGACCCTAGCACTTGTGGTTCGTCTTTTCTCTACAACATCTATGTTAGACTCAGCTTCAAGTCTAAACGTATGCTGCTGAACACCATGGAGCGACTGCCCATCTGACCTCCACCACTCAGTTTCTGTGTTATACAGGTCAATGATACATACATACATACACTCACGCCTTTTTCCAATGGGGTAGGCAGAGACCGCAGAACGGCACCTGCTGCGATCCATACATACTCCTTTTGCCTCGTCCACATTCATACATCTGGTCATACACGCACGCCAGTTACGATTACTACGCACCTGACCTTCCTGAGGAACCTCACCAATAAGGTCATGCGTTGACTTGACACTAGGTCAATAATGTGAGTAAATAATATTACAAATACTATAGCTTTAATTGCATCCGGGTACAGATAGCGTATTTTGTTCATCGTTTCGCCCGTCAAGAACATCGTACATGTAGTTGGCAGAAAACTGATTATAAAACGCTGAACTAGTGCTACCCTTTCTGGAACAGACAGGTGACTGATGGTAACAGCTACAGCGCTTCTACTCTGATCTATATTCTCGATAGAACAGAAATTGTATCTAGATTATTTCATTATAGCTAATCTTTCAAAGTCGTCTGTCGAAGGCAGCTTTTTATGCAGATGACACAGATAGCTCATGATACTGACGCAATACGATTCGTTAATGGATAAATATTTACCAGAAATGTGTGAAACAGACATATTATCCGTGCTCAACAATAAACCAAAGTATCCGGTAATATCAAAGTGGTGTATAATTTTCACAAAAGATACCCAACATAATGTTACATCACGCCTGAAATTCGTGAGGGCTTAGGCAGAGGTGTACCTAATACTACACCCAAATTTCGCCAGCTATGTTTAAGTCCCATATAATGGGGGCGAGCCTATTGCCATCATCTGGGCACAAATCCAGACTTCGTGGCTGCAATAACACTTTGCCCGACCCGGGAATTGAACCCAAGACCTCATGTTTAACTGTCACGCTTGCGAATAACAGGCCAACGAGCCAGTTTCTAAAATTTCGTCTCATATAAAAAAAGAGTTTAAGTAGAACATTATTCAATAAGAAAATCAATTTTCCCTGAAGCAATACCATTTTATTTTTTCTAGAATACATTTGGGATTTGGTAATTCTCTTTAGATTATATAAATAATCTTGAGTACTCCAGGTAATATCCTGTCTGAAACAGATCGTGTTTTGAAACATTTTCTAAGTATTCAACCAACAACCCGTACAAGGAAAAGATTCCTAAAAAGATTCCTTCAAAGTTAAAGGCTAGACACATTTAAAATGTTCTGATTTTTCATAAATGATGAACGTTGCCCCAGGCTAGGAATTTCTCCAACATCGTGGTCGCGCTTACAAACATTTAAACTCACATACACAAACATCTGTAGACCATACAAATATCTGTTACGTGCGGGGATCGGCCATGCGACACGCAGCGCAGCAGTCAATCGCTCAGACTGCGCCAACAAATTATTTCGAACGAAAAATGTTGACACGATTTTTTTGCTGCTTCAAACCACCAGCCATATTTCGACTCGAAAATTCTTCCGTATGACACATATCCTGCTTCAACCGTAGCTAGTTTAGTACTCGTATGTATTCGACTCACATTCGTATCGGTTGTCACCTAGCTCCTGCGACGTCTAACACCTACCTTTTTGAATGTATAATGCCGCGTCAAAGCAGCGCTGACTTTCGGGAACAGGGGTAGCACGTGGTTTTCTGTATGATTTTCTTGAGCATTATGCCATTTGCTTTTCAGTATATTTTGAAAAATTATTTCAAGAAGTAAGTCACGAATTTAACACATTATTTCAGTGGGCCAATTAATTAGAGACACTTTTAAACAAAGTTTTTGTGCCTGGAAAAGATGTACTTATACAATGTTATGGCTTAGATCTGATCCAAATTTTATGAGAAAAAATCCTGCTCAGTCATTGTCTTAAAGATGTAGAAAATCACGTTTTTGTCACAGAGATTGTATGGCCTGCTTTACCCAAAAAAATAAATCGAGTGGCGTAAATATGAACGATATAATTATTTCCCCTCAACCCTATAAGGAACCCACTCGCTCCAGTTCCGCAGCGCTGTGATTGCAGGCGGCACTCTGTACCTAATTTCCAGGTTTTACTTATTCAAACAATGGCCCCTGTAGGAACAGGCCAGACAATATTCAAGTCGTCGTCGGTGATGAAATATCAACCTTTTCATTAAAATTACCAAATATAATTAATCATTCCAGACTTGTATTCAGTGTGTTCAATAGTAATTGTAGGGCATAATATTCAGCAGTTTTTGAAACAATAAGGTTGTTGCTGATGAAAATATTAATTTGAGATAATATAGGGAAGCTCAAGTGATTTTCTTGCCATTTTGAAGATTAATTTGTGTCGATATAAATAGTTATATAGTCAGATAGAGTACTTGAGAAATACTAGTTTTCAACTGCATCTGGTAACACTGGCTCATAACAGTTTCTATACGAATTTTGAAAATGTAACCATTAAATTAGATTACTTAAATTACATTTGAAAGCCATTTGGAATCCATTGCAGTTCCTGCTCTTATTTTTTGGAATACTAAACAGGTTTACGATTGGCCGCAACTCGCCTGATGTGAAGTAATGACGCGGCCTAGGGTGGAGCACGCTCGCCTAGATGAAACCGATTCACTCGACCTTTGAAGAGATCTAGATTATAATGGCCGACAAACAGAGAAATTTTATTCTTCTCTGTTTAGTGCCCATCGTGTCCTGGTCATGAGACTGCGGTATTAACTGGCAACATTGCTTAGGTATCTATTTTAAACCTGCCTGTTATCAGATACTTCATACAAAGTTCATCATGCGTTACCGAATTATCAAATACAAAATCAATAACTCTATCACGCAAACAACTGTTTGCTTCTAAAAGGATTTGTCACCCTCTCGACCTCATAATAACATGCCTAAGCAATTATTTGTTTAGGTAATTATCCGAGTAAGAAACTGTTAATAAACATATAAGTGGCGATAAGCTATCAAACAACATTTACTCTTGACATCAGCGGTATGTAAACTGGATGCAAACCTTGAACCCTTATCGGAACGTGTTAGTCATGCAGAATCTTTACACTTTATATCTGATGGCGCAATTACTGGGAATGAAGAAATATGACGTGATATTAACACTTCCTGTGGAGGATTTTACAATAAGGAAAGTGAGTCATTTCATTTAAGTTTGTAGGACATCAACGTAAGAGGTGCAATGGAATTCTACCGGGTGATTTGCCAAACGTGAGTTATACTTTAGGAGCGTGTAGTATTCATGAAAATGAACAACTGTTCTTATGAAAAAGCGAAAAATATATCAGCTTTTCCATATATTTTATAGGCTGCGTAACTCGAAAAAATGTAGGCAATAGCAGATTTTTAAATCACATTTCGTAGTTCGTCCCATGTTTTTATTTTTTGACGTGGCCACTCGCAGCTTTCCAACCCGCTAAGGTTAGTTTACTGTTTAACCGTACTATCCTGTGGTGACCTGAAATGAATTTAAGGCCCCCAGCCACGGTTTAAGAACTAGGTTACAATTAAATTAAATGACCGCTCGCTAAGGGCACCCCTTGTGGGGCTCGGACCTCGGCTTCGGGCGTCATTGAGAGGGGGGCAGCAAGTGGGGACAGGCTGGGTCAAGATATTATTATTTGGGGAATTTAAAGCTACTTGCTCAGCGGCGCGGGCTGGCTCGTTGGGCAGGGGTCGTTCGTATTACGGGGAGTTCGTCCCATGGTAAAAGTTACTCTTATACAAGGTGTTGCTTTGCATCCTCGTCAAATTCAAGGACGTTACTATGCTAATGATTCTCGACCCAAATCAATAATAAAATGGGTAGGTAATTTTTATATTTTTTTTCTTAATATCGGAAATCGATAAGTTTACACCACCCGTATAAAACGCGGCCCGTCTAAGACTAGAACCACGCTTTCACACACACAAACAAACGCAGACGTTTATTCGATAAACGGGTGATTCTCCTCTTTTGAAAAGGGCTTCATTCTGAAATAGTGTCAAATTAAAACAACAAAAAAAACAGCGTTTATTATTATTGAGCAGGTACCGTAATTTATATTGCTTATTTACGTCTTCTATGACAACTTCCTGAATTTTGACGAGGTTGCAAAACTACACCATATGAGATTTCACTTCTTTAAAATATTGTCCACGTTTAACTAATCCCCCTGTATGTCTTAATCTATTAGGTACTGAAAAAAAAACCCATTTTGTGCAAGCTTTTGACTGTAGATCTGTGTAATCATTTATTATTTCATAGCCTTCTCAGAAAATTATGATCAAGGTGTCAGTCGATTTGTAATTGCATCTAGAAAGTTTTTAAAAAGTTAAAGTCCCGGATAAAAAAATGCATAAGTTATAAACAATATAATTAAGATGGGGTTTTGTTTTTTTGCACATACGTCATAAACTTTTACAGATATCGGAAATCGAAAAAACTTCTTTTAAGAGCAGGAAATTTCCATAAAAAAAAGTCCTACCTCCCGTAACCCTATCACCAATATTTATAATTTTTATTTGGAAGCAAAGATAGGATTAAAAACGGGTGAAGACACTCTAACAATGCCGAGATACACAAGTTTTTAAACAGACATGGTCACTAATATTATCCATTAACACATAAAACGAGATATTTAACATGTTTGCTATTCATTTTGAGTTCCCGATAATGCCGAGATACATCTCAAGTCAGTTTGTAGAATATAAGCTTTACAATAATATTCCATTTCAAAGATAATAAAACGGACGAACCACTACATTGACCTTTACTCTGAGCTGTTTCTATACTAAGAACCCTTGACCCACGAACATTAGATATAATCCAACGCTAAAGTAATAAAGTCCTTATCTACTTACTAACTTCTGTAGATACTAATCCGATCTTCTTATTCCTTTTCATTAAGCTTTTTTGCACAGGATTTACTGAACCCGAAAGTCAGCAACAATGAAGATCATTCAACCCTTAGTACGCTCATCTTTTCAATACAAACCCTCTTCAAAAACCCTCTAACAATAGAGGATCCGAGATGTTATTCAGTACATGTTACCTACATCTGTTTCCGTGCCATATAACATAACAAATATATGAAGTCTATAACACGGAAGTGACGTGTCGTAAGAGAATTTCGTCGCTCAAATTTCGACTATGCCGTGGAGTTCCTTTGATGCTAAATCCGAAATTTCGTGACGTTTCTAAAATCAGTAAATGCCATTCTTTTGTTGAATTTCCAACGGAATCTTACTGGAATGGAAATTTTATTTTAGCTCCGCGCCAAAAGAGTTGTGTTGAATCCCAACGAACAGTATTGGGGATTTACCGGGTGATAGATTTTCAGTTTAACTTTTCATGACTTGGGACTGTAAACCGTTAATACATATTAGAGTGCACTATCGGAGATTCGTTAAAGTTTACGTTGGAAGTCGTTCACAGCTATTTGTTCTCCAAAATTGAAATCGGTGTCTACAACTTGGGAAATGGATTAAAGGGTACCCTTTCAAGTATCTTCTAAGTTTCTGTTTAGATCCTTTCAGTCTCTGTGGGCTGCTATTGCGACTTCGTCTTCTCATGCGGTTGCGGTTAGATTGTACTGTAGGGAAGTAGTTTAGTAATTATCATTCATCAATTACCTATATCGTATACACACATACTGGTTGAAGATTCTTAAGGTTTCCAAATGTCATCTTAATATACAAGGTGGAAGGGACACCGACTCTAAAACGAGTACCACGTATTCAGTGCCGTCATTCTGAACAGCACATGGTAATTTTTCATCGATAATTTTTTTTAATGTACTGAGTACGTGGTAACCTTAGCGTCGATGTAAGTCCCACTCTGTATAGGTACAATCAAAATTAATATCCAAATTTAAAGCTATTTAACTTTAGCTATTTAAACCCTTATATTTTCCAGGCTACGAGGTGCTGTCTACAGGTCCCGCGCTGGTCATCCAGTTCACTGCCAATTCCGCCACACCGGGGCAGGGGTTCGCGGCCACATTCCTGTTCCAACCACCTCCTGATTCAACTGCTGCCGGTCTGTATTCGACCTCTTTTTTTGTGATTTTGAATCTCCTCATGAATATCTTTGCCCTAAAGCGGACGGCCCGGTCTGCCAGACAAGTAATGACAAATTGTCAACTACTTGAATACCTCTAATCTAGTTCGTGTTAGCGGCCAGTTGTATTCGACCTCCTCGTAAGTTTCATTTATAGCAGTTTATAGGATAATCACTGGTGTCTTGTTGCAGCTACGGTCCATTTTATTTATAATCGAAAGCAACACCTCAATTGAGGAAAATATTTTCTGTTCCAGCACAGTGTGAACGATTTTGAAGGCTAATCCTAATTCATTCCTTTATATCTTTGAAAAATTCGTGTGCTCGACATCTTAAATAACGCTGTGAATGTTGTTGAATTGCCAAAATGAAAGGCATTACGATTGAAAGTGTGTTACGAAAATATTCTGAAAGTGATTTCGGACAAAAAACCAAACCAACAACTCAATTTCATTACAATCACTCATTTAAAGTACTTATTACGACTAAAGCGTTTGAACAAAACCTGAGACAAAGATGTTTCTATATTAGGTACAATATCTAGGAGTACATAAATTTGGTTATCCGGTTGTGAGACTGACACATGAATGACGTCTTCCTCTAAAAGATAATTTATGCGAGCGTTCACGTGGGCACAGACTCATAGTATAATTGAAATAATAATAGTAGGTACTAACGTCCTATAGTTGGTATTTAAATTCCAGTGAAGCAAACATAATCAATGTAACCAACATGACTGTTATTTTCAAAGTTGGATTAAAAGCTAAAAGATCGTTCTAAAAAAAAACTTTGAGTTATCAGTATGTAGTACCACGACAGTGTCTATCCAAGTGGCCAAACAGACACTCTTTATTTCTCAAACAACACTGCAAAAAGTTCAAAGCTGAACATAATGATAACATAATATAGACGATCATAACCAAGCTAACTCAAGCATCATGAACTCAAATCAATTCACCCCTACCTCTATAATTAGTTGTATCAAGTATAACCCCTTGGCCACCACCTACAAGATCAAGCGACACTCGTCTTGCAACAACAACAGCGGTAAAACAAATGAAAAAGTTTTTTCAATTATTTCACAGTTATTTTATCTCTGATTTTACATTGACAAAATCTGCTTGAAAATCGTGATCTTTATTCTACCGCCACTGACAAGTCGCTCGTTTGCGACAAGGATGACATAACTCAAAAATAAGAAATACAGGACAGCTTTTTTGTAAGTTCTAAAAATATTTTCAGTATATTGCCAATATTTTTTTTGCATAGAGAAACTTTTTATCAAAAGATTAAAGGTTTATTTTACGTATTTCGTTACTTAATTTAATACTTGCTTTCCTTAATTTTATATTCAACTACAAACAACATCGAAAAATCTAAATTTTGAGTTATGTCATCCTTGTCGCAAACGAGCGAAGTGTCTACTTTAGTCAAAACACAATCGTTACGATAAGGTTACTGCTGAATTGCCATGAATGCCCCACTGCTGGGCAAAGGTCTCACCTATATCCTTCTAGGTACTCTTTTCCTGCGCCACTTCGAGCCAGCCGGATTGTAGTTGTCAAAGGTAAACTGAAAAGACTGTAGAACAGGCCACGCGCGCGTGTCGCTTAACGCAAGACGTATCATCTGAGGCCGTGAACGCAGCCTTAGATACATACATCAATTTGAGATATGGACATTATTAATGTTGCGGTACAATTCTGTACCGTCATTGTCCCACTAATGTCTAAATTGTACAGTTCAAACTAGGTTCATATTATATTGGTTAGTAACAACCCAAGTTACTCTCCACTCCATGCGAACTTAGAATTTGCGAACCGCAATTTACCCAATTAATATTGACTTCTATTTAGTATTGCATAGGCACCAAGGTTTGTAAGATTTGCGCGTTATGATCCATTCTAAATTAGCAGGGTGATTTTTGTCGTATTGGCATAACGTTCTTATAAAAGTGACTTTCGAAGTTGAACATAGATAGTGTTAGAACATAGTACACTTGATGTAGGGTATTTCTTTTGCAAAGAAATATATATTTTTCTACCAACCTCATTTAAATGCAATAAAGGTAAAAATACGGAAGATTGTAAACTGACCTCAACAAAGTTTGGAAAAGCCTAGGCAGATAACGAATCTGAAGTTGTATGTAGAATTCACCATTTATTTTCTACTTACTAGCCATTTATTCAATAAAAATTGAAGTGAATTCGTAACGAGTGACTCGTAAATGCGTCGGCTCCAGTTAAATTTTCAAGTGCCAACACAGGTACCTAGGTAGGTACTATGAATAGGAATTTTGGCGGTTGTCCAGCCGACCCCTTTGGTACCGCTTATTTAGATAGGAATCACAAGTCTCACCTGATACTGTTGCATAAGATGCAAATGTATCGTAAAGATGCCTGATAGAAAATTCCTCAGTGAAGTGGAAATAAATAAAATATAGTACCAATGCGAATTCCCAAGGTCTAATACAGGTCAAGAATGCGGTAGAGACCAAAAGGCAGTGCCCAATGGACTAATTATAGTATAAAAGCACAATTAATATCACTAATCTAATACGTATGTAGTCTTTGGTCATGGTTAGAACTGACAAAATGTTGACTGCCAGAATTGCGCAGTGCCAGTACATTTTTTTTTTTTTGTTTAAATCAAGTGAGAGATGGAGTTAAGACATTAACATTATGAAAATAAATTATATTTCCATGAAGAAAACATTCAGCCAAAAGTGCAGTTTTGCTAATTTTAAGTCAGCGCCATCTATCGAAAATCGGTTACACTTATCAGCCTGTAAGCTTACTAACGTATGAATTTACTCACCGACCGGGCCTTGCAACCTTGTCTTTACTATACGTCGCTAGCTAAACATAGATGGCGCTGTTCCGAAAATAGGTTTTAAACCAAACTATTTGTTTCAGATTCAGATCGACTACTTAAGCTGAGTTTTGGCAAAGCCTTCGAGTCTCTGGGGCCCGAAGTAAGCGCCACAAGTAAGTACTACCTTCTTTCGCTATCATTTATTCAGTACTTTTCAATATTACATAGGTAAGTGCGTGCAAACAGCCCTACCTACGTAAAATAGGCTGTATAATCTGTACCTTCGGGAGTTTTATGTTTAACAGGCGCTACAATTTTATGGAGGTTTCATTAATTGGATCACGATTAAACGGGATTAAAACAATACGTTGTTGTATTGAATTGGGTACCTAAGCTGAAATAAATAGACAAGAGTATTTCGAAGATGGTTTTAAATGTAATTGATGCCGGTTATAACTTTTTAAACCTATAGGTACCTAATTTTCAAACAACGTTCTTCTCCAACTGTCATCTCGGTAAGACTTCTACACAAATAGCCTCTGTAATGCTAAAATGGTGAAAAGGCAGGCAGTAATTTTGCCCACTTTACAACTTTGCCTCAAAAAATTTCTTCGTCCTCTCTTGTAAAGGTTCGTGCATTTGTACTTCAGCTCAAGGCGCATTAACCTTTGGTATTTGGGATTTCGGGAATGTGTATCCGCGAACTAAACCAAAGTTTTCTAAAAAAAAACGCGCATGCCGTTTTGTCGTGGTTCCGTCAGCATAACGAGATTGTGCGGATCCACGTTCGGCATACCAAAGACTAATCAATTCTTCCTTCTATGACCAGATACGATATATTCAGGAACTGTTTTCTATGAATCCTATGAGGCTACATAAATAGAACGATGAAAATCAGTGTCGATCGCACGTTGGTGGTAACCATAAAATACGAACTTCCAAGAATTTAAAGCACTTTTTAGCATAAAGAATTACGTTTCAACATTTATTTCAATTAGACATTACATACACTTTTGAATGTCAAAAAAACCAGTCACAGGCCAAATAACTTGTTAAAGTACTGTAGTTGCCCATTCCAAAGCGTAGATCTCTATGGAGAAGAATGAGGAATTTAGAATTACAACCCTTTTAACATTTATTTTCATAATTTTTTACCTTCATGAAGACTGCACCTCGTTCATAAATTAACAAGTAGGTACCTACATACTTCTTAATGAATTGAGTTAGTTGTGTCATAATCTTGATGAGACAGCGAAGTGCCGAGTTACAAAACTTTGAAAACTAGAAGTTTCACTGAATTTAATTTGAACTTGGGCTACAAGAGCTTCTGCTGTTTTTAAGACTTGGCTTTGAGCTGTTGTTACTTAGTAAAATTATAATATATTATTTGAGTTATTAGAGGACGATGGAAGTAAAATCCGTTTTTGATGGAAACATTTTTGGTTACCTGTGATGGCTTAGGGAGTGTGAAGATTTGAATGACGTTATTGCGCTGCACGCTATTTCGAAAAACTTTACGAGTAGTACGCTAGTTCGAAAACACATTGAGTCGAAAACCGCTAAATCGAATGACATGGTCGCTAATACCGTTTGCATGGTACGCTAGTACGAAAGTCATATTCCAATCTGAATTTTTCTGGGTATCGAACTCGTGACCCTGATAAAGCCTTGTCTTTGTATTGAGATTAAGAAACAAGAGTAATGTGAAGTATTATATTTTTAGGTTAAATTTTTAATTTCCTTAACTATTGTCATCATCAAATCAAATTCCTTTTCAAAATTCCTTTTCGAATCAGCGTGTTCGCGACAACGTCATTCGATATAGCGGTTTTCGACTCAATGTCTTTCCAACTGGCGTACCACTCGTAAAGTTTTTCGAAATGGCGTGCGTCGCAATAACGTCATTCGAATCTTCATATCACTCCTGATGACATACATATGTACATAATAACTTTTTTAATGGAGGAACATTGTCTCCCAAGTCACAGGTATACTGGGTGATAGGGACAGCGACGCTAAGCCGGTTACCACGTACCTATGCATACATTATTCTGAACACCCCCACATAGAAATTTTTCGTCCTACAAAACTGCAATACCTACACGTCAAAATGTACTGAACGGCAGATTTTTTTTTTAACAAACTGACGAAAAATTTCTTTGTGGGGGGGTGGTGTAGAATGGTGTACTGAACACGTGGCTATCGGCTTAGCGTCACTGTCCCTTCCAACCTGTATACCTTGTTTGGGAGCTAGGGGATCTATCCGTGAGACACAGTTTCTGTATGTTGTATGTAAAGTTGTCTGTATATATCGCGCGTTCATGCTAGCCTCTGACGCTGAATTTCAGCTGCCCGCCCACGGTTGCCAGTCAACATATTGTATCTACGTAGGTATCTCTACATTATACCTGGCAATTTTACGTAACTGTTCCTTCCTCTGCAATGAGAAAGTCAACCATGCGAGAAACGATCATCGTTTGTTGTAATTTAATTAATCGCATGGTACAAATAACCTTTAGATCTTTTGACAACGCCTACGATCTAAGAGATATCCTCTTCCTACATAATTATATGCGTGGGACAGCTGCTGCGCAGTATACACAACATTATGGACGGAAAATCTTGAATTTGTCTCGTCGGTACAGTGGTCGTAAGCGGGAGTGCTCAGCATGAGGTCCTGGGTTCAAGAATAAGCATAAGAATACTTTATTTGCTTAAAATACAGTTGTTACCAGTTGTTAAAATTGGTGGTTTAGGCACAAACCATACTTATTTTGCCTTTTTAGGGCACGCAAATATAATTTTACATTATTATATAATGCGTATTTAAAAGGAATATTACAAATGTTTCCTTAAGCTAATTTAAAGACAAATAATTATAAGTAAATAAGAAAAAGGAACAAAAAAAAACACATATTGCACATAAAACCTTCTGTCAACCATTTACGCAATTTATTTCTAAAATATTTAAATGGGAGTTCTCTAATATTTCTAGGTAACTTATTAAAGATAGATATATACATATGATACACATTGTTTTTTATCAATGTTGTATTGCAAAATGGTATCATAATTTTTGTTGGATCTCTTGGATTGGACAGGAAGAGTCATCGGGTTTTTCTAAGAGGAATTTAGGCTCGCCCCCTATTACATGGGACCTGGGGTAACATAGGTTACATAGGTAACTAGCGAAATGTAGGTGTAGGTACTATTAGGTATATCGCTGTCTAACCCTTCTGTGATTTCAGCCGTGATGTTATGATTAGTTCTTAAAGTTGTCAAGACGTGATTCGATAAACAATATTTTGTTCAATAATTAAAATTGAATAAATTGAAGTGATTAGAACTTTGTAAGTAGGTACATATTTATTAAACTTTTCCTTCCCGGGTTGGTTGCAGAAATTGTAAATGGAATTAATCAATACCAACCTATTATTATGAAAAAGATATCGTTCTCCGATATTAAATATTGGCTTCTTAATAATTAGAAAGAAACCCTAAAGTTATGCTGTAGGGTAAAATAACTCCTTTCTGAAAATTTGAGAACATAACAAACGGCTCGTTTGTTGCTATTATATTACTGGCTGTTACCCGCGGCTCCGCCAGCGTGAAGTTCTGTAACTGTCCCAAATACTCAGTACATCACCACAAAGAAATTTTTCGTCGGTTATGAAAAAAAAAAAAACATTTTGACCGTGTAGGTATTGCACTTTTGTAGGAAACAGCTCATTTTGTTTTTAATAACCGACGAATTATTTCTGTGTAGTGATGTACTGAGTATGTGGTTTCCGTTTTCGCATCGGTGTCCCTTCCACCCCGTGTGTTAATTCTAGTTATAACCTATCTGTGTGCCAAATTTCATACAAATCCATTCAGACGTTTTTGCGTAAAAGAGTAACAAACTTCCAATCATACATCCTGACAAACTTTAACATTTATAATAGTCCGTAAGATATAACGGTATCACATTTTCCAAGACGTTCCATTCACGTACACGTTTTCAAGTAACTGCTACGGTATTTAGTAACAAGGAGGTATACAAATGCTGTGTAGTATGTACACAGTGTAGGAGAAGCCCTGCTCCTCATTAAGAGGATCGATAGCTGCTTCCTTTGACAAAAGACTGGAAACTAGTGCATTCATTACAAGCAACGAAGGAGTAGGTACTGTCTTACTAACTTTGAACGACGGACGACACGTATGTAGGTAGGTAGTAGTAGTTTAGATAAAGAGGTACCTTCTCTAGCATTTGTACAATAGTAACAGAATATTATTATCTATAGGTACAACTTGACAAAACTTCACTTCTCTATTTATTATACACGTAAGTTTGATATTGACACCTTCCGAAGTTGATTCTCTGAATTATAATCTAATCCACATCAACACTCGTTGCGTTTAGAAGACTAGTGCACACACATACAGACATGAAAACCAACTTTAATGTAAAATAAAACCAGAACAGTACCATGAATATCATCACAACAAATGTTTTTTTTTTGGCAGACCTTCAACTATACGTATCAGTCGGTCACAAGCATTTTTTTGGAAGCATAGCGAAATCCCATTTGGAGCCAGGTCCCAGCTGTGGGATCATTCTCACTGATGGGACCTGGGACACACACGGGCTTCTTCTCGATGGGAGGGAGTGGGCCCGGTGCGGGTTGGTAGATCACAATATGTCTTCGAATTCTTGGTTCTACAACATGCAGATTTCCCGATGTTTTCCTTCACCGATTTGAGAGCAGAGGTGACGAATCAAACTATACAAAGTAATTCGCCTACCTAGGTTCGATCCGATGACCTACCAATTGTAAGTCAATACCACTGGGTCACCACTGCTCTATATTTTTTCCTGAACTCCATCAAAATCTCCTCAAAAGTCTTCCCAATTCCTTTAGAAGAAACACCAAACCTCAATTCCAAAAGCCTTCACAAATAAACATCCAACAGTACTCTGACGTCACAACACACCAGACTTTACGAATGCAACCCTGTGCATGTAACTGCGGCGCATAAAGAATACAAGTAAGGCTTAAATAAATAATCAAACGAGCTGCAGTGGCCAGCGTTACTCACACCTGGAATGGGGGCCAAGGATTTGTGGCACAACAACGGGTTGAATCTTTGATGAGTGTTCTTTTGGGTTTTTAAAATAGTTGCGCTGTGTGATGTTTGTCGGTGATTGACTGAATGGTGTATGATGCATCGTATGTAGAATTTGTACGTACTTTTCTGTTGCAATTTTGTTTCTTCAAAACTTTAGTCGTTCAATAAAATTTATAAACGTCGAACCTCATGAGAGGTACTTCGGGGTACTTCGTCACAGAATGTCTTCTTGCTTAGATACAATGTTGTAGAAGTTACAGAAAAACGCCTCGAACATTTGCTCAGGCCACTTTCAGTAGCTCAAATTTTCCGAAACAAGATATTCAGTGAAACCGTTTAGTTTAATGACTGATTCATTATCTCCAATCAGGTACAAAATCTCATGCGGTAATTGTTTGATCAAAATTACTATACAACCAGACAGTCACTTGATTAACAGTTAACAAAACATCACAATAAAACGAAGGAGGCTTTCAAGTGTTAACTGACAAGCATTGTACGTTAAGGCACTATCTACATTATTATTTAAATCACATCTCATAGTTCAACAAAGCTCTTCCATCTAAAAGCTCTTATTTCGGATATTGCATTTGCCTTTAATAAATGAGAACAGCACAAACCGTTCTCTTTTGGGAGTTGCGAACTTTAATCTGCAAGTGGTTTTAAATATTACAATGAGCCGTGGAATAGCAGACGGTTGAAATGGAAACGCCAACGCCCCGCGCCGCTAAAACTGGTGTCACTCAGAACGATATAGTTTTTGTTAATTCGCTTCACATACATAAACTCACGCTTTTTTCTCATGGGGGTAAGCAGAAACACAGAACGCTACCTGCTACGATCCTTACATAGTCCTTGTGCCTTGTTAACGTTCATAGATCTGTAGGGCTACTATGACGTCTTAATGCAGGAATGTTTTAGTTCTATTTCGAGAGTGGGAAAGAGATGGCGCTAGACAGCTGTTTAGCCGACTATAGACGTAATAGTAGCCCTACAGGTCATACACGCACGCCGATGGCGAGTACTACGCACCTGACCTTTCTGAATTCGTCTCACGTTTTAGATTTTATCGCTGAATTTGAAAGAACTGTTTTTAACACGCTTATATTGACTTCGCTTGTAACAAACAATGTAATCAAATCTTGGAAATAAATTTTAAACTACTTCTGATTGTCTTATCGAAATGAAACTTTGCATGCATAGATATGTAGTTCGGATGGCAATACTATAATTTGGTATCTTGAAGCAGATTTGATGATGGATCCAGGAGGTGGATACTGGAGCTCTTCAGTGACTACTAGTAAACCCCTCGAGTTTGGGGTCATAATTATGATTCGTTTCGATCAGTCCAATATATTCCACTTCGTGTTGAGGGTTTGGTGATGGAGCCTAGAAGTGGCTAGTGCCACTCAGTGTTTTTTGTGCCCTGTGATCAGTGTGTTTTTGGTCCAGTTATAGAAAAAAACTCCGTGGGAAAAATTTACAAAAAAACTACAATTTTTTTTTTTTCAACAAAGCGAATGAACCGGATTGTGTGCCTTTAGGAGCAAAGCTTGTTTATCAAATGTATGATCCTAACATATGTAAGTGATCGTCGCATCGTATTCATTTTTTGTCGTCTTCGCGCCGACTATCGGAAGGTACCTAACAAAAGAGTGATAAATGATCGTCGCGACGGTCGCTTCTACCTCCTCGAATGGTACCGACACCCTAAAACAATTACATTGCATTCCTCCCTAAGTAAAATTGAGACAAAAATAATACTAACCGTCTCAGCACTTAAATGAGTGTTGTCTTAAATTAAAATGTCGCCAAGACGTGTCTTCTGGCTGAACTTTAGATAAAATATATTATACGAATATGGCTGGGATATTCGTACGTCTTCATAGTACTAGTACGTTACGGGTTATTTTCTTTGTTGAAAAATAAATCAACACTAAAGAAGTAGGACCCGGAGGCTGTACTTAGTACCTAGTAAATGGGAGAATCTGAAAAAGACGTTTTAATTACTTACTTGTGAACGATCGTTTGTGTTTGGCTTAGTTTTCCCATTTAGTTTCGTAGAGAATTTCAAAGCTGATCAAAATCAGCACCTTTTATCGAGAAGATCAAACGAAAATCAGAGTGTTTAAGAACACAAACGAATTAATAATATGGTGTAATGACATTTACGTCAAATTAGTTTGATCAAGTTTTGCTAAACCAAATCCTATGACGCCTAATGATATTCATCTTCATTATTAGCCTTTTCACAAACGTGTTGGGGTCGGCCTCCAGTCTAACCGAATCCATCTGAATATCAGTATTTTACATGAAGCGCCTGCCTACCTGACCTCCTTAACTCAGTTACAGTGTAACCTTTGGTTAGACTGGTAATCATAGCTACATTGAGTTTAAAAAACAATAGGAATACCTATTTTTTAACCGACTTCAAAAAACGCCCCTGTTCCCAGTAGTTTTGCCGAGTAGTCTTACCAGTAGTACTACTGGGAGTTTCCTTCCCAAAAGACTTACTCGTAGTAAGACTTCACTGGTGTTACATTTCAAAAAAGTCAATGAAACAAACAATAGTCACCGACTTCCGAAAGTAAAGTTATTTTCCACTTTTTTGTGTTTTTTTTGGAAGTCGGTTTTGTTTTTATGTTCAATGATGGGCGCTACTGAAAGTGTCAAACTCGTCACCAAATTTTGCGCTGATTCAATTTAGATTGCCATCGACACGCTTAGAAGATGGATGTTTAATTAAACCTCATAATTAAACAAATTATTACGCAAAAGGTATAATAACGCCGATGTAAGTAAACAAATAAGTAAGTAATAAGAACAAACGCGGAAGAAAATAGTTATTCATCTTCATTTGCGAAATAAGCCCACTGATTAATATGTTTCTTGTACTCTGCTAGTGATGTGCCATGCAAGAAATATCCGAAAAATTAAATTAACGTGTCATATTCAGGAATTTCCACCGTATAGTGTACTTTAATAACACGTTAATTAAGTTAGCACATTCTCAACGTTTTCCAGTTGATATTGGAATTTTCGAGATTCTCTGAAGCTAAAGGTAATATGGGGATATTCTAAGTAATCATTATTACAAAATAAATTATGTTCCAATTTTACTAATAAAGTATTAAAGTTAATTGATTGAGATCTTATCTAAAACTAAAATATCAAATATTATAATTGAAAAGATATTTGATTTCATTTACGATCTATACATTTCCAGTTTTCATTTTACGTGAATATTTTCCGTAACTTGGTATTCACAATCTCCACATCACTAGCCCTCTGCTACCCACAACTACAGATCCTCCTTCCACACGTTATTTTTGATCAATTTACCATTTCGTACATAAAACAAAACCTCTGACTGTCCGTCCGTTTACGACTTACGGACTTCAATTTTATTCCGAATCTTTCACTGGACTTACATTTATGAGAGAAGGTTTGAGTCCTTACATTTATTCACTCATAAGCTTTAAAAGCTTGTATTTCTCGAAAACATTTTACTTTTTCAGAAAGTGTGAAACTGCTCTTTACTCCGACGACTGTAAATTAAGTTACTTACTGAGAGTAAACAAGTATATCTTAGTTCGTCTTTGAAAGGAAGTTACTTCGTTTTCTTCACTTGAAATGTTAGACAAACGTTTACCTCTTACTTATAGGTATACAGGTACAAAATTTACCCGTGTTATGGCAGCCATAATGTACATAAATCACATAGGAAGACACGAAACAAATTTTGTTTATTCAGGACATACAAATGTGTTCAAATATGTGCAGCTGACGGGTCACCGAAACTGTTAGAAAAATCCAATTTTGTCACGTCCCGATATCTGTAAAAGACGTAAAGAAAAGTTAGGGAAAATAATGTTAAAAGCCATTTTAAGCTTATATTCGTAGTTTCTTCTTTTTAACCGACTTAAAAAAAAGGAGGAGGTTCTCAATTCGGTTGTATGTCTTTTTTTGTGTTTGTTACCTCATATCTTCGTCATTTATGAACCGATTTGAAAAATTCTTCTATCTGAATGGATCTGCTTCCCGATTGGTCCCATAGAAATTTCATCAAAATTTGAAAAAGGATTTGTGTGTGATGCGATAACTAAAAAGGGTAAAATAAAACGTTTTTGCAAAAAAACTAACTGACTTCCGAGAAAAACACAAAAAAGTGGAAAATAACATTACCTACTTTCGAAAGTCGGTGCCAAAAAAGTCAATGAAACAAACCATAGTCACCGACTTCCGAAAGTAATGTTATTTTCCACTTTTTTAAGTGTTTTTTTTTGGAAGTCGGTTATTTTTTTTTTGCAAAAACGTTTTTATGTATTCTTGCTTCTCTAGAAATTAAATATACGGAGTAATATTTTAGTTTATTTAGTGGTGAATCGAAACCAAAATTGTTTCGTCGTCACATCACAAAACAGGTATTGAATTGATCGTCATCTTTCTTATGTATATCTACTGACTGACTGCCTCGTTGGTTGCAAACGCTTGAAATGAGGTCTTAAATTTGAATGCCAGATCGAGTAAAATGTTAGTGGGTTGTTCCCAGCATGAATTTCTCATGGATGATGGCAATAAGCTCGCCCCCAATTACATATTTAGAACTCTCAACTGGCGAAATCTGGGTGTACTATAGTTACTATATAATCTGCCTAACCCCACGGGGACTTCAAGCATGATGTTAGTGATATTGTGACATCTACTTACTCAAACATACCACTGGATTTGCATTAGAAAAACTATTCCCTTTTCACTTATTCATTCACATTCCCTACATGTATGTACACTGTAGTTACAAAAAACAAACTCGCACAATATTGCACCGCATGCATCAACTTTTTAAACTCAACCACCGGTAATTATAACCGGCCAGTTTCAACTGTTAACAACAATCATAACACCGTGTGGGCTTACGTTTGTGTTAGTAACAAGCAAAAACTAACCGCAGAGCAATCGTGTTCCCCTGATGTGGACGAAAGTTGTGTGGGAATTATGTAAAGGCGCTTCCTCACTGAAGCATTTGCCTGTAATGTAACGATCCAAGCTTCGATTTTGAGCACTACGTTACAAGACATTGTTATCAACCTGTAATAATACAAACTGTATAATACAAATTGTATTATTACAGGTTGCGGACTGTAAATATACAATTATCTCTTCATTCCATCTGAGACACTATTCTGCTTGGTCCTCATATAATGACTTGACCAATGTCTGGGCTTTAAATGAGACAGTGCCCTCTGAGTTTGTTTCGGCTGTTTCTTCTCAGAGTAGTCAGGTACGAATCTCCGGCTCCATCTAGTTTTCAAACATAATACGATGTGACGTGTAAAAGTATTTTTAAACCATATACAGAAATAATGTGATTTATAACAATTATTTGTTTCTGCACAAAAGCGAAACTTGGATTGTTATATTACGGAGGAAAAGTCGGGACACCGAGTGCGTCTATTTGTAACATAATGATTAAAACCAAAACTTAGATTTGTAACATTACTCGTACATGCGAATGCTCGCGGTGAGGGAACGCCTTAAAGTTACACGTCATTGTAGGAGTATGTAGATGGTTTATTGAATTCGATTGAATTGCATGACAGTGCAAACACAGCGTGATTGTGAATGGACCAATTATATAGAGTGTGGTTTCTTGTGGAAAATTGGACAGACCCTTTATGTATACGTTGGCTAAACTACGTTGGTCTATATTATGTGTCATGTGTAGGCATACACATGAATAGAAAGCTATTCATTTATTATAAGCTTTTGTTTAATTTTTTTGTTTGTTTCGGTCAAATTATTCAACTGAATTTTAAAACCGATTCAGCTGAAATTTTGCAAATACGTTTATTTTGGATAACAATGCATGGTTAGCTAAGTGACGTCACACCTTAAGCTTGTTACTTCTGATAATCATTATGGTTGTCTTATTTTGCTCTATTTTATTGTATTTCTTACGAAAAAGCTGCAGCTTACATAAAAATATATATTCAGTGCTCTGAAACTTGTCATGTATCTTTTCTTGCGTCAGGTTTACAAGAATTGTGAGAATAAAATCGTTACAAAAAAAGTTATCTCGTACTGTAGAAGTCTGTTGTTAAGAATGTCTCATGCTCAATGTTTTCCGAAAGAAAAGCAGAATTTTCACTAACTTCAGTAATTATTTTGCTAATATTCTGGTAATTTATTCCTTGATTCCTCGTCTTAACTTGAATTATTGCTCAACCCTCGTGTAATAAATTGGCATTATGTAAGCTCGACGACATCTCTAAATTCCAAATCTGTTAGATGTGCTAGACTCAAATTGAATTCTAAGAAATGTTTTCTTACATTTAGAGTCTCCAAATAAATTGAAATTGGTTTACAAAGGGCGACGAACTAAGAAGCAAACTTTAGCAATATTAGTTGTCAGTCGATAAGTTGGCCTTAGATAAAAACAACTTTTACTCTTAATCATAAAGTTTGGTTTGCAGTGCTTCGGTTGCCAAAATTACCTAAAGCCAGCCTTGTAACCCCACCACACATTTCTCGCCTATTTTTGTAGAATGTGGTTACATAAATCGTCCGGACGCACGAGAATGTTTTCTGTACTACAATATTTTTCCGCGTAATTGGTCTGGAGTCGGGGTCGATGGCGTTGCAGCTGAAAGTAGAGTCACATAATAACTGTCGGATTTTTGTGTTACAGAATAACTCTCCGTAGTTAGGGTTTCAGGAAGGCTGACTTACATACATTGCTGACATTGTGGCATGGCTTGGCTCTAATTCATCTATCTCGTGTAGAAGCTGCAATTTGCCAGCCAAATCTGGTATACAAAACTTTTCCTCGTTTACGGCCTTAGTATTGATATGGAGATATACCATCTCGTTTCAATATAACGTCACGTCCCTGAAGGTTAGGCAGAGGTGTAACGGTGTACACCTATATTTCGCCAGTTATGTTTTAAGCTTTTTAGTCCCACGTAATAAGGGCGAGCCTATGGCCATCAATTGAGCACAAATCCAGACTCCGTGGCTGCTACTAAGAAATTCCTGATGGAAAAATCTCGTTTCTATATTGACTTAAGTAAAGCATACATAATCAATTTTGTAAACAGAAACCAGGTATGTATGAAAAATACCATATCGATAAATAAATGCTTTATAGGACTCTTATAAAAAATAAAAAAGTCTGTTATGATATCAGTTGTGTGGATTCAACTTTATGCTCCGAAGCTCCGATACATATTCGATAACCGCATAACAAATAGGTAGATAGTATTTCTCAATCAGGAATAAAACTAACATGGCTGGCAATATCATTGATTGCTTTTATTGCATTTCCATCGTCTGTAACGATGTATTTGCTCAGGTTAATATTGATTCTGTAGCGGTTGATACTGCATGATCGTTTGTTTGTTTGAAAAAAATACGAATCTGTAATAATGCAATTAGTGTACCTACTTTTCATTAGGCTTTTTTTTCTAAGATGTTATGCATGGAAATGCAAAATAATACATCATTTTCTTTTTAAAATGGATTGTCAAGAAACAAGTATTTTCAAGCGAGGACACACTTAAGTTTTACACAGTACTTGTAAGAATTACTGAAGTACTAATACTCACAACACATTAAATTATAGCATCAAAAAATCTACTCAACGCTGTCAACCAGTGACGTGCCTAAACTCTTCAAGATATAAGTAGGTAGTAACAAGTATTACTTTAAGTCACAAAATACCCAATATTATAGTATAAACAGTAGATATCATCTGAAATCTCTATAACAACATCTTAACTAACCCTGAACCACAACATGAACATCTAAACCGTACAAAAATTCAAAAAGAATCACTCGCCTCCACTACAAAGAAAAGAAAATAGACAACTACGCTAAAACGAAGACGTACGAACCAAACATAATTCACCATCAGTACACCCAGAATATTAGTACACTTTGAGTGCAACTAGTTCACGTCGAACCAACTCGAAGAAAGAGAAATCTACTATTGTCGGGGAAAGAATAAGAAAATCTAGTATAAGGTGTACTTTTATATTCTTCGAAATATATTTTTGCAAGGAAAACTTATTTTACCGTACAATTTTAATTGGACACGCTCATTTACAGGCAATTTTGAAGGAAAGACAGTATTTTGAAAGATGTTGTGTTTGTAAAACTTGATGTTTTGGTTTTTCGATTCTCAAATATCTTTGGTTCGTACATAATATAACCAAAAGATATCAAAATATATTTAGCGAACCGAATCGTGATCTACATGCAATTACCAACTGGTTGTTGTGACAAGTCAAACCTGGCAATTATTGCATTTCGCTACATTCCTTGCCTATTCCACTTATTTCTCTATTTCTGTTTCACCTCAATAAAACATTGTATCACAGTTTTTCTGTGCCATTTCTTCTCTGTAGTGTCGTAAATGCGTTTGGACATAACTCCATCCATGCATCTGGCCTTCGGTAACGCCAACTTGTCCCCATTCAATACACGAAAGCCAATTGAACTATCAAAACTACGCCGTTTGCAAACTCAATGCACGTTGTTTGAAATCAAAATTCAAGATCCTTCATTTGCATATAATAAGGTATATTATAGTCTTACAAATAAAAAGGTTTCACATACATATTTCGCTGACTTCATTCAACATGCAAAGTTAAAGGTAAATTAAAATACCTGACGCAATTTACTTTTAATTTAGGTACTAGTTACAAATACAAAGCATTTAAGAAATCTTCCGCCGTACACAAGTATTGTTTGATATATTCTAGTATGCGTGAAAAAATCTAGTCTAACGCCTAATACTAGCGACTAAATCACCACACACCACGTAACATTTTCCGTGCAGGAATTCACACGCTCCTACAAATACCTTCATACCGATACAGGTGTTCCTTTTAAGATAAACTTTAACACAAGTGCCTTGAAAACGCCACCGATTAATCAGCCCTAAACACATGGGATAAGTTCGAGTATTGCGTACATTACTTCCGCTAACGAAGTAAATAGAACTTGAAGTGAATCTGACGGGAACATATGGGTATCGCTTGGAAGCAATTAGGTAAGAGCGCATATAGGATTTGAATTAACTGTAGTTGGTGCACGAGATAGCACAAAGTAGACTTACGATTGAAGCCGCTTACTGAGGCGTCGTGTTATATTTTGATAGGGGCAATTCAAAAGGTTTTACAATGGTAATGTAATGTCTTTTTTTTGTAATGGTTTTAAATGCCTATGGCATTAAGTCCGCCTCTGTACATTACGCTTGAAGTGTTAAATAAATAAATAAATGGTAGGCTAAACTATATTGCATTAAAAGACAGATTGGTTTTGCTTTCATGAACGTTACGAAGCCTTGGATTGTCTATCCATTGTAGTTAAGGTTATTGAGATGAATCAAAAGCAAACCATATTTTATTTAAACGAATACGATTAAAAGGCACTTTTGAACGTCATATATTAAACTGAAATAAAATTGATTCTGGTTGCCCATTCGCAAAGATAGTTTTGTATGGAGAAGAATGGGCAAGAAACTCCATCGTTACTTTTAAAATATTTAATTAAACAATCCCGAGTGCGCGTCTACCTTTTAAAGGACATCTCTCGCCGACTGGTCGACACTTCGCGTGGCATTGCCATTCAATGGCACGTGGCAATGCTGCCAGTCTTCTGGGCACTTTCCCAGATGACATCGATGTGGAGGAGTACTTTGACGCCTAAGTCTATAATTGTCATCGTTGCATATAATTTGTAGGTACATACTTACTTTTAGTCTTGATTTTTTTTAATACACAATGTATATAAAAATCTCAATTTTTAGTTTTCGTAAACAGAGGTTTAGGTCTAGACCCAGAAGAATGGAATTTCTAAACTTACTAAGTACAACCACATTTCAGGGATCGTAGACTTAATACCACAGAACAAGAAGTTTCTCTTTAAACTTACGCTCGCGCTATGACAACAACAGTTCTTATTCTTTCTAAGAAAAGAATGAAAGCAATTAAGTGGAATGTAATGAAATAGATTTTACAACGGTGAGCAAAGATGTCGGAGCATTCTTGTTTCTTGCACTCGTATGCAATATATGCAAGATATTGAAAAAGTAATAACTGCGTTTTCTTGTAAACATTGTACAGAGCTACAGTATTGATTTAAGGGCAGTTCTTTTGATAGAATCCACCACTTCTATTTTGCCATATTATACGGATTTCACGGATTTACGGATTTATTTCGGTGATTTCATGACAATTCGAAGAAAATTCATATCTCTTTACAAGAACATTATTTATTTGTGAATGTATTCCTCTTATGTCTTTAGAAATGTAGGTGCATGTTGAGAACTGCTTCTGGACAGATGCATTAGTGATTTATCAAGCTAGAAAAGCAAATCACATCCATTTTTAGTAAATAAAAATAAACTTACGCCATTTTATCATGAAAGATGGCTGACATTAAAGGATCCTCGACTCTTACATAAAGGATGACCTTTATATTTCAGCCATCTATATCAATATTTCAACGATACAGAAATTAATATTAAACTATACGAAGTAAAACATTTCAGGCAAAACTGTAAACGTATATAGCTTCATGTTTCGGCAGAGTGAGCAATAGTTGGCAAACCTCGAACCTGCAAACAACAGCCGAAACCGCAAACTTTAAAATTAAAACCGACCACTTTTATTAAATAAGCGCAAATCTGAGGCAACCCTAACCGTGCAAACACGAGGAATCGTTGCGAACTTCTCTGTTCATACCTAGTTTTGTTTATGAACACATGCCTAGTTTGTTTAAAAGTATATAACTTTGGAGTTAAAGTACCAACATGTTTGAACAGCTTATTTACAGCCAATGAATATAAATGGTTTATATGAATAATGCTGGCTTCGTGTGAGCCAGGGTTGGCACTGAAGGAGCAGCAAATCAAAGTAATGTATGGGCGATAAGTGACAGTGTTGTAGTCAAGCTTGAAGGTCTCTGCCGGAAATATATGGGATATATTTATTTTCTGGGGAAGTGGGAAAATGTTTTGTATTTTCTGTGACAAGAAATAGAGACAATAGTGCGAGATTATAGTTGTCATTACGAAAAGAGGCCAAGGATAGTTTTCGGAACCAATGAATGGTCAAAGTTTTCTAGCTAAAGGAACTTCATTAATGAAAGTTGCGCTCACTACTCGGACTGAATCACAGCATAGCCATTGAAAAAGTTCCTGCTAATTACGAATCAACAGAGTACTGCAGTTCATGGACGAATTCTTTGAAAACTAGTCTGTATTCATCCTTTTTACAAACTAGAGACGAGACACTTACCTAATTATCTGCTTATGGAAAGAAGTCTAGAGCTAATTTAGTTTGAAAATCACACATCCACATTTTTTATGTAATAAGCAACCATTAATGTTAAATTTTAGTCAACGCCAAATTTAGAAGTTCCTAACTAAAGCAAATATCTTATTATTTTAAGTTCGACTTCAGTTATATGTAAATAGGTAACCGGCCTATTAAATCAGTGCAACAATTTAAGAGAAACTCTAGGTGTAGCAGAAAACTGCAAATACATAGGTTTAAAAGTCGTCTCTAACCACGAGGCCTAGCTTACAGACGCATAAACCACCCAATTATCTCGATATTTCATCGCCCATCATAAAACCTTCAGCAGTAGGAATTGATTCAAGCCTACCCCTCTCCCCCTCAGGTTTACCTAGCACCGATCCGTCAGCGAATCAACGATCTAGGTCAAACTGCGGCGGACAAGTTAAATAATTGAAATCACTTTAGCCGGATATTGATAGGCTTGTGTTTTATGCTGTGGCTTGCATTATGTAAAACGTCGAATATTTATTAGTATTAAAATTTATTAGTGGTTTATAAAATTTATGTGACGTTGTTAATGTAGGTAATCGGGGGTTCATAATTTGATATAGTGCAGTTTATAGCATGAAAAAAAATTTTAAACAATATTGATTCTGTCAAACGACTGTCATCTCATGAAAGGATTAATAAATAAATCAAATCAGTAATGTATTTATGTATGAACGCGAACGAAGCGAAAGGAGTATGTACAGTTTGTAGGAGGTTTCTGCCTACCCCAATTGATAAAAGACGTGAATTTATGTATGTGTGTATAGTGTCTTTACTGATCTCATTTCACACACTCACAAACACATTTTTAAATAAGAGGAAAATCTTGCCTTGATCTAGGCAAGCTGACTGAGCAATTTCTACACAAAGTGGCCCTGAGAGCGATGAAATGGCTGAGCAATATTGTCAAGGGCGTCGCATAGCCTTGACATCAGCTCCAACAAAAGGGGGGAAATAGCTAACAAGCTGCTGATAAATAATATGGCACATTGGGTTTTAAAGTTAGAGGTCTGTCTGGCTATCTCTGTCACCCATATATATCATCATCTGCTTAGCCTTTTTCCATCTATGTTAGGGTCGCCTTCTAGTCTAACCGGCTACAGCTGTATTACATGAAGCGACTGTCTATCTGACCTCCACAACCCAGTTAGTACTGGGTCATACGATACCCCTTGAAGAAGTATCGTCACACAACCAGTAGGTTGTGAGACTTTCGGGCCACTGACTGCCTGTAACGACCGTCAAAGATCAACAAATGATAACCATGACTAACCGCTTAACGTGCTTTCCGAGGCTCGAAGGCAACTCGGTATTTAAGGGTGGTCATCTTTTCACGGACCAACCTAGGCAAGTAGATCGACCCGAGCGGCTGTTATTATTTAGCCACGAGCTCCTGGAAAAACTTCTACTACTAAAGATAATAAAAAGTGGTTATTTTGAAAATGATTGCTACTTGCCTTTAGGTAGGCTTTGAATTTTTTTTTTAATTCTTTTTTTTGGACTTTTATACTACATGTATATGTCAGTCCGATTAATCTTAATTACTAGTTATCATTATCACTAATAGCTTAACTTAAGATGCCAATAGATTAAACAAAAGAAAAGTTCCTTCACTGTTAGGTTTTGACAGTAAGGAATTCATGATTCCGACTTGCAATATATCCAGACCTAATTTTTCCAGTAATTCCTTTCTCTCCGCATGGAACTGAACACATTCCATCAACAAATGGACACATTCCATCATCATCGATTACGCCACAAGTATCACACTTTGATTATATAATGTCTAGATGGAGCGTCAAGTGCGCGCAAACGTGTCAAAAAGTGTCAACCAACTATTGGTTCACAAGTGCTTGCCCGCCAATCAGTGCAGATCGTGTCATACACCTAAAACTTATCTTATTTAATAAGTCTATTTTTTTATGTGATTTATGGGAGAATTGTAGTAGCTGGTATCATTATTTACGCACAGAAAGACATAGACGCATAGTGTAAAACGACCTGCACGCACACATACTTGAAAATCTTGACTCGTTTTCTTTGATACGATTGTAGGGCGACGCTCTATCTAGACATTATATAATCAAAGGTATCACATTAATTTGAATAAAAACACAAACATGCTCCTGAATAATCTGTAGTTAACATTATTTAGGACCATATTTAAACCTACTGTCTCAGCAGGCATAGTGTTGCAGCCACGAACCGTAAACGTTACCCCAACCGCATTTCTAGGCACCAAGGTAAAGGAATAAATAACCTTAACTTGGCATGCCGACCCCGTCGCTACGCTCCTCGAAACATAAGAGCTCTTATATTTTCTGCAGTAAATTCAAACCTGTTGGACCATAGTGGTGACTTCTGGGTAAAAAAAAAAACACACAGTGAGCCTTTCACTGAAGGACTGAAGGTTTTGCATTCCACGTATTTCGGATTCTCTTTGTCAAATGAAATATGCATTTTCAATGTACTGGCGGACAGCGAGCTGAGTAATAATTGGAATTTCTGTGACGAAACAATTGATTTATTCATGAAGCCTTTTGTTCAATGATCATCATGAATTCGGTCCCAAAAAGAACCATCTCTCTTTACACGAAGCAACCGAATTTGTACATACATAAACTCAAGCCTCTTTCCGATGGGGGTAGGTAGAAACTACAGAACCTGCTATGATCTGTACATATCTACTCATTTTGCTTCCTCCACGTTTATACATCTGGTCATACACGCACGCCGTTTCCGTGTACTGTCGAATTCGTGTCTGCAGAATATACCCTCTCATCCTGACTGTGATGCTGGCATTTGTTATTGACACTTGAGTGACGATAGCTGCATATCATTTACACTTGTTTTTGCCGTTTGAATGACTACAGTTTGGCCGCACGCCATTGAAAGTCAAAATGACGCCAAGTTAAATGAGATTACCAAAACTGTTAAAATCAACAATTACTTTATCATTGATTGGCCACCCCGATAAGGTTTAATTAGATTTGGGTATCAAAGTATTTCATCATTTGCTGACTTACAAAGTATAGAAAAGTCCGGGGGCGCTCCCAGAAGAAAATCCTTTGACCTTATTAGTGTTGTTCTTCAGAAAGGTCAGGTGGGTAGTACTCGCAACGGGCATGCATTCTTCTTCTTTCTTGATCGTGTGGTTAGTGCCTAAACTGGTGTCAGAGTTTTTATGCCGCCTCTGACTTGGCATTACATGCCGTCGAGAAATATCTCTCAGGTATGCTGGTTTCCTCACGATGTTTTCCTTCACCGAAACAAGTGATAATTATTCAATACGCACATGATTCCGAAAAATCAGAGGTGCGTGTCCTGGGTTCGAACTCGTGACCTATGACTTGGCAGTCCAACGGTCACACCACTAGGCTATCACCGCTTGGGTGTACATTTATGACCAGATGTCCAGACCAGAGAACTCGGACGAGGCAAAAGGAGTATGTAAGGCTTTCGTCACACACTCCTTTGAGTGATACTATTACCTGGTGGTGTTCTGCAGTTTTTGCCTACCCCCTTGGGAAAACGGCGTTACTTTATACAATATGTATTTATGTTTCCGATGTTCCTAGGTAAGTAAGATAGTGATGGCAAAGCCGGATAAGTTTCACATTTCCCTAAAGAATGTATTTCCTAGTACTATCTCCTCATAGATAACAATACAAAGTAATTATGCATGTAGATTGATGGAATTCTCCCATCCCATTGATATCTGAACGGGAACTGCGTTTAATATTCATAAGGAATCGATTGATTGTGAGCATTCGTCAAGATGCTGATGCGGACTGAAAAGAATTTTAAGTTGTTATCATGGCAGATAAACAGATTGCATTACATTAATCGATGACTCAGCTTCTCAGATTTAAAATTTAACTCAAACTCAAAGCATTTTTAGAACATACACCTCTTAAAACGTTGAGGTATTGTTGAATTATTGTCAAGAAGTCGTAGAGTTAGTCAGAAATTTGACAATTTCTTCTCCATAGAGATCTGTTTTTACGTCAAGTAAAGAGAAAGGAAATAGCAAGAACATCCGTGGATACTCTTTCAAATTCAGCTTGTGTGCCTTTTTTAATGTTTTTACGTTACAAAATTACATTCTGCGAGTCTAGGAAACATAGTTTAAGAGGCAAGTGGCATCTATGAATACTCATATTGAAAGGCGTGCAGCAGGCTTTATGATACTCATGATACACGGGTTCCCCTCACACTCACCCCGTAGAAAATCGTAAACTGAAATCCTCTCGGGTTGATAGCACCTGCCTAAATATTAAGAAGTTCCTAGCAATTTATCTCCGAATAATCTAGGATTGCAGCCGAACTTTTTCCCAAGTAATAGAGGTTAAACATTAATAATATCACGGGATGTTCCCTGGGCGATACACAGAAATTACAACGCGATACGTGTTACCAACCTAGAGGGAAGAATTGCAAAGGAAAAACCAAACATTCCGTCATGCCAAATAATACCTAATTCTCTCTTCTTTTTAGTCGTTTACTCTTGACCGAGTGGTCGTGTTCATGGGGGGTCGCCCACAACTGTGGTTGCTGCCTTCGCGATCTTTTTCCACCGGTCTCTATTGGCCACATGGCGAGCACATTCTGCCAGATGGATCTTGATGAAAGATTTGATGTAGTCTGTCCATCGGGTTGGTAAACGTGGCATCGTGCCTTCAAATCTACCCTGAATCACCAAACGCTCCATGCAAATAATAATAATAGCAATAATAAAAAATCGAGCATCGAGTTTTTTCGGTGACTAAATATGTAATGTTCCGCAACTAACGTCACGTGATGTTAAAAGTTTTGTATTAACTTAACAGCCGTAGGTAGCCATATCATCTGAAACATGTGGCTATCATGCTATTTCCCAGGGACAAGTCTAGTCTAACTTACCTTGCAGTAACAGAGCGGGAATGCTGTTTCTCGCTCTAGTAAATGACCGTTCTAAGGGACAGAAAAGGATAGGATCGTGGAAAAGTGCGACTCCGTACTGCCAGATGAGGTTCAACCCTTGTTCGTCGATCCAGCTACCTTTTCTATTCAAATAATTTTACATTGGGAGAAAAATACGTTTAGTGTAGTTGATTAAACGTATTTATTTTGTTAGCAAAAAGCATTTTATATAATGTATATAATTATACTGAATTTTTTAAATTAAGATTTTCAGCCGTATGATTTTCGTCATACACATAGAAGCGCCCGTAAGCCAACCTGACCACGTACGTGATCCTACGTTTGTTTGTTTGTAAGAAAACCTTTGAATACCGCCAGTCTGTGGAATTTACTGCCGGCTTCTCTGGTCCGTGATTATTATAATTTGGATCCTATTCAAGGTTCGATTGATTCGGTTTCATCTAGGCAAGCGTGCTCCACCCTAGGCCGCATCATCGCTTCACATCAGGCGAGTTGCGGCCAAACGCAAGCCTGTTTAGTATTAAAAAAAATACATTTGGAAAAGTCTCAAACAGATCCGAACATTGGAAATGACGTAACCTAACCCTTCGGTAAAAATACAGGCATTACTTTATGAATTTTATTTTGCTTTCGTATGTACAGAATTATGTACAATTTATAACATACATTATACACAGTTCAGTTCAGCAAGTCCCACTGACCATGCCTTAAAATACACACTGCATTATGCAAATTTGAGAAGCTGCCTACGCGAGTTCAGCAAACTAATTTAGTGCTTATGTACTCAGAACTAAAGTCCTTAGTCATATTAAATATGGAAGTAAATTCGGTGCTAGAATGCTCCATCTAGTCTACTAACTTCAAGGGAGTTTAACTTGAATGAGACCGCTTTTGTGACGAAAATCAAACGGCTGCAAAAAGTACACAGACAGACTTGACTGTTCTGGTCGAAGTTAATGAAAAGGCTTTAAGCTCTGGCCAAACTGGAGCGAAAACTGCGCGGGATACGAGACGAAAAGCTCACGCACCGATTTTATCAACTAATTTGTATGGAGGTGTTCAAACTGGCGCGAATAATCGCGTGGCATTAAAACTATTGACGTTCGTAGTTGTGTCCCGCGCGGAATTCGTGGCCAGGGTTTTACACGAGACAAGCTAAATCACTGAATATTCAAATCTTTTCTTTTTTTAGTATTTTTCAGCATACAAAAACTTAATGGACTGACGATACTGAGAATACATTCCTGGGCAGGCCTCTTCAATCGCATGCCACTTAACTCGATTCTCGACAACTCCCATCCAGTTGTCGGTTCTACGGTTAATATGGCCAACCCATTGCCACTTCAGCTTATTTATTCTGTGAGCTATGTAGGCAACTCTGGTTCTCTATCGGATCACCTCGTTCGATCTAAAAGAGACTCCAAGCATAGCCCGTTCCATAGCTCGCCGAGCAACCTTGAATTTATAGACCAAACGTACCTTAAGTGTCGGACAAAGTGTTTTTGGGTTTTTCCATCAGGAATTTCTCAGTAGCAGCCACGGAGTCTGGATTTGCGCCAGATGGAAAACAATAGGCCCGCCCCCTTTTAGCTGTGACTTAAACATAAATATACTATAAGGTACACCTCTGCCTATCCCTCGGGGATTATGGCTCATGTTTTAGCTAAACTCTAAAATTAAAACAGTGTATGATTACAGGCCGTTTTATTATAACAAATGAGCCTCGTGAGTGACGTGAAATGTTGAAAACTAAAATAACAACAGTTTTCCGCGCTAATAAAATAAATCATAACCTGGCTTACGGCCAACTAACAGTGTTAACTTCAATTTTGAAAGAAAAATATAATGGTAGAGCTTAAAACATTAACTAAGGTTTGATAACCTATCAACGCTCTCTGCGTTGACAAAGTGGCATATTCTATCAGTGATAATGATGATGGGGAAATCAATAAGCATAACATCACGCTTATTATGGGTTAAGCAGAGGAGTACCTAGTAGTGCACCCACATTTCGCCAGTTATGATAAGTCCCTTGTAATAGGGGACGAGCCTATTGCCATCAACCGGGCACAAATCCAGACTCCATGCTGCTACTAAGAAATTCTTGATGGAAAAACCCAATAACTATTGGCTCAACCGGGAATCGAACCCAAGACCTCGCTCAGCAGTTGCGCTTGCAACGACTAGACCAACAAGGCAATAAATTAATAGTGAAACATTTTAATCCATAGATTTAATACATTATACAGTTTATATGATACTAACTTCTGCCCGAGCATCGCCCGCATGGCCTACATGAAACAAATGACGTATTTTTTTTATGAAGCGAGCATCAAAATGTCCATCCAACCAGAAGCCAATCCAAAGGTAGAAGGCGATTTGATTCTGTTGGGAGATGATTTTCATAATTTTAATTAAACAGTATGTACACCAATTTTCAAAATTTCGAGTCAACCGACCCAGAGAATATAAATTTCCACAGAAGATTTAACCCCCCATTTCTTAGTAGACACCTACTCTTCACAAAAAATACACCCTCCAAATTTTATGACTTTAAGACCAGCGGTTTAGGCTGTGCGTTGATATATCAGTCAGTCAGGACTTTGAATTTTAGATGTATAGATAAAAGCTTGTCGCAAGATTAAAAACCAAATTTCTTCAAGTTATTGCACCTAATAGGTGCAAGCATTGAGTTTTGTTACACTTTCAATACCAACTTCGTTTTCAACAACAAAACAGTGCACTTCATTCTTCCCAGAATCCATAGAATTGGATCCTGAGGCAAAACCAGTGCATCTGAAAGCCACCATTAGCTTTTTTCGCGAGGCTTTTCTGTTGTTTTCTGAACACCCTAATCCAGTTTTCTCGATTGGAAATGCATTTCTGGAGCTCTTTTACAGGCTTTTAAAATAGCTTTACCTAGGAGCAGGTTTTGTCCTGTTTTATAGTTTACAAATGCTACATGAGCAGTCTATCATGTTGCCACCACTGGGACCAAACTCCTCTTTGTGAGGGATTGGGCCGCATTACACTACACGGGCTCAGTGCAGGCCGATGGATGTCACATCCTTTCAAATTTTTGGTTCTAGGCAGGATCCGAAGTGATCATTATCATCGATAAGTATCGCATAATCTTTACACGATTTCCCGCTTCCAATCACATCCAAATGCAACATGTGTAACCTTAAAAAGATGAACGGTCACAAACATTATGTTTTATCAACAACGAGAAGTCTAAGTACATGTGTGTTTAGTTTTGTTCTTTACCTTTTCACTACAAATATAGGACCGGAGTGGTAGTTATGAAAAAATAAAGAGCCTGTTTGGACTGAATTCAAGTGCGTTAAAACAAAAAAGCGGTTTGAGTAAAAAATTTAAAAGGTCAAGTTATGAATCAGCATAATTATAAAAAGAAAATAATTATCTTGAAATATCGAACCCTAGGACATTGTCCTAGTAGTGTCTACATAAGGAACATACATGTGTGTTTTGTTAACCTGCTGTGATACTGGTTATCAGTCTATTTTGTCGTACCTTTATCGATTACTAGCTGACCCCCGCAACTTTTCTGCGTAACATTTTTGATTGATGCTCCGCTCCTATTAGTTGCAGCATGTCACATAGCCTTTCTAGATAAATGGGCTATCCAACTCGAAAATATTTTTTCAATTCTAACCAGTAGTTCTTGAGATTTGCGCGTTCAATCAAACAAACAAACTCTTCAGCATTATAATATTAGTATAGATATTGTTTTAATAAAGTGGTATCACCCTGCAAAACACTAACAAAATAAACCGTTTCAAATACGACCATAACCACTTGACATAACGCAGGCAGTTCATTGCCAAATACGTCTCTTTTATGAACAATACAGGCTAAATCCTGTGTTCACACTATGCAAATAAGCTCATTGAAAAAAGAACTTGCCAACGAACTAGCCTATAATAGTGGAGGAAATTAAAATGTTCGAGTCAAACGAGGCTTAATTTCAAGTGGAAACTTTTCCGAATCCGAATGTGACATAACAGTAGGCTGCAAGAGCGACCTTTACGTAACCCTGCACCGTTTTAGAATTTACTAGCTTTAGGCTCTCTTTGGCTTGGAAATAGGTATGCGGCAAACGGGGGGTTAGGAAGTTTGAATTGAGAATAGAGGTTTCTGACTGCTTTTAGCTTTGTCGCGATGCTGATGGTGAAGTTGATAATAAACCGTTCTAGTTCAGGGTCTATGGTTTCAGACTTCCGATTTACACATTCGAGTCGAGTCATCTTGGATAACTTCAGTGAGTTAGTTCTTTCTCTTTTCTTTGGTTCGCAACCAAATCTTACTGCAATGGATTTGGATGTTCCCAATACTCTCTTTTTTACGATCAATCCAAAGTTTATCGGGAAGAGAGCAGCTTGTGCAATAATACCGCTCATTTAACACTAGGTTCTAAACGTGTTTGTGTATTTTGTTGTATGTAGTGTACAATAAACTGTTTAACAAATGATAAATACCATCATCTGTCTGGTCTCGTTGTCTTCCAGTCTATCTAGATTAGAAATTATAATGACCTTAATAAACTTATTTATTTATTTTATTTTATTTGGAACAACAAACAATTACATAATAGGGCATAGATAATTAAAACTTAAAATTAACAATTATGTAATCCACAGCGTTACTAATAACACGCTTCAAATACCAGTTAAAAGTAACAAGCAAGGATATAAAGAAATAAACGAGAAAAAGAAACATTGATTTTAAACTTAGAAATAATAAGCAAGTACAATTATAATTATATAGTACAATAATCTAGGAGGAAAAGGATAAAATGTCTAATTTTTTGATTGCCGTGTGCGTCGAGTTTCGGAATATATCACGTGTTGCACAGAATATATCGATCTCAAGAAAGTACTTATTATAATTGTCCGCAAGACGTCGCAACTTCGCGATAGTAAAGAGTAGAAGTATCAAAATATGGAATATATATATATCAGAGTATGGTAATCATGCACAACCTAGTCCCAGCTCCTGCAGTGACTAGTCTCTTCCCTATTAGTTCTTGCGCTCATTAACAAAAATGTTTTCTTTGTCAGAAACACATTGTCATATTTCTAAAGAACTGCCAAGGCCAAGCTCACATGGAATGGTTGTCAGAACGAAGGCAACACTGCAAGTTGCTATTTAGATATCGCTGTTTACTTTAAGATTGAAAATGAGGTGGCAGGTTCACATAGCCACACTGCACTGTTTATGTTTTCTGCAATTATTTCAAGGTCGAGGCCCAACTGAATGCAGAGATTGAAGTTTTACGTGACTTTTACATCCAGCTGTAAAATAAATTTTGATATGTAAATAGATAAGTAAGGGTTGCACGATTGTGCAATGAAGTAAATAGGATACGTGTAACAAAAAATCTTTTTTTTTTAAATTTTAGTCTGTTTGTGTGTTCCAGCAAATCTCCAAAACGGCTGGACCGATTTTGACGGGACTTTTACTGGCTGATGTTATAAGGAATAATTAGGTTTTTATTTTAGAAAGAGAATTAAGTAGGTATTTACCGTGCAAAAAAATTACAACCCTTGAAATTGTTAACAAAATTCGATTCAAATAGGGAATTAATAAATTTAAAATAATTTCAACGCGGGCGAAGGTCGCGGACAACAACCAGTTCTTCAATAAAATCAATAAACGTTGAAGGAACCTCATGAGGCGAAGTACTCGTACTACGTGACAGAACGTCTTCTTCCATAAATAGAACGTTTTAGGAGTACCGAGAAACAATCATCCCAATTTGTCCAAAGTAACACAACAACAAGGCAACTTAATTTCAACATACATACATACAATATACATGAACATAACGTCTGACATACATGTAGGTACTCACGACTTTTTCCGCCCGCATGATCAAAAACCTCTCAACATAAAAAAGAAACGCAAAATGTTTATACTCACCCAATAAGACAAAACTTGAGCGAACATTGCTCCCACACACACAGGCAAACAAACAAACAAACGAAAATTTTTACACAAATGACTTTACCCTGCGGCAGGGTGTTTCAACTTTCAGTATAGTTCCCCCCCTCCCTTCCCTCCACGGCACACCACCATAGTGCAGTGTTTTAAGTAATTATCGACCTGTTAGTATTTCATGCGAATACTCTTGTGAACGAGGAGTTATTCTGTTTTAATTTGTTTTATTACGGGTTGTTATTTTTGACTTGTTCATTTTGGGTGATGATTGGTGTTGATTGACTTCTTGAAATGTTTAAAGTGTAAACGTTTAACAGTGTCCGAAACTTGTTAAAACGAAAACCAAATAAGTAACATCATATGCATGGGACATCATCAGTTTTACTTTTTTTTTAAGTTTGCATGCTAAATAGAGTAAACGAAATGTGTAAAACCATAATAGCTTTAAGGTCTAACTGTACTATATTTCTTGCGAATAAAGATTATTTACACGTATATGTTTGATACATAACATATTTCTGACAAGTTTTTTACCTACAATTTTCCAGAGAATTAAAAATTGGTGAATTTCATTTATCGACTTCACAAATATATTCTAACTATTTTTTGTTAATACGAAACACTGATTTTAATTTTCGTGAAAAATATTAATTTTATCACGGATTTGATTGCATATGCATCATATTATGGTATTTCTATCATTATAATATTGTGATATAGCAAAGTATAGGTTGGTAACGAAATAAAATCTGTAAAATACCCGGCAACCTGACCTAAAGCTTATTTAATTTCAAATCGATCCCAAAATAGAACTTACCAAGCAATAGACAAATACATAAATTCGCGACCAACAACAATTTCACCTTCTACGAAATTCTAAAACCACATGTGAAATTCTTATCAATTACCAAATTGGAACTTTAGCTAACCTCAATATGCCCCGAAATCTAAGAATAGGGTGTCAAAAGAAGGCCAGACGGGCATTTGAAATTTTCAATAGACTAGGAACCTGTTTCCGTCAATCAGTTCAGGAGAAAAATCGAGGGAACTTATTTACCCTGTTTTGGAATTTATTACTTTAGCATTAAATTAAAAATTAAATAAGGATTAAAAGGGTACTCTGTCACTAAAAGCAACAATGTGTAAAGTTAATTAAGTTACAGTTAAGTTGAAAGAATATTCAAAGAATATTTAATCATCTGCCTAGCCTTTTCCCAACGATATTAAGGTCCGCTTCCAGTCTAACCGGATGCAGCTGAATACCAGTATTTTACATGGACCGAATGCCTATCTGACCTCCATAACCCAGACTGGTTGTCAGAATTTCGATGCACTGACTACCTGTAACGACTGTCAAAGATCTTCAAATTGCAACTGGGACCATCGGCTTAGCGTGCTTTCCGAGGAGTTTTCACAGAGGAAACTCGATATGTAATCGGTGGTCACACATCCACGGACCAACCTAGGCAAGCGCGGCTTAACCTGAAGATCGACCCGAGTGGCTGTTTTTATTTAGCCACGAGCTCGACTCAAAATAATTGCATAACCGAATTATACCACAGGGCCTTAAAAGCTTAGGCGACGACATACAAAAATCCGATATCAATTTCATAGATCTAAAAATCCATTATTTTTGTTCACACACTGTAAAATAAATCGGATAGCGAGTGCTTAATCTAACAGGACTCGATACATCAACAATTGTTAGAACCATCGATTCTTCAATTCGATTCTTCATAAACTTTGTACTGTAACAGAAAACCGAATTGAACGTTAATAATAAAGTTCTGGGAGAAATAACAGAGCCTTATAATATTTCATAAAGTTCCTGAAATTCATTGGTTACCAATTTTCTGGTTTGTAACGGTATCTGCCTTGTATATTGATTTTATTGCATTCAAGATAATGACTTTTGAGAAACCGAGTTCGAAGTAGAATGTTTAAAACAATTAGGAACTCATTAAAACAATCTCTTTTCTCTCTGATATATTGCTTCGTAGAAAGTTAGTTGTGTTTAAAAAATACCTAAATTAATAAACAAACGACTTGAATTAAACCAATTCAGTACAACATTTAATGGTACTAACATCTAAGAGAATATCCTAAACGTATTGAAGTCAACTGCATACGACTCAATCGGCCTGAAGTGAACATAAGACGTCTGAATCCATCCTCTCTCAAACGGAGTATCGTTATCAATTTATACGATCTTCAATGTAGAAGTGCCTTCGAAATAAACTTAATGCATCAATTCAAAGCGCTGAAGTTAGACATAAATTGAACTTATGGAACACCTAGCGAACATAATATAAAGAATTCAACATTTCATGAAACATATGTATTTAAAAAAGGTAGCGAGGGTGACTCGACGAAATGAAATTGTAAATATTGAGTTAGCAAACTTTTTAATTTCAAACCACTCAAAGCATTTTATGCATATAAAAAGCCGCGTGAACCTAACGAAATTCCTGCACCAACGTTGTTTGATATAAAAAATACACAGCGGAGAGTTAAGCCTGTACTGCGCAGTGGTCCATTTCTCCCGTTCTAGTTAGAGGGGACCTTGCTCAGTCGGCTCCCACGTGTCGAGGGCTCTCGACCTTTACCGAGCAACCAGTCGACACAATTCTAAAAGCGACTTCTTAAGCGCAATATTCAAATAAAAACAAAACATCGCCAAATCAAAAATATAATGTGAAAAGTGAAGTTTTACCAAAAAAAAATTTTTTCAAAACAAAATGCAAGAGTTTACACATTAGTTCGCGAGCGAATTAAATGAGGAGCAATGATCAAGAAAAGTTATCAAGGCGTGTTTTTAAGCTTCGTTTCCATATCCTTCTGCTGTCAAATCACTGAAACTATAGCCAAGAGTGCTAGTAGATTTATTGGTAAGTATTCCTATTAACTTTTAAATAACTTTAGTGAACTCGTAAAGGTGTATCGACAGGATTTACGTTACAAAAGTACCATAAATCGTGTCAAAACATGAATAATAAATGATAAGGCGTTTTACACTTAGGTCTCAGAAGTGTGAATTATTTATTTACGCACATCGTACGAGACCTAAACCTTGAATGTCGCACTTAACTCAAGATTTAACTACGAAGCCCTCGGAGAGTTTGTTTTATACTACAAGTTTAAGTACGACGTGTAAACGTTAGAATTGTAAAAGTGCGATAAAAAGTCTTTGCCAAAAATCCGCACGGCAAATTGAATACATTAATTCTCCGTTCGTGGATATATTTCTATCTGAAAATGTACGTTGCAGGATGCACTTTAATTACATATTTCTTAAAAGAGCGTATTTTCTTTATGTATTTTCAGCGGAAAGGCTCGATACGACGCTTACAATTTTATCCTTCTTTGCAACGGCTTACTTCGGCAAATGTTGAATATTGCAGAGACTACGAGAGTGCTAACGCGTTATCTCCCTAGGGAATAAGCAGCTCTAGTGGCATTGGGTCTTATCTCAAATAATTTATCAGGTCTATTGAAACGCGGAATACTGAAGCAATAAGAATATTATATCATAAATTATGTTTTTAACGCTCATAAAAATATTGAAAGGCACCTACTTGACATTTACAAATTTACAACAAAATTTAAACAAGCGCCACCTTTTCTTTCAATAAAAAAGAGTTAAACATTTCCTTCAATCACAAGTTTAGTAACTCTTGAAAATTGAACTCTCAACCGCAAAATTATCTTCCCAATGGCATAGGCCTTTAACACACGTAAGAAGCTAATGAAAGATAATTACTCATCAAAATACTACTCCAAAGCCATTAAATGCCGCTATGACATCAAAGGCTTTACGTCGGGTTATTATTGTTTCAACTACTCGGCGATTTTCATGACGCTTTAATTACCAGGCTCGGGAGCATCCCTCTTCATCTAAAATGTATACTTTTGCATAACATGCATATACTGTTAGGTTGCCGTTTGTGGTGTTGTTATATGTGTGTGATGAACTGGGAATTGTCAAATGGATGGAATGGGAATAAAGGGTATAGGGGGTAGGTAGTACTTACTACTTTTACTTACTTTTTACCGGAGCTTCGCTCGCGTTATGATGGGAAATTATCCCATAGGAACTTTAAAAATACAGCCAGCTAGAATAATTTTTAGAACATTACAATATAAGCATTACCTTTGTGCTCTTCTATCTTAATGTTATGTCCTGTTAAGAATTTTGTGTGTACATAAATGAAAAAAAATGAAAAAATGAAAAATGTTTATTTGTCCCAAAAGCAGTACATGGATTATATATGAGACATCCCCAGTAAGTAATTGATAATACTTGTGTTGGGGCTATCTCGCTCTTTCCCTTAGTTATCAACAATATTGAGACTAGATTTGACACAAATTATTACAAAAGGTGACAAAAGAAAAAAAAGAAAAAAAAAAAAACGATAAAATAAAACTTGATTTTTGAAATGTTTTCTTACTACAATTTTTTTGTGGACTGTGCGGAAAAAAGTACTTTGTGATGAGTACTACTTTTGGACTAAGATAATTTGTCAGAGTCTAATATTTACGTATCGATTACCGATACTGCCCCGTTCTCGTTACTTACAGGTGCGCTTGCATTTAGGTGCAGTTTTTTTTGCTATGGATTGCTTTTCAACACTGGAACGTTTATCGATAGAGTGCAGTGTAAAATAGTTGACTTTCTGTTCGTTTTGGTTCAATATTTTTACCGTAGTGGATGTTGTAAAATTCATTGCAGGATTTCAAATAGTTTTTAAAGCCTTTTTATGCAAGTGCCCTTCCTGTATCCAATCTTTATGGACTTGTGATAGAGAAGACACATCATGTCTAGGCTTTAAGATCAACCCACCATCGTCCATGGTCCATGGTCTCTCGTGGTGCCATGCCATATACCATAAGGCACATTCACGGTCAATATCTGCTATCGACTAAAACTAATACAAAATTCATGATTGAGCTTCAAATCTCAAATCCATACTTCTTGGAGACTTTCCAGTTTAATTTACCACAAAATATTACTCAGTCATTACCCGATTTAGTCCGCACAACTTCTCAACTGCAACATGCCTGAATCGTGGGAAGCCACCCTAAGTTCAACTTAGTGAAACACATTGCTTAATGGTGCTCGTAATTGTCGAGCTGACTACTTATCACTACAGTGCACTAATGCATGGTACACTTTGGTAGATTATGATATAAGTTCTTGGGTTGGAGATAGTTATGTTGTTGTATTGTTGGATGCTCACGAGTGACATAATTACACTATCGTGCATGTAAACCGTAAGTTTTAAAGCTTATTTTTTAGGATTTATTACCACTATTATCATCCTCTATTTATTTTTCTAACTTATTTTTTATATTTTTAAATATCCCTATACAAAATCAATATAAAAAAACATTTAAAAATATATAAAATAGTAGCCCACCAGCACCGGGAACAGGGTCCGAGCTACCGGTGGTCAGGGCTCTTGAGAGAGGAACCCCTTAACAATCCGAGCCGTGTCCAGGAGTACCACTTTCTGAATCAAGCCCTTGATCCACCTGCCTAATAAGAGCCTTTTTTTTCCGGATGGGATATCATCAAATGACTTCTCCCGCTCTAGGCTGAGCGGGAGGGAGTGTCAGACTTTTACTGACTAAAACCCACCCATGTTCCTTCATCGCCCTTTGTGTTCCGGGGCCGCGGTATCTCTTTCGAACAACCCGCAGCACCCGGCAGGAATCGGCCCTTGCGGGCCCCTTCCCTATGCTGACATCTCTTTGAGGCGCGCGTGGAACACGAACGCGCCGTCGACACGGCCTGTCGTCCTAAGACGGAGGGACGGCGAGCTAGCCCATAGCTCACCGTCCACAGGCCCGCGGCCTAACAAGAGCCTTAGGTATTGGTCGAGGCTCATGGCAATTAAGCCATTAGCTGACAAAAGACAATCGGCACAATGATCGCTGAGTTCGCATCCCACACATGTCGACAAACAACTAAGTTTGTTTATAAAAACCAACCTTCAGATATGTAGTAAGGCTATAGATAGCAGACACTGAAAGATTCACTTACAGCCCATTCACACGACGACGATTCGTTTTTTTTTGACGTATCGTCTTTTTTCAATATCTGTCATTTCTTTTTTTGACGGCGGCAATGCTTTCTAAATGCCCGTGTTCACAAACATCTCAAATCGTGAAAAATTACGGACAAGTCTTAAATCACATAACGTCTTTTAAAAACCAGATACGTCAAAAAACACGGATCGTGATTTTTGTTCGCTCCCGAAAAATCACGGAACTAAAGTGAACAACAACTCGTTTTTTTTTTTGCCGGATCGTGATAAAACACGATTCCGTATGCAATGTGAACGTCCATCCGTCATGACGTATCGTGTTTTATGAGGGATCATCAATGACGGAAGCCGTGTGAATGAGCAGTTACGTTTACAACTTGCTTACCTCCTTATGGTCTTATATTATGTTTCCAATTTTGTTGTTTTGCGAATTTCAAGAACTCGCAGAACGTGAACAAAAGTGGTTCAGGTTCATGGTCCGAGGCACCACACGAGAGGTTGTGCGTTTATTATGTTACACCTTGTATAAGTATAGCTTCTCTATCCAGCACTTTGTTAAACAGAAACTTCTCCCCAGCTTTACCTAGTCTACACAGGTGTTATCCTCGCCATCCGTCGATCATTAGAGCTTCGTACTACAGTCGAAGGATGCACCGTCTGCAGGTGGACGTGACAGCAAGATACGTGCTCTTTCCTGTGTCCATTTATCTTCATTCATATTCGCTTGCATGGAGAAGCGGTTCCGACTGTTTTTAGGACATGCTGCTGGAACATCAACTTGCATGTTTTAGACCTGGGAAGTACTATTTGACTACTGAATTTTATATGCGACTGAAGTTTTTTTTAATACTTAGTAGGCTTGCGTTTGGCCGCAACTCGCCTGATGTGAAGCGATTATGCGGCCTAGGGTGGAGCACGCTTGCCTATAAGAAACCGATTCACTCGAACCTTGAATAGATCCAGATTATAATAATCAGGGAACAAAGATGCAGTGAATTCCACAGACTGGCGGTTCGCACAATAAATGTGGAAGCATAGCGCTTTGATTGGGTCCGCGGAACTTCAACCATAATATAACAGTGGCGCTACGGTGAAATTATTAATTTGTTACGCTTTGGTCGCTTTTTCGTTGATACAAAGTGACGTAAAAAATTATTCACTACAAATAAGTACTTATACGTCTTTTTATTACACCTTGAACACCACTGACTTTAACACTGAAAGGAAACATTTATTACCTGCATTTTCAATTCCAAAGATTATGAAAGACATTCTAATTCATTGCTTGGATTATTTGAAAATTCGTCTATGTCGAATCGAAACAAACTGTGCATAGTACGAAACGCAAATAATGTTGTTGAACTACCAAATTGAATGGCATTACTATTCTAAACTTGTTACACAATTACCTCGATGGACTAGTCTCTGAAATAGCTAGTAATAATAAGCGAGCGTACAATGTAACAAGCGTATGCACGCTTTGAGCTCTCTCCATTCCAGAAGATTCAATTTTGCGTGCAAAAGGGCTTTATGCAACGGATTGACACTGCTTTTAGATTTCCATGTTTGGCTTGGTTATGTTAAATTTTCATCGGTTGTCGATACGCCAGCTTACCTTGCATTCATCAACCGTGAACCATTTAGGACAATTAGATTAGTCGTTTCCTTGTATACCGAGACTGGCCGAATTGACCTGTAGCCTAACCGAGCTATTATGACTGGGCAATAAAGGTCGAAATGGCAGTTAAGTGCAAAATATTTGGCTACATCTGGTTGTGTTGAAGGTCAAACCCAACACGTTATGAAAGGGTTGAGATGATTTTCACATTAGGCATATGTAACTTTCGTTAGACCATATTTCATGTTTTCACTCACGTATTTTTACAGGATTCTGTATCTTATCTAGATAGGGTTAAGGTATTTTTATACAAAATTTCCAATCAATCAAGTAATCCATTACTTATCTCTTGTAACTTAAAGAAAATGTTAAGTTGGTTTCTTTAGACTTTCTCAATCACTCTTCTGTTTATTTCATGGGGGAATAATACATTATTATTTGAATCCATGCTTACATACTCGACATTTCTATAAGCAATACTTGATACTTTTTCTTAATGCAATGAAGTTCGCCTCATTAAAATTACAGGTAGAATAAATACTACAAAATAGAGCGATAACATAGTATCAACAACTAAGTTGTCAAATTAATTCCGCTCTTCTTACTTGATTTCCCAGCTAGGGACCAACAATATCATTTCGTTGTAACTAACCATCTAACATTGTGGAATACAATACATACCTTGTGGTTGTCGCAGTGGTTGAGAGACTGGTTGCTGCGCTGCGTGTCGCTGGTTCGATCCCCGCGCAGCAAAGAACTAGTTTCAAAGTCCGTTGAAACTTCCATCAACACATAGGTACTTAAAAAGTGTCTCGAAAAATTCCACCGTCTATTTACCTTTGTTAAAACTTCTTTACTACAGCAACTTTTAAAAGCATAAATAATGGACATGAATTAATCGCTCTGGAGACCAAAGTTGACTTAATTACCACTAAAAAGTTACTCGGAATCGATAAAGTTTCCCAGGATAGATATAAAGCATTATCGTACAAGATTAAATTGTGTAGAGATTGTTTGGAGGTAGGATGTCTTATTTACGAGGATAAATAGGTAAATATTTAAACTTGACTTTTTTTTTATTTTATAAAACAAAATATTTATTTAATATTTATATAAATATATGCTTTGTATTTATATTACATGATAAGTAGTAAATAACTTGTATTATATTAAATTTTGTATATTAGTTGCAGTACACCACTGACTACCCCCCCCCCCCCCTTTTTTCTATTTCATGTTCGTACAGTCCATCCAAAGGTTGTCTGGAAGAGATCGCTATCAGCGATAAGACCGCCATTGTAACCATAAAATTATTTTTTTTTGTAAAACCGTTCTGTATCAATTTTGGTGTACAATAAAGTATATTCTATTCTATTCTATTCTTGACATGCATATTCAATAGCATTCCAAGATTTCTAAGTAATTGTAGTGAAATCTTTTTGTTTGTGACTGAAAAGTTGTGTGGTGTGGTCATGTGATGCGGCGGAAAGAGGATAATGTATTGAGGAAAACTTTTTGAATGAATGTGAATGGCTATAAGAGTAGAGAAACACCAAAGAAACGATGGATGGACTGCGTGAAGGATGATATGGCTAGAAAGGAGGTGACTGCTGAGATGACGAGTAATAGAGAAGTATGGAAGAAGAAGACATGCTGCGCCGACCTCAAATAAATTGGGATAAGCGCAGGAGAACGACGATGAAGATGCTGCTTTAAAATATTTTTCGTAGATACTGGAATCCGAGCTTGACAAACATGAAAATTTCTTTATAAGGGCTTGTAGTTAATATCGGATTTAGAATTTTGTACATCGCAACATAACAGTCAGTTTTTAGTGAGGGATCCTACTCACATACATATAAGTTCAAGCTGTGGTATGAAATGTCATAGACCAGAATAAATACCTATGTTAAAGACGATATGTTTAACTTACACTTTGATATTTTTCTGGAAGGGTACCTTATTGCCAACGCAATGAATAAAAATAACATTTCCAAAGGAATTTAAAAGTCAAATTCAAAATAATTTATTATCTTTTCACAAACATGACATAAAATGTATACATAGCTTAAAATTAAGGTACAAAGATAAGTTTGTGAGAGACTGGTGTCTGCACTAGGAAAACCTGTATAGCAGATCACAGAATTTGTTTGGAAATTGTTCCTTGACTGTACCTACCCGCAATTCGTCAGAAATAAAACGTTAGTACGTCTGTCACATTACTATACTTAAAGTAAACACACATCTAAAGAAAAGCCTGGGCTAAAAATGTGCAACCTTGTAAACGTCACGCTTCGTAACTGCGGTAAACAATCTCGCGGTATAATCCTAATTGCTTATTTTACGACACCCATGGGGGAACGAAAAAGCAGTTCATTTAAAACCTTCGAACGCAACGACAAAATGATGGGAAATGGTACCTGGCTTTGGAACACGGAATCTTCGTAAAGTTACAGTTGAGTATTTCTGAAAGCTTTCATAAAACTTTTCATCAAAAGAGGACTTACATTGACTTAACAATTTTCCGGTTAAGTTGATGTTAATAATCGTTTAGAGACGCTCACATGATGCTGTACTGTTATTTATAAGATACAAAAGGATATTGAACTTTTTAATATACATCAAAGAGCCACGATTCATACACGGATATCGTGACAAAATCTTTTACCAGAGTTGATGACACAGTTGAACCACATATTTAGACCGTTTGGGTATTCCACTTTTGTATGGTACAGCTGATTCCGACGATAACGAATGTCTGCCAAAATGGACCATCAGTCTAGAAGCATTTACTGAATCTATTGTAAAATATTGTATGACGATGACCGTACGCCGTATATGACGATGACGACAGCACCTATGCTATTCAGCTAGGTATTTTGGTTATTCATAGCTACGGTCGAACAAGCTAATTGGTATACATTTTTTTTAAACTGTATTTGCGCAATAACTTTTTAAGCATACAAACACATGCTTAAAAAAATATTGCGCAAACAGTAAAAATGATTGATGTTGGCAGTGTAATAGAAAGATGAACTTTTTTAACTGTATACCAATTAGCTTGTTCGACCGTACCTACAGAGGTAAATATAATAACACGAATTGGTACACTACAGATACTGCCGCGCTCACTGACGGTCGACCACTTTTCAATCTTATTACTCACGGCAATAAGGGTGAAAAGTGGTCGACCGTCAGCGCGGTAGTACACCGGCAAATGCACGCCTGTAAGTAATTTCACATCTGCGCCGTCAATATGCCGTGCCGTGACGTCACTCAAATAAAATTCACATTCGACTTCGTGATTGATTGAGTTGGGATGGCATAACCCCCTTATCTTTCACGGGAACATCGTGGAAAGTTTCTGTTTTTAACGTATGTTTTGGTGAAGGGAGCTTTGGTTAAGTATGAACTGCTGTACTTACTTGTATGTACTTTGGAGTGAGCTCTTCGTTAAAAAACACATTGCTCTCGTAAAATCGTTAAGTGAAAAAAGGCGATTAACACTTTTACTGTTGTACATCATCTAAATGCAGACAAAACGATTCAATATTCTAGTTTTTAGCAATTCATACAATAGCAGAGAATGATAAGGTATTTATTAAATTTATTTCTGCCCGATTGGATTAAGCACTACAATATTTTGCTATATAATCATGATTTCAAAAACTCAAGTGTTAGTCGACTTTGGTTGCTGGCTGTACGATGGCGATAAAATAACAAATATATACCGCAATTTGTGCTTATATACGTTAAGATCGGTATCTCAACGAATAGAATAACAAACTGTGGTTCTCAAAGAAAGGTACAAAATTGTTATTAATTTTACGAGTAAGTATACTTCAAAGTTTACTTAAACTTGTGGATGGCCACTTAAGACTTAGACTAACCAAAAGTTTGATTAAATATCAAATCTAAGTAAAGAACCTAGGAACTTGAAGATTGCTATCTTTAAGTTTGACAGTGCTACCGCGCTCACTGACGGCCGACCACTTTTCACCCTTATGCCCTGAACCCTAAAGAGGTTGAAAAATGGTCGACCGTCATTGAGCGCTGTAGTACCTACATACGTGTTATTGTCTAACATAACTTGAGATCTCTGTTTCGCGGAGACGAGGCCTGTGTCTAAGCAGAGTTCTCACGCCGTTATGCTATTTGTAAATGTTAGCTTGAAGTGTTTCCTTAGAGATAGTTTTCCACCTGTAAACTTATTTTTTTCATGCACTGTGGGGTTATAGGTATTCTTTCTTCAGTCTCCAACATAACATAACTTCACGCCTGTAATACAAAAAAGGTAAGGCTGAGGTGTACCTAAATCCCCACCTTTTGCCAGTTATCTTCTAATCCCAGGTAATAGATAGCAAACTTTATGTCAACTATTTGATTTTAAAATGGCATGTAGATACCGAAGTGAGCTTTTAACGCAAAATCAAGTTCTTGAAATCTTTGTGCACAAAAGGATGAAAGTAAGCGTAAAATACTGTAGTTTTTTTACATATACCAACCACAAATAAATATTAAAGTAGCTAGTATCCCAATAGTCGGGATTGGTTGGCTTACGTATATATATCCCCTGTGAACGAGAGCTAATCCCTGTGTGAAGCTAAAGCTTAACTTGCCAATTTATTCGTATTATTTTCACATTTAATAACTCTTTGTGCTCATTATTGGACAACTAAATATAATAAGCCGGTCTTTCAACAAATAACGAACGCAATCATCGAAAATTATGACAGCTACTAATGAGTTCGTACAATAAATTCGATTAATTTCAAATCAGTTAACACTTTATCGAACTAACGCAGATAATTAACTAAACAGAGGATGGTTCTGAAATAGAACAAGAAAACAAAAACTGAAATTCAAATAAACTAGCGGATACCCCGGCGTGTGCTACTACGCTATAGTGATTAATGCATTGTTTTAGTGGTCTAAAACTATCTTTGTATTATTGCCTTTCTAATGGAACCGGTAAGGGCCCCTCGGTTGGATGGTTTCAAAGTCTTTAGCGGACATAGGTAGAAACAATTTTGGGTTTTATATATATATATAGATGATTGGATATGTAGGCTATAGCTATAATGTACGAACAATCGAATATCTCCGAACATTAACGAGGTTTCCCGAGCCGCGTAGCTTCTCAAAACCATCAGTACACACAGACATTACAGAGACATGTTAGGATCTTAGGCCCGATTTCAGGAAACCACGTTTGCGGGTTTCTTTTTAAACAGTTACTGAGTTGGGAATTACACTTTATATTTCTATGAATCTATCCCTCTGACTTCTTGTTTGTAGTTAAAAACTACATAAATTGATACATTCAAACATAAACTCACGCCATTTTCCCATGGGGTGGACAGAAACTACAAAATGATCTCTTGCTACGATCCCTACATACAGTACTCTTTATGTTTCGTCCAAGTAATTAGCGAAGAGTAGATAAAAATATACGTCACTTATTTTCATAACAATAAAAAAATACAACACCCTTATCCAACGTGTGTCATACTAAATCTTTTTTTTTTTTCAAACGAAGGTATTACAACTGCAACAAGCTAAGAAACTAAAAAATATCCCTTCCGACTTTTTCTTTACCCAGCTTAGTTTCGTATTAAAGGAGCGTATCGTCAGAACCGATCTGCGGTGTTCGTACGCGATCAGAGCGCAATCAGTTACCTGGCACGCACTATTAATCACTAGCTAGCTAATAAATCGCGTCTACGCCTGGAGCAGTACAATCCCAGTGCACTAATACATCGTTTGATATTATGTGCGCAGTATTAATAGGAACACCCTGTGAGAGACGATTAAATTTGTGCTATTAAACATGTTGGAAGTGGTAAGAATTTTATGATTATTAGCAACTAGCTAGCTGCTTCGTTTGGCTTTTACGACTTGACCAAACGTCGAGTTACTTCGTTATAATTATGTTATTTTTTATGCACCTTCTGAAATCAATTACGCTGAAATTCGTACAAAATCTGATACTGTTTGTTGGAACACCATAAGAAGAACAACGTGGTCACACAACGATAAAGAGACAAAAAGTGATTCTGTTTATTTGAAAGGGATTATTCTGAAAAAGGAATATTCTGAAATACTGTCAAATTTCAAAAACTAACTAAAAAATCCAAGTACCGGGTACCGTAATTTAAATTGATTATTTATGTCTCTTACGAAAACCCCCTAAATTTTGACGAGGATGCAAAACTGCTCCTTGTATTATATACATAACGTTTTTAAAGTATATAAAACTGAGATTAGATATTTCCAACTATCACAAAATCTTTGATTATTGAAAATTTGTATTTTCAATACTTCCTCGTGTCTATTCATTAAGCATCGCCCTGAGTGCTCTCTCTCCGCCATATACGCTCGCTTGCTTTCGAAAATCAAAAATGTGCAAGAGAACGACCGAATATAGATCATCATTTTGTGTCGTACGGCAAAGAGAACAAAATAAAGATTCCATCAGTTGTATCAGAAAGGCAGTGTCGCTATATCCAGGCTTAGCATTTCCTGTAAACTAGAATATACAATGCTATCCGAGTGAAAAGCTCTGAGACTAGAAGCTCGATAAGTCAGTTAGAGTCAGTAGTATTGGAAAATACAAGATACTTCAAATATCTAGAATTAGCAAAATTAAAAAAGCGGTGTTACAATTTCTGTTAACAATAAAGTATACGGGGTTGAAGGGACACCAACTTTAAAACGGTTAACAAAGCTCCCTACAAAGAAATGTTAAGAAAAAAACTGCTTTTCCATATATTTTGACCGCGTGGGTATTGCAGTTTCGTAGGAAAGACCTGTTTTTTTTTATAATAACCGACGAAACATTCAAACCGTTTTAGCGTCGGTGTCCCGCCCACTTTGTATTCTATCAATCTACAAAGTAATTAACTTTAAAATATACTACTATTTAAGAGACAACACATTTAACTTGAATAAACTGTGCATAGCGCAAAAATTATGATATTGCCGCATATATTCAGATAACATATTTCCACGAAGACCACTAAGGGCAAACTTCACCAATAAAACTGACTGAACGCGATCAGCATATACTCGTCCATATATCTAAAGGAGGCCTGTCAAGCTGTCATTGTCAACATTGTTATGGAATATTGACAGCAACAGGGGGCCTAAAATGGCCGCTCTAGCAGAATCATTATCGGATAGTAAAATGAATCTCGTCAAAAATCTTGAAATTTTCATAAACACAGTTAATATTCTGAATTGTTACCGGTCGCGTTTGGAAGGTCGCAGTAGGTCACACATTCATAACGGTGTGGTGCATCGATAGTACTTGATAAGGCCCGAAATGGAGTTGTTGCAGTCTATAAATATGAACATGTTTACGAATTATAACGTAATTCATAATTATTATTATCCTATTATGATTTCGCTAAAGGGGACGTTTTAGGCCCCCAGCTCTTGAACGCCGCTGTTTAGATGTGCTGATCGTGTACAGTTTCATTGGTGAGATTCGAACTTAGCCATCTGCCAAATGCAGAATACAGACAGTTTCCACAAGCGCAATAATGATCACGACAATTTGCGAGAACAGTGTGCAACGCATTTGAACAGAAATTGGATTGTTTTCTGTTGAATAAACGGGTATTTAATATGAAAAAAAAACTAAAACCTCCTTTTTTAAGTCGGTTAACAATAACCTTTATATGTACATCATCATCTGCCTAGCCTTTTCCCAACTATGTTGAGGTCGGCTTCCAGTCTAACCGGATGCAGCTGAATACCAGTATTTTACATGAAGCGACTGCCTATCTGACCTCCACAACCCAGTTAGTACTGGGTAATACGATACCCCTTGGTAAGACTGGTTGTCAGACTTTCGGGCCTCTGACTACCTGTAACGACTGTCAAAGATCTACAAATGACAGCCGGGACCAACAGCTTAACGTGCTTTCCGAGGCACGGATGAAACTCGGTATGTAATGAGTGGTCACCCATCCACAGACCAACCTAGGCAAGCGCGGCTTAACCTGAAGATTCATCCGAGCGGCGGTTATTACTTAGCCACGAGCTCCTCCTTTATATGTACATACAGTACACTTAATTGTATTCTTGATCTTAACAGAAATGACATGAAATGTTATCAGGAAATTGTTAATTATCAAAGGCAAGTAAATTTATCATCATCACATTTATCTTACACATCGGAAATCATATGTTGTAGCTCCGGATGTTATGCAAACACTGACACTACGTATGTTTCATTTAGACGAGACAAGTATTACGAGTACATATATTATCGTATAAGATTTGTAAACATAATTTTATTTCCTTTTCTAGGGAATGGTCTATACGAAAAACACTTCTGCTGGAGTGAAATTATTAACCAACCCATTTGGATGGATAGGGCCTAGAGATCCCAGGCCTGAAATCTGAATCACTCGAGAATAACATTAATATTCGTCTTTAGATACCATAATTATACCAAAACTTTACCCACATATGAGTAGTTATGGTATATTATCATATCTCATGTAGAAAGAGGCGAACCAATTGCCATTCATCGGGCACTACTCCAAACCTAAGCTTAAGAGATTTCTTAAAACGCAATCAAACTTTCTGACGCGGAAATTACATCAAGTTTCGTACGTTAAACTAGACCAGTAAGCGAGTTAAGATTTATCAGATTTGTAATTCCTTTGACATTTTCTTCTATTATCATCCATTAGCTGATTGTAAACGGCCCCAGTTACCTAAACTAGGAAGAATGAAGATGGATGTATGAAAGAATTTGCAATTTAATTTCTTGAGAGCGAGGTCTTCATAATTTTCAGTTTTAGGTGACGCGTCTACCGGCTTTCTGTTGTAATATTTTAGGGGACGTAGGATTTTGGTAGTATAATTTTATGTGCAGGTAAAGATGAAAGAAACGTTTATTTAGTTCAGATTTTATTAGAGCTGCATGGAAAAAAAATAAAGACCACTAAAACATTATTTTAGTTTCTATGCAAGCTTGAAACTTAAATAAATTTTGCATAGTAAATTCAATAGTTTACTTAGCACCAAACATTTCAAAAATCATTATAACCTACTTAACTACCTATGGTGTTAATCTTTGCATCTCAAGAGCTCTATTATACTTAGCTATGGTTTTCAATAAAAAATTAGTCTATCCATCTACTGTCTCCAATATCATTCAACAACAAAATCGATCCTCGCTCGGCCCATCAGATCTGTGTACATAAACTCTCACAGCATCAGGTACCAGGAGCACAAAGCGTCATAGAAGGTCGTTACAGCAACTATTTGCGAGTTACAGAGCACTGTGGCATAGCTTCGAACGCCACAAATCCTTCCCTTGTCTTCTGCATCGATGCTAACAAAAGGAACAACATAATTTACGTGGCTGGAAGCGACGGAAGCAATTATGTTTATACTGAATCAATGGAATGTGTCTGTTCGGTTTTACCATTTTCGGGTCGTTTTTTACCATTTTGGTACAGAAGTACAAAAGAGGATATCTAATGGTGTGACTTAGTCATTCTGTCACAGTTGCTTATTTCAGAAACTAATTAATGCCGTCGACTTGAAATTGGAGTTGTTTTTTTTTTGTACATTTTTGCCGAATGTTAAACGTCAAACTTTAGAAGTACTCATTCGCAAGGGTAGTTTCGTATGAAGGAAACCTCGATTTACAAGTCCGACTAGCTGTGATTGGTAGTTGGTTTTCTCGATCCAGAAAAATATCTATAAAAGAGCATGAGGAAGCAAAATTCACCTTTACAAATTTAATATTTTTCTTGTCTCTTATTGTAAGTCTGTCTGATACCTACCACTGCTGAGAGAAAGCAGTTCAGCTGAAATCTCCAAAGCTTTTACGATATTTCGCTGAGAAATTGAAACACAATGTCGCACAAGTTCTATTATTTGTAACACGTCTTGTTTTATCTCTACATCGATGACGTTCAAAGGAACATTGAACAAGTTCAAAGCGACGGAACCAATTATATTTATTACCTGACTGCGCGACAGCAAAGACAGGTTATGTATTGGCTTAGGTTTCCTTTAACAACATATTTGGTAGCAGTGGGAAAAAGTAAATTCCAGAAAATAATTGAAATACATTTGCGACATAAATACATACATGACTGAAAAAAAAATCTACAAAATACATCGTGCTTTTTCAGTAGCAAAGATATCTTACAGGGTCGTGATATTTTCAGGTTAACAATCTTCGAATTTTGAAGATTAATAAAAGAGGGAATCTTCCGTAAGAATCGTGTAAGTTTGGGACTTTCAAGTCTTTATAAATAAAACGAGCTTTTGGCATATATTTTAGTTTGTAAGGCTTCGATTATATTATACCTACCTAATCAAAGGTTCCAAAACGATTTAATTTTCTGTAATTACAAGATTTCTTAAATAATCATACTTGTCACTTAATATTTGTAACTTATTTTACCCTAAACAGAAAATTATGAGCTGAGAATTTTTAGATTAAAATGCTAATTACTTCGTAATTACTTCAAACACTTTTTTCCTTTGAGCGAAAAAGTGTTTGAAACTCATTTTTGTTGGAATTTTCCTCAACATAATGTTGCTAATTGCCATGCATCCATATGGAAAATAAGGGGCTACGGAAGTTTGAGGCAAATTTTCAGCAGGAACTTTACGAAACTACAATAACAAAATGTCTTATGTATTAAAAAAAAATACCATTCGAATGACATTGACAGAGATATTAAAATCGAATGGTTGTAAAAACAAATTTTAGTTTCGACTCTGGCCACGTGCCTCAAAGAACTTTGTAAATTCAATACCGGAATTATTCCCAACTCATCGATGTTCCACATTATTTTATTATTATTCAAAAACAAAAGATCTCGATTCGCAGCTGACAAATATTTAAAACAAAACACTTATGAGAGGATTTAAAATCCATTAACTAGTTCTCACTATGAAACTAGTCATAAAAAATCAAATAAAAAAAGAACAATGCTTTTTGCTACCTTCGCAATAGAATCAATTTTTGAGTGCAACACAATGCTTTATCCCGAGTTCAACCGTTCCATTGAAACCAGGTCGTCTAGTTAATGATTAGTTAATTAATCTCCCTATTGTGGACTGTGTCTATGTGTATATGGGCCATTGTATTCGTAGATGATTGTATGTATTGTGGTAGGTATTGATAGCTATAGCTATGGGGAAGTTGGAATTCGAGTGTTTGAATTTAATTTGAATATTGAAGAAGAATTGATTGTCAGTCAGTCGGGGTTTTCAGGTGGAAACATTTTCCAGTGTCTTTATAAGGCTTTTTTAACAAATCATCCAGCATCAATATTCGGTCAATGGCACTAGGCTCGCAAGCTATTACGTACGACCTAAACAATCAGAAGAAATGTAGAATGATGTCGGTAGTGTTCCACCTCTGCTAACACTTCGAAAATCATCACGCAGTTCTTAAGCTCCGAACTTTAACAAATATCGTAGGATTTTATTCTTTTTCTATGCTTTATTTTATTGCATATTAAATAATTCGTCAACGCGAACATGCTTTCAAGGATGTTTTCATTAAAATACCATGACATGTAAGCATTTATCCAACAGACCGTAGTATCTTGGCAGGACATGCAAATGTGCTGAAATCACATACTGTTGACATTTGCGTTGCCAGCAGGACCTACATAGGCTGCCAAAATAAACTGGCACACTTCAGTCATATTGTATGTTGGTGTCGATGGATTAGTTGTCTCGTAACTGGTTCATGTTCCAACGTTTTTTCTTCAGGCATTCCTCAATGTATATCATCACCATCTTCCTGCTCTTGTCCCATGTTACTTGGGGTCGGCGCAACACTTTTTTTTTTCTTCCATCCCTCAGTGTATGTGTGACAGCTAAAAGCCGAAGTACACCCAGTTCTAGCCAGCTACACCTAGGTACGGTCGGCAGCAGTTAGAAAACTAAGTTCGTATTAGGCCACTTAAAACAACAAAACTATTTTTGGTGGATGGCTGACCCAAAATCCTAAAATCCAATCCCAAAATACTTCGAAATAGCTAGACGGGTACAATGATAGACAAGAAACTTCGATTAGTCTATGAAATACGTGCTTAGATAGTGTTCCTATTTATTTTTATATATACACACATACACATAAGATCACGCTTGTAATCGCTGAAGGGTTAGGCAGATGTACCTAATAGTACACCTACATTTCGCCAGTTATTTTTTTTGTCACATTTAATAGGGGCGAGCATATTGTTATCCAACCGGGCACAAATCCAGACTCTGAGGCTGGTATTGAGAAGTTTCTGATGAAAAACTCAATAACACTTTTCCCGATAAGAGAATCGAACCCGAACACGACCAACGAGGCAGTCAGTTCTTTATATATCTTTGAGATTTTTTTATTTTCATTTAGCCGTTGGTTCCTTTGTTGATATTCTTATTCTCAAAGGTTTACTAAAATATTGATAGAAACGTCCAACATTTTCAAACTACTTCAAATGTTTAGTCAGCACTTTTAATATTAAAAATCACCATTCAGCGAGCGAATTGTGAATTGACATGCCTACAATGCAAATACTGACATTTTAATGATATCTTCGGTTGCAGTGAAAGAAAGATAAATCGTCTGTCCCATTTTGTGCTAAATTACATTATTTATGGAAGTACTGAATGTGGTACCTAAACTCTTTAGAAATAGATCTTTTAATAGCATCAATGTTATCTCACTCATGTGAAATAACATTGATGCTATTTAAAGATCTGACTTAAAGATCTGACTTACTTACGTATGAATCACCACCACCAGTAGGCACCAGTCTCTCACAAAGGTGGAATACCTGAGACACTTTTTTAGTACACTTTAATTTTAAGTCAGCTTTGTGTAGAGAAAATAAATGATAAATGAATCGTCAGCCGTTACGTTCCCACCGCTGGGACCTATGTACAGTGGGGATTGGTGGATGTCACAAGTCTTCGAATTTTTGGTTCTAGACCATTCCAGTTTCATCACAATATAACGTTTGCACCATATTTCAAGAACCCTGCATCGAAGTTAGTACAAGTTTAGCAGAAGTATGTTAGATATAGGAAAAATTGTTCATACTTTCTTTTGATAGTTATTCAAACTTTTCTTACTTGAAAATGCAGCCCAGCAAGTAATAAGTATCGTTTTCGAAACATTTCATTGTATATTCCGGAACTTGGTTCAACTTTGAGTGGAAATAATGAGAGCACCATTATTTCTCCTTTAGACTTATTTTATTACACGAACAGTAACTAGAAGTATTGAACGTTATAGATAGAAGACATCAAGGGTTATAACTTGAAAGTAACTATGAATCGATCGTCAATGAAAACGCAAAACTGATATGGCAGAAACGCCTTTAAATTTTGCCCTCGTAACCGAAAATACAGTAGCTTCAGCAAGTAAGCGTGTTTTCAGTTACACGAGCAGAATTGTCGTCCAAGCAAACATCTACACAAATATGTAAATAAAAGTGAAGTGTCTCTTTATTTTTTTAAATTACCAGCTTTTTACTGAATGCATATGAAAGTATAAAGGGTACTTATAATGTTATAATAAAGGGTGTTATAAGAAGTAACTTAGGCTACTTTTATGTTTAGAATCAAGATTAAGGTTCCGTGCAAAAAATACAACCTTTATGAGTGAATTCTTTACAAAATTCGATTTAAATAGGGAAGTAATATTTTATAATAATTTCACGCGGACGAAGGTAACGTACGCGGGTAACAGTTACTCAATTAATATATTACTAGCATTTCAATTTATTACGAATGTAGCCAGCCCGACATTACGTCTAGAAAGCGTCCACTCACATTTTATAAATTTTAAAATTAGGACCGCGAGCGCCTCCCAGAAAATTCTCGGGAGAATTGACCAGAAGCTAAAATGTTACCACAGTTAGATGTCTAGACTTTGACATATTTACGTATCTAGGCTATTTCCAGCCTGTGAGGATGTATTGGAACATCTATGGCTTACAAAGGCATCGCTGAGTGCTTCGAACAATATCTTTCAATATCTATGTCGTTTCGTAAGTTAACTTTGCTTTACTGAAGGGACTTTTGGAGTTTCTTTAGGAATACCGTCAGTAATCAATGGATTATCTTCTACTTTATTGGGTTTCGGAGGATTAGATGAGTCTGAAATTGCCTTAAAGACTTTTAGGTCTTAAGAAGTAGCCAAAACTACACGTTTGTTGTACATTGACACTGGCATATTTATGCTTCTAAGCTATTTCCGAAATAGAAATGAATGTGGGTAGTAGATATCTATGAATCATTAGAGAGCTTAGAGTTTACAATGGTATGGTTAAGGTGTATGTAGTGTATCAATGTAACAATACAATGTGGTTTAAGATTGGGTTGCTTAGGTACCTATGTATTTGCACACTCCATCCGTTGTTTGATTATCCTACCTTCTATCAGCATCATTAGTACCCTGTGGTACCCAGTCAGGGCATTATAATTTATATTAAGGGCTATTTCTTCCTCTCTTCTGGGAGCAATAATGGACTACCTACTTATCCTAAATGACGGTTTTCACTAGATTTACCAACACTAGCAGGTCTGGTTGAAACGGTAATTTTATACAAATATGGCCATAGATTTTACTGCGTTTCAAAAAAAAATGCTTCTTCATCAATTCAAGTTATGACAAAAATCACCTTCTTTCTTTACAAGAAAATCAATCCATTTTAAAATTTTAAACTTCTTGCACTGACCAAAACCCATACGTTAATACCAGAATCGTAAATATCATTGTAGAGTCCATAGTTTACAATGGTCTATCGGGGTGGCGGACTTTAGTTATGCATGGCCCGGTGTCCCAGACCTCCGTTAATTATGACGAGGCTCGCACTCCACTTGAAAATTGGATATTTAGGCCTGAATACCAGATTCTCGTGTTATTTTATAGTTGCTGTCTTTGTTGTTGAGTTTATTCGGAGATGGGATGGGATGGAAGTTTATGTTTGTAGCCGTATGTCATGTGCCTCAATATTTTTTGATGATTCAATTATTCTTTCATGGTTTTATGGTATCTATATAAATACAATGAAGGCTACTTCTTCACCATCGACATTATCAATAGCGTGTTAATGCCCTTGTTAAAGATTACGTTATCATTTATTCTATCTTTTCCTCCATCCAACTATCAGTCGTTGGATTTCATAATTTTGTTACTTAAAACTATCTCCTTAAAATCCTATTCTTAGTTTCTTTTGTTTATCTATCATTAACGACTACTTCTTTTAATAATATTACGCCTAGAGCTTCAAAAGTTTCTAAAATAAATACTTTCAGCATCATCCATCAGTTATATAATTAACTATCTAATTAAATTTGGTTTTAAAAAACTGTTTATTTTAACATCCATTCATAAAATAATTACATAGCAGTTGCAGTTAGTTAGTTACTCAATCAACAATACCACCAATTTGCTAAACCGCCGCGCACTATTACCGCAACAACTGAAGCTGAAATTTTCTAATCGGCGATCCGTACCTGTCACGCCTAATCATTTTATGCAGTTCGCAATTAGTTCGTACAAAGAGATTTATTAACAACGCTCGCAATGCATTATCTGACTGTCAGTACTTTGTCATTTTAATCTTCTCTGACCTTTGTGGATTTTATGCACGAGTGTTCAACTGAAGTATTCATTTATTCATGTGATTTAAAAGGGTTAGTTGGTCTCTTTTGCGTTTTTTTTTTTTCATTTTTTGATAGGTTAGTTCGTAAACTTTGGTGAAGAATCAAGTTCTTCTAACTGAAGAGACAGGTGTTTCGCTGGGTAGATTGTTGCGCCATTTCTTCTTGACAGCTAAAACAATATGAAGTTATGGGGACGGTAAGAGGACTGTCTTATAAATTGTTGACGTTAAAAAATTGCTGATTTTGATAACGGGCTACAAATCAATTATTCAAGATGACAACAAATATCAGAATTCTGTTTATGTCAATAACGGAGCCTTCATACCATCAGAGCCCTAGAGCCAATCATACCCCGTGAGACAACACACTGGCGCAGAGACATTGGTAACAATACATGTACATTCTAAACAGTTTTTTCAACCGATCTTAGTTTATGTATTTAAAACCATAGAGGCAATAAACTTCAAAGAAGAATGTTCAGTTCAGTGGAAATAGACGATTATTCGAATCTCTTTCGCATGAATCATGAGTAAGAAGCTTTAACTCATGGCAAGAATCTCATACGTTATTGTAAATAGCAGCGTCCGCTGTGCTTGAACATATTAAAACATACCTAGTATGAAATAGTATCTAAATTGTTGAAATTGTCAATGAGAAACATTGTCGTGAGACAGTGATCAAATATTGGAGCCTTGGTCCTTATTTTTACATTATTGCAGCCAATAGATCCAAGGTTCTTAATAATGTTGGTGTATGTCAAACTAAACTATAAGACAATAATGTTGGAGAATTAGACCCAAATGACCAGAAAATATTCCGTCAGCTGCGAACCTTACGATATGAAAGATAAAAAGGCAGTCAATGTTAAGAAATAACATCATGGACATAAACATAAATTTCAGCTGATACGGGTAAAGATAAATTCAATATCTGATGAAGACTAATCCTTCTGGTACTAATTGAAAGTGAAATAATCGCGGCTAGCTAGGGATTAACCTCAGCACCACAAAACTTTTAACTTAAACTAAAGCAATAAGCTAAGATTAATCTGCAGGTTCATTTACGTCGGCCATAAGCCTGACTAATATATTCCGAGCTAGAAAAGTGTCTCCAAAACGGCAACGTTTTATATTCTAGCTGGAGGTGCTTTAAAAGTGCCCGATTTACGTATAAATCGCTACCTAGTAGTGAGCAAGTATCTCTTAGATCCAACGGAGTATCGAAAATCGAAAAGTATGTTGATAGGAAACTGCGAATAGAATAAGACGTGCCTACAGCCTACGAGCGAGTGGGATTTACTCAGTTTGATGCAAATATTGTATGAGGATTTCTGTTTCAATTGTATCGGAATTCATTTACAAATATTTGTGCTTCCTTGTAGGCGTGATGTGGTCTTGTCAAATAAAAGTTACCTCCTCTAATTGTTCTGTAACAAAATTTGTCCTGATAAGTCTGTACTTATCAGGACAAATTTTACTTTATCAATTACAACTCGCCAATCATCTGAACTAAACATACTTAGTTAAAAACAGCAAAGTAACTGAGTCACCCAAACAAACTTAGGCCTAAATAAACTCCTACTTTACAAAACGGTCTTTTAAAGTGACAAAAAACCGGAAAACCTTTAAGTAAGCGACGTTTTTAAATAAAAATACTTATTGTTTAGCCTTCTATTGAATGGCTTCAGGGAAATTAGGCGCTTTTATAAAGCTGTAAACAAGCAAAAAGCCACCAAGACGTTAGACCGTGCGACGTGACTTTGCAACTTAGAGAATTTTATATTAAACTAGCTGGCTCACTTGCGGATTTTTCTCATTTCTTTACCCTCAACTTTGCTATTGTTTACCCACTGTTTTTCCATTGCCATGGGTTATTAAACTTCGCTAGTTGTAAATGAAAACTTGTGAATCAAAGGAATCTTTACTCGTTTGCCGTCAGCGTGAAGTTTGTGTTTATATTTACGTTCAGAATAATTCCGTTTGTATTTTTAATTAGTGTTGGGATTGCGAATGCGTTTTACTGACGCTGCATATGATTTGGGTTTAATTAAATTTTCTTTTGCTGTACGACTTGTAGGAAAATGTGAGAATTCACTTATGCTAGCGTTAATATTATAACTTGCTGAAGTGGATTACTTTGTATGTTCGTGTTGGATGTTCTACCTACTAACATTTTATTTTCATCCTTTCCCAACTATGTTGGACTCAGATTTCTGTCTAACAGATGTTGAATATCTGTATTTCACCCGGGCTGCGCATTGAAATCCACAGCCGAGTTGGCGGGAACCGCTATCCTAAAGGTAGACTGATTTCCGATTTCGGGTTTCTAGCTATCTACATTCCAAGTTGTATTTGTGGTGTTTGCATAGTTCATTGATGTATGTAGTGACCACAAAGGGGACATAATGGTGGACTGCTTTCTGGCTCACCTTCGCAGAGATCTATTGATCCGTGTAATTATTATGAGCCAAGAGCCCGTTAACTGTCCATTTTTCTCTTACTTCCATCCTGCTTTCTTTCCCTATCATGTTACTGTTGCCGTCATTTTAATTAAGGAGTATAACCAATTTCAAGTGGATACCATCGTCTTCTGTTATAATCTCTTCATGCCTATTTATGACATCCGTAGGGAAATGTGGGGTGGCTTATGCGTGGTTAGTGGGTAGCACGCAACGTTTGCTTGTGTTGTAGGTATATCGCATTTGTGTATGGAAAATTGCAAGCTGGCTCCTGCCATTTACAGTTGTAATTTGAGAAGATGTCAAAATAATAGCTATACGACTGCTATTTGGCTGTTATTGTCAGACGTGAATTACAACAACAATTAACGCGAAAAAATAAGGATTGCCTTTGAGTTTTATTGTAGCTTTTGTATCTTTAATCACCACGCGTATAAAACGTGTGGGTATAATTATTAAGGCGATGAGGAAATTTGTATTTTTTTTTCAATTATTATTTTCTATGTAGCGTAGTGTGCATTTGGAATCAAGATCTTCTAAAAAACTGTCTAAAATAAATGCCAACAAATTGTAAAACAACATTTCACATTTCTGTCACCTCTAAATCCACTGAACCGTTGTTTTACGTACACCTAGTATTGTTTGTATCGCTGCCGCTTCTCTGAAACCCTTAGTAAATAGCAAACAAGCCCTTCGGTTGGCACAATACGCCACCACAGTACAATGTAAGGCGGGTTTATAGATTGTAATAACAAAGGTGACAGGTTGCAAGCCCATCGCTTGAGAACGGGATTACTGGGGTTTTACCTTTACTGATAGATACAACTTACTCTAGAGACGTCGAACGGATAGCAAAAACAAAAGAAGATTTTTTTTTCTGCAAATGTAAAAAAAGCTGGGACTGTGTAAAATCTGTGAATATCTATGCCTCATGAGATGACGACTAATAGAGAAGTATGGAAGAAGTGGAAATGGTGCGTCGATCACAAAAATAATTGAGTTAAGAACAGGGGAATGACGACTTTTATCAAAAATATTAAGTCCATGTTAACGCATGAGTGGTCATAATGAGAGGTTGAAGTTTTTTATACGGAAGGAAGTCGCAGATAGGTAATAGCCACTTACTGATCTAGATAGGGATTGAATTTTGTGTTTAAATATTTTTTTTTTATCCTGAAGTTGTCAGTCACGAGAAAGATCTGGTTGAGGAAGTATGGCAGATGAAAAGGCCTATACCCAGCGGCAGTTTGTGATTTCGGGCTGATGAAGTCCTGAATTCGGGGAATTGCTGCTGACGATCATAAACTTTTCTACATACGCAGAATTCATCTGATTTCCCTACAAACCTGTAACATTTTAAGTGCCTTCCCAAAGAAAAACAAAACTTCCCTCGCCTTCAGAGCTAGCGCAAAAATAACGGCATCGCCAAAAATTTTAAAACAAATTATGCTAAGTGAACATTAGCTTTTCAGCACACGTGAAACACATGAATCTTGCATAAGGAAAGCTTATTTTGGCGTCATCAGTCCAAATGTGTAATGAAAGAGCGAGACAGAAGACAGAACAAGACAGAAGATAAATAATAAAGTAACACGATGTAGCGTTAATTCGATATATTTGTAGCGTCCGCATGAAAGTCTGCGAGAAAGACTTCATCATGTTTGTAGGAAGCGCCCTGAGTGGCCCTTTATTTAATTAGCAATAGGAAAAGGAAATGGCGTAGCGTAACGTTAATGTGTCACGAAAATGCGCCAGTTTTCTTTACTTTTTTAAAGCATCACTTTTATTTTTGTAGTTAAAATTTTTAGTGCTTGTTACACAAAATTAAATATATATTTTTTTAGTGGGTCTAACGAGTGGTGTTTATACATTTAGCGTAGGCACAGTTCCAATTTCGGGCACTAATTGAAGAATTCCTATTTGTCCTAATGTTTGGCAACCGAGTTGCATTAACTTGACCATTATGAGGTTTCGGTTACCTAATTAATTTTTAATCATTCCTATCATACATAATTATCATATTCATACGAAGTTTCGGGTTTTCATTTTACCATAAAACGAAGTTTGTAGGCCCACCATCAAATGCTCGGAAGATTAATATGTTTCAACTTATAAAAGGTAAGACAATTTAGATCGCTTTTTCAGTTGAAAGAATCTTGAAAAAGTCTTCCTATCCTTGGTCGTAATTTGTAGGAATCAGCAAAATGGATCAAAGTTAATGGTAATAAAGTTAACCGTAATTGCTGAAGACGGGACCTTCTATCTATCATTGCTTGTTCTTTCTCTGAACTGAGGAAAAAATTGTAATAAACCTGTGTGATCTGTGTTTTTTTATTTCTAAACTAGCGGATACGCGGCGTGTGCTACTACGCTATAGTGTATTATGCATTGTTTTAGTGGTCTAAAACCATCTTCACATTATTGACTTTGGATGGTTTCAAAGTCTATAACGGACATAGGTAGAAACAATTTTTGTGTTTTATACAAGGTGTAGTTTTGCATCCTCGTCAAAATTCAGGAGGTTTTCATAGAAGACGTAAATAATCAACATTAATTACGGTACCTGGTCATTAACAATAAACGTTGCTTTTTTTTGTTGGTTTAATTTGACACTATTTCAGAACGAAGCCCTTCTCAAAAGAGTAGATTCACCCGTTTTCGAATAAACGTCTGCGTTTATTTATACATATGTGTGTGAAAAGCGCGGTTATAGGGCTAGTATTAGACGGGCCGCGTTTTAATACGGGTGGTGTACACTTACCGATTTTCGATATTAAGAAAAAAAAATAAAAAATTACCTACCCATTTTATTATTGATTCGGATCGAGTATCATTAACATAGTTACATAGTACCTCCTTGAATTTGACGAGGATGCAAAACAACACTTTTTATACAGGGTGGAAGGGACACCGTATTCAGTACATCATTCTGAACCCCCCACATAGAAAGTTTCGTCGGTATTAAAAATAAATACGGAAACGGAAACAAATTAAAAAATAATTTTTAATTTGTTTCCGTTATTCCTATTTAATTAATACTATTATGCCAATAATCATTAGGCCTCGTATCATTATGTGAATTACAAATATGCCAAAACAAATTAGCCTACAAGATAATTATACCAACGTAAACTGTATGCCAAAAACAGTTATGGCAAATTATTATTATGCCAAAATAAATATGCCAAAATATAGGTAGTTATGCCAAAGTATATTAGGGGAAAAAACATTATGCGAAAAGAAGGGATCCCTCTGGAACTCAAGGGCTCAAACTCACCCCCACTAAACCGATAAAGTGGAGTTATTCCATCCAGAGTACACAAAAAAAGATGCTGGTATAATAACAGAAGTAGAAGTCAGTTAAATATAGGAGCACACTTTTAGTACACGAAAAATTTTCCTCAAAACACACACTTAGAGAGTGACTTTGATTGAAAATATCGATAACTTAAAAAAAGTTTGAGGTGGCATAGGAGAAGAGTGCTAAGGAGAGTGAGTAAGGATTTATGGGGAGGCCTTCGCCTAGCAGTTCGACATTAAAAGCTGCTAAAATAAAAGTTTGTGGAATACTTTTCGTGTATTTCGCGTGCTTTGGATGGAATACCTCATCATGTGCATCCTTATCGTTGGTCTATTGCCATTTACACATTTTTGTTTTAAATAATAATGTCAAAGACTGCTATCTAGCTAGATAATGTCGGTTAGGTTCTCTGCTTTTCTATTTTGGCATTATGTGACAGTAAATAGAAACGATTATCATCTAACCACTATGTTAATGATGTGAATGAACTTTATATCAGCTATCTTGTTAGATTCGATAAGACTGTAAGCATGTACTTTGTGTACCGGTATCTACTTTTTACCTTACCTTAACTTTTACCAGCTTGTCGCCTTATAAAAACCATGTACACCCAACAAAGTTGATGGTAGACCACTTTCCATCAGTATGCCTTACTTAAGTTATATGCTTGCAAATGCGAACTTTTGGCTGAACTTACTCGTACTTAGGTGACGGGTGGAAAAGGCCTTAAGCATTAAATCCGCCTCTGCATAATTGTGAGCTTAAAGTAATTGTAAATAGACAAAAATACTACCCACATTTGAAAATAGTAAACACATTCACAAAGCTTTTGTTTTCATTCGCTCCCAATAAAAATTGTGCTGTCTTCCAAAATAATCTCGTAATAAAACATCAGCCTAACAAAAACGGTATAAATAATTCTATCAAAAATTAATCCTTTGAAATACCGACTTTAATATAATAGAGCAAAATTTAATATAGTGGAGAACGCTTTTATTGTACAGCAGATAGTTTGGTCAAACGGATTTTAAAAGCGATTGTGAGCGGAGCGGTTTTATCGCTAACGGCGATCTCGTACTGGCGAAGCTGAAGTTTAGATGGACCGGAACTGAGGAGAAAAGACAAAGGCTGCCGAAGGTATAGCGGTAAATGGTATATTAAATATACGTGGTAGTGGTCAATGTGGTAAGTAAGGCAATATATCTCACGATTTTAAAAACATACAGACTACACACAGAGTAAGGCAAAGTTTTTAATATCAGAGTTAATCTCGCCTATATAACATGCAAAATAGTAACAGCCCCATACAACATAGGGTCACACAATGTATTATCTTAAAACTTCATAAGAATCACAATGTGCAAAGTTTTAATTAAAGCTGGTACTAATTGAAGATTTGGCACAGATATAGTTACTTTAAAGTTCAGACATTCATATGATAGCAACAAATTACTGTGCTGCCAGACCATGAACTATTGTTTAACGTATGCACAAGGATTTGTATCCATAATCTATATGGCAAAAAATTGTTCTAGATTTATAAACTCCTGACTCTTACCTTAAAAACCACCTTTGTGACAATTAATACTGAAATATAAGTACCTAATGAAGAAATTAAGAACACACTACTTAAAAAAAGTAAAATCATCTGCCTAGCCTTTACCCAACTATGTTGGGTTTGGCTTCCAGTCTAACCGGATGCAGCTGAATACCAGTATTTTACATGGAACGACTGCCTATCTGACCTCCACAACCCAATTAGAACTGTGTAATACGATACTCCTTGGTAAGACTGGTTGTCAGACGACTGTCAAAGATCTACAAATGACAGCCAGGACCAACAGCTTAACGTGCTTTCCGAGGCACGGAAGAAACTCGGTATGTAATGGGCGGTCACCCATCCACGGACTAACCTAGGCAAGCGGCTTAATTTAGAGAATGACCCGAGCAGCTGTCATTATTTAGCCAAAAGTTCCTCAAAAAAAGAGTTAAATATCCCATTCAAATAAAAGCAACAACGTCTTTATCAAACCACGTTAGCTTAGTAACGCAATACAAACACAACTCCCTCCAGACAATTCCCACATGCAGTAACGCCACCTCAAAACTATATTAAACGCGCAAGACTACCATAAGTTACAATAAGACCATAGCTAAACACTGCAGATGTAACCCGAAAACCGCATTCACCTAACTTTGGTCTCAAATTGTCACAGTGGTACAAACGTTCAGGAAAAGTCCGAAACTTGTGGCAAAGTTGAGTTTTCTAGCTCGTTTGTGCCAATTGTAGAACGGTGTAGATGTGGCCGGGAAATTACGTTTTGTTGAGATACGATCCAAACGTGAGCCTATTAGGGTATTGAAGGACCCATTTGGGAGATTATAGTAAGATATTATTTGGGGACTATTATTTTAGTGTAGGTTATAGATATACAAGGTGTTGCTTTGCATCCTCGTCAAATTCAAGGAGGTAACTATGCTAATGATTCTCGACCCGAATCAATAATAAAATGGGAAGGTCATTTTTATCGTAAATCGATAAGTGTACACAACCCGTTATAAAACGCGACCCATCTAATACTAGCCCTATAATCGCGCTTTTACATACACAATCAAACGCAGATGTTTATTCGATAAACGGGTGATTCTTCTCTTTTGAGAAGGCCTTCATTCTAAAATAGTGTCAAATTAAAACAACTAAAAAAACCAACGTTTATTATTATTGACCATGTACCGTAATTTGTATTGATTATTTACGTCTTCTATGACAACCTCCTGAATTTTGACGAGGATGCAAAACTACACCTTGTATAGGTAGAATATTATTTATTATGTACACCATAAAAAATTAAATTTACATAAAAGAAAACATTTCACTTCGGGTGACACAACAGGCGGTCTTATCGCTAAAAGCAATCTTGTAACCAGAGAAACGATTGATGGACTGTTCCAAGGATGTTATGGCTAGAAAGGAGGTAATTACTGAGATAACGAGTAATAGAGAAGTATGGAAGAAGAAGACATGCTGCGCCGACCTCAAATAAATTGAGATAAGCGCAGGAGAATGATGATGTTAGTCTAGGTTATGAAAATATTTGTTTTTCTGTTTCTTCACAATTAGAATGCTTCAAAATCTGCTAATTGTCGGTACTTAAAATAAAAGGTTAGAATGAATTAGCAACCTGTTTTAACTAGTAGCGATTGCCTCCAGTCCGCCTTCTCCTCGTAACGATTATATTTATTGTCGTTTACAGTACATTTGTCGGGTTAATTAACTGTGTCTTTCAGTTGGTTATTTCTTGCTAAGGTTTAATAAAAATCTATACAGGAATGTTATCTGCCATGGATACTCATTTCGGATAGTGCAGGAATTCTATATAAATGGCAGCAATCACGGATCATATAAGCAAAAACAATCACTACGTCTAATCTTTACGTCTGTTATTATAATGGTAGAGGAATTTCGACCAGAAAAGATCATCAGTTACGATAGTAAATTAATGAGATAACTTTTTGAAAAACCAAAAAGATAACAGCATGTACACGACCGACGGGAAGCCGCCGAAAATCCGGCCACGTATTCTCGCCCCAAGTTACAAAAGCAAAATGTTTCTGTTAATATGCGGGTAACGACAGAAGAATAATTGTCAATAAACAAAACATAAAAGTTCATTATCATTAATAATAACTGTGAATAGGTCGTGAGAACAGCCACAGTCAACGCCACCTGTCACATTAATAGGAAGCAACAGGAAAATAATCCAGAGAAATCTGAGCTGACATGATCCGTAATGAGAGGGGAACACATGGAACAGAAGATTCGATTATCTCCCTTCTGTATAAAGTATTACAAAGGTCATAATCCCACGCAAGGATGTTTCAGACAGCATGTTACTTTCTAGGAGATGCTTAAGCCATTAGTGAAGCTAACGACCTTGTGAGCCATGTGTGTGACTCTAAGCTTTAGTACAGCTGTAGTAAGAAATCTCACAACAATCCTTTTCGCATATAAATCTAACACTTCGCACTCATATCCCTTCTATCCCAAAAGTAACGGCGGCGTAAATTTTACACGAGCGATATAATTCATAATTCCCACTACGTACATCCCAATTGATATAGGATAGGATGATATTTACTTTACCGACAGCAGTTTGTGTTCGAAAAAGCCAGGCTTTTATTTTCTATTGTCGGAACGCAGTCAGCATGCAAATTTTATTCCGGATTTTTTTTACGTTCCCGCGCATCTGTTTTGAAATAATTGTAAGCGAAAAATGTATGGTGAAAAGTTTTACTTGCGAGTTGAATTTGTTAAGAAAATATTCTGTGATGCATGGTGGGTTTGTAAAGAATAAATAAGCCAGTGAAATGTCTGTGAATTCCGAGTTGTGAACGGCGACTGTCGACCTGTGGGAATGCAGATTTTCGTAACGATGTTAACAATGCGCTGGTCGATGCTTCGGACCGCCTCGTTATTCATTTGTTTACTGGTGTTTCTTTTTATGACACTGTAAAAAACTGCTCCATAATTGGACCAAAAAGTTCATCGTGTTTACCAATAAATGCGCTATGAATTTTACCAGTCTCCTCATTTAATAATACTTGAATGAAAAGACATTCAGAATTCGCCGCTCCTCAAGTTTCGTTAACTTCATCATCCATTTCAATTAAAATTTACTCCTGCTTAGCAAAAACTACTAGGTGCCAGTAAAAGGGGTGTCGGAACTCAAAACTTTTTAAACCCTGCTTAAAATTTTAAACAACTTAAATATCAGATTCATCTAGTTTGTGGAAGTTGGGTGCGGAGCTTCAGTTTTCAAAAATTGTTTAAATTGACACAAAATTGTAGAACAGGTAATTAAAACAGGCTTTTTAGTTGAGGCTAAGAATGCTGCCATTATAAAACAAAAGACGGGGGGTGTGTCTACAATAATTCCTCTACACTACACTCATTTCTTTCTTTCTAAGAGACGTTGCTCGACACTAGGAATTTCTCCTGCATCGTGGGTGCGTTTACAAACATTTAAACTCACACACAAAAACAGCCCATATTTCAACACACATTTCAGTTTTCATGTCAGTTTTATAAAAGTTTGTGGAACTTTTGCAGCAGAATTATACAAATGGTAAAGAGACACGCACATTCAGTTTTTATAAGAAAGATGGCCAATTAATAAAGAAAACTTTGATCGGCCAATACCAATTGGATCATTCTCACTAGTTCCACCAGCAATTAGTTCCATGGAACTAGTGAGATTTTTTTTTTCTCAGTAGTTCCATGCACTTTGATTATGGAACAAATGAAACAAAACTTAATCGAACTCGTCTCACTAGGTCTACGAGTACTAAACGAAAGAACAAACATTTTAATAGTTAATTAATGACAAGCTAAGCAGACCGGCCTGCCTTGATGCGGGTCGACAAGCCAATCTGCGCTGTGACCTAATTTCAACTTTAGGCTTAAATGATGACACAACTTCTGCCCTTAGGCTAATGTCACTGGGTGCACCTAAGGGACACTACAGGGCTCCGTATAATCTTAATGAGAAGCGGGACGATGTTGACATTAAGGTATTCAAAATTCTATGTTAGTGAGCTTATCGCAATTAACCTATAGGTAGATTTTTCATATTTAACAGTGAAATGACTAACTCGTTTGGACTGCCTGGTTGTTTAGTGGTTGCAAGCACGACGAGCATGAGGTCTTGATGCCCAGGTCGGGCAAAGTGTTATTAGGTGTTTCCAGTTTTCTCAGTAACAGCCACGGAGTCTGGATTTGTGCCCGGTTGATGGCAATACGCTCGCCCCTCATTACGTGGGACTTAAACTTATCTGGCGAAATGTGGGTGATAAACTATTAGGTGCACATGATGAAATGACATTGGTAATTATCTCCGTGACACTCTGCTCTTCTTGCAATGATGATGTTTCAATGACGCTTTTGTCAATTGTATTAAGTGCAAACTAAAGTAATTCCGATGTCAAACGCTTGCCATGGGTCAACGGTTCACTCGGGTGGCTGATTATTTTTATTTCATTCCATTTTCTTGGCTATTTTTATTTATTTTTCGATCAATTAATTGCCACGCTCGTAAATATTCCATTACGCCATTGGACGCTCTTATTAGACACCACTCAGTCGCTGAAGCGCCACAAAAGCGCGTAACTTGAAAAAAAAAGCGGCTAACTCACGCTCTATTAGTTGTCAACTAGCCAGAGAGAGCGATGGTGCGAGTAATCCAATTTGAAAGTTGTGCCCACCGAACCGGGCTACGTCATAATTAACTACTGGCGGGGGACAAAGTCATGAATAACTAAACCTTCAGTCATGATATAACTGGCCATGTCGCATGTATGCTTTGTAATCTGAGGCAGAATGAAAGAAAAATATAGTTTAAATGAGGTTGTTTGCAGGTGATGGAAGGATAACAGTGCGAGTTATATTGGGAGCGTCAAATGAGGAAAGTCTTTGCTTCAGGTTAACTGTAATACAATTGATAATGTTCTTTCTGTTTACGTGGACTCGAATCGAAGCTTAACACTGTCGCTGCTAAGTTTGAGGACTCGGGAGGCTGGTTGTGGGCACACCAACACAACAACCTGGGTGCTTTGTACCTAAAGTGTTAAGATATTCCGAGTAGTCATTTGCATTATAGGTATTTATCTATGTTTAAAGTTAATAGTAATTGGTCCAGTGGTCGCTGTTTGCGAACAACTGCTAAGCATAAGATCCTGGATTCGTTTTCTAGGTCGGGCAAAGTGTTATTGCGTTTTTTCATCAGGCATTTCCCAGCAGCAGTCATGGACATACACACACACCCAACACAACCTAACACCCTTCGAGGATTACTAGCGTGATATTATGTAATAATTGTACGTTAACTCAGACGTACTGCACTTGTCTCAGGCATCATTATCTTTTTGCAAAACAGTTGTAGTTTTGGCGTGAAAACGTAGCGCGAAATAAAATCGCTTTCGTATTTCGCTAAAATACACTAAATTATTACACGCCACTTTCCTACGACCCGCCTTAGGATAACAATGGCAACACAAGGAAAGCTTTATAATACCACAGTGTAACGAACACTCCATACAAAGTGTTTGTTAAACGGCGAACATACTGTTCGAAAGTTAAGCTGTGTCGTTGGCACTTCAATGAACACCTAATCACACTAGGTTGGATTATAAGCAAGTGTATTACTTGCCTATAATCCAACGTATTAATACTTAGCACACTATTGTTATAACAGTATTCTCATTCCAATACCGCTTCGAGCTATATAGCTCCAGTCACCGTCAAAGTTAAACTATCAATGAAATGATCGATGCATTACTGCTCCTAAACGTAGATTTGTATTGCACAATGGAATGCTCCCAAATGACTATCATAGACTAGAATGGAGTTATTATCTATGTAGGTTAGACGCGAAAATTCTGCTCTAATAAATGTATGAGAGAAACTCTGTGTTACATAGTGTTATAATTTCATAGCGAGTTTACTGCAGTCTAAAATTAATATGGAGTATGAAACAAAATGTTAGTAGAATTGTCTCGCGAGGAATAAAGGATACGACCTCTGAAATGTATACATTTTATTTTGTATTTCATGTACTTTAATGTTTTTATTACGTTTCTGGGAACTGAAGAGAAAAATACATTGTATTGGTTGTCTATTGTATCTGGATAGTCAAAAGAGTATACTCTGTTCGGAGAGTATTCTCAGAAGGCTTTATAATATAGTCAAATTCCGGCGAATACATTTTATACGTTGCTTGTTACTGTTTATTTTTCTATGCATTAATTAACCATCGGATTCCGCGGAACAAACTATAACAAAGAGAATGAGAGATGCACAGTCCATTTAGTTGGATATAGAAATAGTTTATCTTCCAGGTCTCACAGCAAGCACGTACCCAACTTAACACAACTTGAGCATAGACTGCGCTGATCATGAAAATCACAATCTTTTCATACCAGAGACCGCTGGAATTGCATTTCATTTTTAATGTCGGCCTAACAAGAACTACCAGAAACGAGAGGTTACACGTCTTTTTAAGACCAAACATGAAAGCCAATCTCTAAAGGTAACTCTATACATATTTTTCCTCACAAATCTACTTTAATATCGTTTTGATACAGTAGCCTATTTAGCTGGCTTTCCTTGGAAATAATGTGAGCCCCTACAGGGAAGTAGTTACGTTTATATAAGAAAGTTCCATCGTTTGTTACACCTAGTTACTCGAGAGTCATCCTGGGACAATTTTTAGTTTCTTAGTCAAGAAAGAAAAAGTTTTTATCAGCCGCTATATGGAAATGTCTGCTTTTAGTAATTTTGCTGCCAGGTTCAACATCTTATTTGTTTTCTTTTCATTCCTTCGTTGGGTTTCGCTGTATGGTATGTTTTTTTTGCCTGAAATGAACTTGAAATATAGCTTGAGGAAACTTCTACATTGTGTGTTTTGCAAAACTGCGAAAAATTCAAGCAATATTGAATGAATCCAGGTTTTCTGATTTTTATTGAAAATTTCTTTATTCGGCATTTATTCCTGATTTTTTTGCGCTTCCTTCTTCAACCTGTGTAGGTATTAAAGTAGGTAATGTATTCCTAAATGGTGTGTCTTACCTATAAGGATTGACACCGCTCTGCAAATATTTTAACTCTATTAGCTGGAGCGTTGCTCTTGTGGGAACCAAAATTCACCTGTCCAGCAATTACAATCAGTATTGATCTCGATCAATGCCTATTAAACGCGATGATTATCGTCCATCGCTGGCTCTATTCATCCTGTGGAAGCCCACATTCATCAGCGGATATTTACATAATGTTTCTATTTACATTTACCTACATGTGCACAGTGGACCTAGTTAGTTGCACCATTCTACACCACGTTAACCAATAGGTTTAGGATTAAAGTTCACGATTTATGGGGCATGTGGCCTGTTAGCAATTTAACAGGAGTTATTTGCGCTAGGGAAATTGATTATTTCAGCTAACAAATATATGTAGGTTTTAAGTTTATATAAATTTTAATGAAGTTTAATGTGGTAGCGATGCTTGGACAGGACACAACTCTAGATAAACTATAACTTCTTAAAACTACAATAAACACACACACACACCAAAATAAGCCTGTTCAACACGTCCCAGAATAGAGAATCAAATTCATTACTGTTACCTAATAAGACACCTGGCCATCAGTCATTATTTTCCTATCTACCAAGTATCTGCCATAAACCCAGACATATTGCAACACATACATATGAGTTTTCCTCCTTTTCTTCCAAGTCATATGAGCATCCTTTTAAAAAGTTCCAATCTCACGGAATCCATAAGAAAATTGCATCGCAGTATGTTAGAATACGTTCGGCAATTTAAAATAATGTTTGTTCACTGTACGTATCGCGTATGCAGACGCGAACGGGTATCGCTTATAAATATTTGATACAGCTGAGCCAGATATTTGCCTTTGCCAAGCACCACTAGCTTCAGGCAATAACGTCGAAATTTCAGGGCCCACCTTCGGGTTAATAGAATTTTCATTTCAATAGCAAATCGTTGAAGACGGGACGGTCAGGTATACATGGAAACAAAAGAAACAATATAGAAGGAAGGTAAGGCGATAAGTTTGTTTCCACACTTTGTTTTACCGCTCACGTCTTCGTAAAAGGTAACGTTTTCGATAGACATGTGGGCACTGATATAATCAGGTAATATAGCGATAAAAACTTACGTAACAGTTTCAAACTACGTTGATTAGAGAAGCCTTCATTAACATTCGATTCCAAGGCAACTGATCCGTTTGAAAAACATTCGTGCTAACTTTATTGCTTAGTTAAGCTTTGAAGAATTTGCAAACAGGAACAGAACACGCCGGCAATTATTAAAAATTCAGGCTCTCGCATGTATTTTTCAGGCGTATGTATGTAAGTAATTAATATTTAAACTTGTCACCAAGTTGTACGAACAGGGGTAACCTTAATAATGAATTCTGGACATGTGTCCCATGCGAATGCTTTAGGCTTTAGCGCCCTCTGTGGGACAAATATAACATTATGACGGGAACAACGAAATCAAGGATCTTGTTGGTGCATTTGTAATGAGTGTGCTTTTACAGTTTCAAGGAAATGTGTTCAAATACAGATGGTAAGGGGTTCTTGGGTTTTCTGTTCCGAAGATATTGAAGTCTGAAGCTGACGTCAGACACTGCATATTCACCCGAGTGAAGCATCTGATATCAGCTTAAGATTACGCCCAAAAATCGTTTAGCTTATAGAAACGAATTATCATTTTTTTGTCCATAAATTTATGACAAAAATCGAAACAGAGGCATGGTAGGGCTGGATATAGAATAAAAAATAAAAATATTTGCTCCACTTTTATTTTCCAAAGAGAACAGAGGAATTTCTTTGTATGAGTTAAACACCGCTTGTCCTTCCTCGTAAGGTCTTTTATTTAAATCTAAATCTCTATTTGTTCGTACTGGCACTGTACACACCTCCCCATTACACGAGTAAATAATTATTTACCACATAAACCTTTAAATACACCTCTACCCAGAAACCTGATATTGACCACGCAAACAAACCAAAAACAGATAAACAAGAACAAAATAATACATTAAAACCAACTGTAACGAACGGAAAAAGGAAAACCACCTTCCCGTAATCACAGCAAAATATAATTCCCCAAAGACTGACTCATTAATTTTTATGGCAAATGTAAATTATTTTGTATGTTCTACTGAAGATAATATTCAAAATATGCAAACATTCACCGACTCAGTTCATTTGAAGGCTGAAACTCCACGTGGGTATAAATAATTAATTTGCTTTAGCAAAGAGTATACAAGTAGAGAAGTTGAGGGTTTCGTGCCTAGATGTTGAAAATTTAAAACGGAATACACGGGCGGCCAACAGGCGAGGCGTTCTCAGTGGTAATGGCATGTTTGCTGTTAAACAGCGCCAGTGGAAGCGCTAGGGTAACCCGCGAAATTCAAATTTTACTACGTTTTTTGGCCGGTCAGTGTCAGGTTGTGTTGGTTATAGTATGATTCTGGACCGTAATAAGTATGGCTTTACAGAGCTATAATCGTTAAAATCATCAACACAACCTTCTAAGTTCATTTAAATCCCATTGAACGACTTTTCATGAAATAGCTCAGCATAAAGCTTGACACTGACCTGCAAATTGCAAAAAACGTAAGAAAAGAATTTCACGGGGTACACTGGCGTTTGCACCTTAAGAGTGCCCCGTGGAAAATGTTTAATAAATTTTCCAAGCCTTATTTAGCTGTAAGGTGACTTCCTTACTTATCTCCTGAATTAAGTTATCAGACTTCCTGAATATGGATTGTGGACTCTAGTAGAGAGAAACACTACACCTCTTTTTCAATACCAACTATAAAGTAGACGATTGTGAGATTTTGGCGTGGACTCTACTTTGTCAATCGCAACATAGTATACCCAAAGAGTCCCAATCGGGTTTCCATTTCAAATGCAGTATCATTAAAAATAAAGTAATCTGTGTAAGTATTACAGCCTGATCGGAGTTCGAATTTTACCTATGTATAAACCACGTTCAAGAGCTGTCACTGTCATAATAATTGCTTTGGAATATTATAGATACACTTATAGCTCTTGAACGCCGTTTACATGTGCTGATCTAGTTCAGTTTCTTTTTTGGAATCCGCTCTGAGACTGTATGAGAACAAAATACCTAAACCACAGCAAAGTTTGTTTGTTTTTGGTTATCAAAACATACATCAGGATGTTACCATACCATAATGAATTAATGATATATCGCATGTTTTTGGTATGTCCCACTTTCCTACATAGGAGTGAGACTCCAAACAGATTCAGTACAATGAGCGCTGATAACACTTGACAAGTCGCTTGCCCAGTGCCATCGTGCAATAAAGTGACACAATGGGCTACATGTCAACGTCGTCTCTGCAATATAGTGAAGTTATATCAAGAGAGGGAGAACATCGGTAGAGTAAAATAGTAGAAAAACATAATAAATCCATGGAATTTACTTTGGGTATCCATCGTTCTATATAATAGACTCGAAGAATACTAAAAATTTCGACTTCCAACCATGACTTTGGCTGGAGCTATCTTTTTTTTCTAAATATTACATGTATAAATTGACAGGCACTTTTAAATACTGTAGAATTTTATTCATGAGATCAGTGAAACTGTAACGCATAAATGTGATAGCATATCGTTAAAACATAGGCCTACTGCAAAGTGGTTCCATTCAACTTCTGCCGTTTCCAACTTGCATTACTACAGTCTTAACCAGAACTTAAACTGCGTTTAAACTCGGATTGCATACGAGATTAACCTTAATTATGCTAAACTGATCAATTGAGGCAGTTAGATAAACTATACTTACTGTGAAACGGCGTCTACGGTTCTCATATTTACAGTCGGCCCATACGCAGAAGTCTATTCATTGATACCTGAAAACAAAATATCAGTACAGTCAGTACTTACGTTACACACTGTTACACAAAGAGTCAGTGGAAAATCGTTGAAAGCACTGTCATTTCTAGATCTTTGACAGTCGTTACAGGTAGTCAGTGGCCGGAAATTCTAACAATCACAACTGTCTTACCAAGGGGTATCGTATTGCTCAGTACTAACTGGGTTGTGGAAGTCAGAAAGGCATTCGCTCCATGTAAAATCAACAGACCAACCACGCCAGCCAACCACCAACCAACCAAATAACCAACCAACTATACTCAGCGGGCTATCAGCGTCCTTCGAGTCCAATATAATAACGGGTTCAGGATGTTGATGGGGCTGCCCGGATTCTGCAGTGCATCAGGTAAGTTTTGCACAAGTACACGTCGATGGCTTGCTCGCTATCATCAGAAAGATATCTGCCTCTTTTTTCTGCAGAGTGCGGGACAGCTCCAACTCCATCCTGAAGACCATAGCGGGGAGGTACGATTCTCCTTTGTTAGGTGATGTTGTTCAAAGATGGATTTTGAACAACAGCCTGGTTTCCAAATAGACATAACATAAGTTTACTGACATAGGTATAAGTTATCTTTTTGTTTACTAACCCATATGGACGTTGCTTATTCGAATTAAAGATGTTTTATTTTAAAATACTGATATTTACCTGCATCCAGATAAAAGATTAAGTAGGGATTTCACGCCCGGGAGCAGTCTGCTATTTAGTTGTTTCTTTTTTAACTCTGTGAATATTTTTGCGATATGCACGATACTACGAAAGAGTACCGTATCGATCATAGAGAATGTAATATAAAGGTCATGGTATCGATATTTTTGATTTGATATCATATATAATATCCCTTCGCAGACGACGCGTTTTCCAACGCACGATTGATCGCAATTGCCGACGCTTTGTGAACTTATTTGAAGAGTATATATTGGAACCAGATAAGCACACGCTTCACATTTTTTCTTCGAACCTACGTTTCAAAGGAGCTTGAAGCGATGTTGTTATATTATTTAAGGTAGATACTTCTACAGAAATACATATTTAAAGAAGCTTTAAATATCCGAGTGTTACATAACATAACAACACGCCTGTAATCCCCTAAGGGTTAGGCAGAAGTGTACCTATTACCTAGTACACCCACATTTCGCCAGTTATGTTTAAGTCCCATGTAATAAGGGGCGAACTTACTGATGGAAAAGTCCGAGTATTCTGTTAAGATGATGGGACATATGATTAGCGTTGTTCCTGCAACAGGAAGATTGATACAAGAAAATTATTTAAGCCAAAGATCGTGCTAATTAACGCTTATCAATCCTGGCCATAGTCTGCGTCTTTAGAAAAGATGGCGTCAAAATCTTGACATTACTAGCCGTTTAGCTGAAAATAATAGTATCTAAAGAATACAATGCGTGTTAGATCGGACGCGCAACGCCTCATATGTCCCTGGCTTTTATGGGAGGGCAAAATCAGGCCGTAACATTTTATAACCCATTCCTTTGACTGACTTCTGGTTCCCATACGGTTTAATTTTTGATTAGATTGTTACACGTTCCAGCTAGTAGTGTTGGCAAAGTTTTACTGGTAAAAAGGTTGAAAGTTCGCCTTCACTTTTCCGACTTTACTAATGTCTTAAAACGGAGCTTAGTTTAGCTTCAAGGTAGGCTTTTTTCTACGGCTATTCAGTATAGACAATTGATTTTTATAGTTATAACTTCGTTGGCGAGGCTACGGGTGAAATGGGGAGCTTTGAACTACTAAAATAAGTGTTTACTCTGGGAGAAGGATACACTCTTAAGTACCTATCTGCGTTTTGAAAACAGCTGTTTTTTTGTTGTTCGTCTTATTTTCTTTTCGTGTTTAATTAGGGTTAATAATAATTGAAGTGCCTGATGAAGTGGACTGCTATGTTCTCAAAGCTCTGTGCATGGCCGAGAGTTGAAATTGTAACGCAACATAACATCACGCTTTCTTTCTTTATCGTGTGGTTAGTGCCTAACCTGGTGTCAGAGTTTTTATGCCGCCCATGGGCCTCTGACATGGCATTACATGCCGTCGAGAAATATCTCTCAGGTATGCAGGTTTCCTCACGATGTTTTCCTACACCGAAGCAAGTGATAATTATTCAATATGCACATGATTCCGAAAAATCAGAGGTGCGTGTCCTGGGTTCGAACTCGAGACCTATGACTTGGCAGTCCAACGGTCACACCACTAGGCTATCACTGCATCACGCAACATCACGCTTGTAATCCCTGAAGCGTTAGGCAGAGGTGTAACTAATAGTACACCCACATTTCGCCAGTTATGTTTAAGTCCCATGTTTTAGGGGGCGAGTCTAGTCTGCCATCTACCGGGCACAAATCCAGACTCCGTAGCTGCTACTAAGAAATTCCAGATGGAAAAACCCAACAACACTTTACCCGGCCTGGGAATCGAACCCAGGACCAATAGACCAACAAGCAGTCACAGTAAATTCAAACAGGAAATTCTGACAGTGTAATAATACGCATTCATTTAGTTGTCGCTTAGTATTCGTGAAAATGGAAATAAATGATGGTTTTCTTTAGTACCTCAGGGCGTCACAACAAACAACAGGATATTTGTCTCACTACACAAAACACTATAAGCAACGTATTTATTACAAAGAAAAAAAAACAAAACTAAATTTCATAATAAATTCAACCGTAAATAATAATGTCAAACGGCGTTAAAAAGCTCTCTTAGCAATTTAAGTATGACATATACATATCAACGAAAATACCGGGGCTACCTACTATGTACTTGACAGTAAATAGGTACGTTGCCAAGTACATACTTTTTGTTCAATCTAGCTCTTTTCCAAGCTATGGTAAAGACTGATTTCATTAATGTTAGTCTGGGTACGACTTGATTATAAAAGGCCTCGCGTTTGGAGGATATATCTATGTACCTACTATCAAGTACGTCATTGATTATACGGGCTGAACTTCTGAATTCTGTATTAGTTCAGATAAAGGGCGTTGTACAATTTATACTACGTTTGGCGCTGTACATGAACTTAGTATAGGCGATCTGTTACCTAATTGGTTTGCCTCTCTAACAGTGTTTTTTGACGTAGGTATCGTCTTTTTTCACGATCCGTAATTTTTTATGGCGGCGGCAATGCTTTTTAAATGCACGTGTTCACACTCATCACGAAACGTGAATAATGACGGACAAGTCTCAAATCACGTAGGTAACGTGTTTTAAAAATCAGGTTCTTGATTTTTTGTGACGGATTCGCTTATGCGCTTGCTCCCGAAAAATCACGGGACTAATGTGAATAATAATTCATTTTTTTCCGGGTCGTGATAAAGCACGATTCCGTATGCAATGTGAACGTCCAACCGTCATGACGTATCGTGTTTTATGACGGATCGTCAATGACGGAAGCCGTGTGAATGAGCTGTTAAGTTTAATGTCACATCCACGCCGTAAACCGTCAAGAGGGCCTAGCCTAGTAGACAAAGTAATATTCTATCAGTTATAAAGATAATGGAAATGTCTAATATATGGGACTGTGAATACTGGTATACACTACCGAAAAACTGCACTTACATGAGAACACGAACAGTTTGGAAGCCGTTGCCACTTGTCTAGACCCTAGGTCCATTTTTGTTTTCACATCAATGTCGCTTGTTCAACCTTTGTGAAGTTTTTACTGTAAGCATTTTAAATGTTGCAATTTAAATGCACCAATATTGGGCCAAAGCGGCAATAGATTGGGTGCCAACAGAACCCGGCGACGTGTTAGGGCCAGAAGGACATGGCGTGACGAGCTGGACTCTTACCAGAAGGATTGAGCCCAAATAGCCAAAGACAGAGAACAATTTAAAATGCTATGCAAAATAATTTAGCTTTAATTCTGTGAAAAAAATAAACAAACTAAATATTTTGCATAACATGACTGAACAATCTCATGTGATAGTGTATAAGAATTTTGAATGTCTAAAATTCTTTAGTTTTGATAGTGAAATGCCCTTTACTGTTGCCAATTAATGTCATGGATTTCCGCAACGCCTGATTCTAATCGAACTTATACTAACTATGCGAGTCGACTCGATCACTGAAGACTTGGCTACCAGAATTACATAGAGGGTTCCCCCTCTAAATCCGCTAAGGACCACACTGAATGATCCTAGGGGATATTCAGTTAACCGAGATGCATGGTAAACGCATCTGTGAATATACAAGGGAGGTTTAGTACCCGGTTCAGGAAGGCTCTGAGCTCTGTGTTTACCGGCCTGCTGGGATAGATTAATAGCCATGGGCATTTCCTTCCTTCTCCGTGGAGGCGTGGAACAAATATTTATTGGAGAGGAGATGTGGAAACAAACGATATGTTTACGATTTTTTGAAATACAGTTAACTACGCCTAGCTCAAACACAAAACATTTAACATAACATCACGCCTGTAATACCCGAAGTGTTAGGCAGAGGTGTAACTAATAGTAAGAGAATATTATCTAGTTTACAATGATCAGCCCATTCTAGCACAAAACCAATAGCAGACTTGGACCACAAATTAACACAAACACTTCTAAAATTTGTTGGCACGAAATAAACGCGACCTTTCCGGTTCCACGCACAGACAAATTAAATATAGGTCAACAGAAATACAAAAATCTCGCCTTCACAGATAAATAAAGTGTCATAACAATGTTTCTAGTCCACTAGGTGCCTACCTTCCTGTGCAAACAGATAACGAGCTTATATCCCCCCCACATTCTCCTCCATTCACATTTATTTTATTCCCGACATTCAGGAACTATGGTGACCTTTTTCTCGTTATAAAATTATGCGGAGTACCTACATAATTGAAAACGCGCATGAGGTAATTTGTATAAGTAAGCCGTGTACAGCCACCGTATTCACAAACGCTTCGTTTCGATTTCGATTCAAGAAGTCGTATGGCTATCTTTTTTGGCATTACGAAAGCGAGCGAGATAGACTTACGAGTACAGCTTCCCGAATCGAAATCAAATCGAAACGTTTGTTAATACGAGGGGCTGGTGTCATTTTTGCACTACGAAAATCGTGCCTACCTTGATGAAATGTTTTTTTTTTTATTGTTTTTATATTTGTTTTTGTTTTTACATTCTGTGAAAGAGCGGAGTCTCCTAATTTTTTGCTTACAAGGAGGCTCAACAGTTTTTTTTTTTTTTAATAACGGGTTCTGGTAGCATTTGTTGCACTATGAAAATCGACCTTATTGATATGAAACAAAGGCACTGTCAATATAGTGTGGTTGATTGTACGTATAAGTATATTCTGAACGCAAAAAAGTATCCGGAATGAACTTATTGGACTTATCCTTGACAGAGAGGAAAATGGAAACTTTTTCCTTTCTGTGACCACAAAGGATGGCGCCAAAAATTGATTTTGTGAAGATAGTTCTTAATTAAGGATACCGTCTTTTGAAGTCACATTTCAGGCATCACAGTAGAATATGTGACTTGGTAATAATTTTCATCCTGTTGCTAACTCAGTCAACTGCCAAATTTTGAAGGCACGGTTATTAATTTCAGGAATTTATGGAGCGCCATTAACAAATTACTCGATTCAAATTATTCCAGGCATCATTAATTAAAATTATAATCACAATTCAAAAACACCAATGGCGATGTCAAATTATTTAATAAAGAGCAAGCTGAACACAATGAATAATGTTCACATTAATACTGAAATAACACTCATATTTGTGTGTTTCTGTATCATAAAACAAATACCATCATTAATCACTCTTTTTCAGAAAAAGCGAAGAACGATAAACATATCTTTATATTTTCTGTTTCACGACCAGATCAGTAAGGGAATAATATATTGGGGCACAAATCAATAGGAATAACTACAGAAAACACGATTTTCTCACACACACTTCAGCAAATCAGCTCGCACAGTTTCTCGAATATTTTAGATATAAGGAACCTTGGAGGACTTCTTGTATCCATGTAATCTGTACATCACTACGGGAGTTTTAATAAAAATAAAATCTCAATAAAATTGCAAACTGAAATAATAATGCTGTCTCCAAAAGTGACTAGGTACCTATGTAGTATGTATAGTATCACGTTTTTCATTCATTGTATGTCCGTTAATTTAAATATTCGAAGCTTCATACTCTATCTACCTTCATCACACTAATATCATAAATGCGGAAGATAGGGAAGCGGTCTTTAAATCATGAAAAAATGCGTTCGTGCAGTATGCATGATCCAAAACACTGACTGTTGAAAACCATTTTTTAATAATCTTAAATTATTAACACTCCCGTCCTTTTACATTTATGAAGTTGTCATATTTATCAAATAAAGCCTAACCAATTCGAAACGGTATCCTGTGCAGCAGTGATAGTCTAGTGGTGTGACCGTTGGACTGCAAAGTCATAGGTCTCGAGTTCGAACCCAAGACACGCACCTCTGATTTTTCGGAATTATGTGCGTATTGTACCTATAATTATCACTTGCTTCGATGAAGGAAAACATCGTGAGGAAACCAGCATGCCTGAGAGATATTACTCGACGGTACGTCAAAGCCAAGTCAGAGGCCCATGGGCGGCATAAAAACTCTGACACCAGGTTAGGCACTAACCACACGATAAGAAGAAGACCGTATCCTGTCCACGCCACCAAGGTGCACTGAAGTCAAAATCCCATGAAACAGCCTTTTACTCCAAAAGCTTCCTAGGAATGGCACCAAAAATATTTAACAAACTATCTAAGTCAATAACAGCATTAAAGAGATTCCAATACGTTGAAAAAAACACTCCATAAATTTAAAAAGCATATTATTCTATCATTGAATACCTAAAAGAAATATGAAAACTGTTTTATTTTGTATTTTTATACTTTTATTCCCTGATTATTAGCTTTAGTTCAAAAGATTGTTAATACTTTTTTGTTTACTTACTTTGTATTGTTCAAAATTTTGTTTTTTTTTTAAATGTATATTTTATTAAAGTTTAAATTTTACTATTTACTATTTAGCTATAATAATAGTAGCTTTTATACAGTTATACTCATAATAACTACTACCTGCATTACTTAATGTGTAAAAAGTATTTGTACGCCTTGCAAGGCAGCACATAGTGAGACATTACATTTTTATAACATTTACTTACTTTTAATGAATTTGAACTCTGTCTGTCTGTTTGTCTCTCACATTTTTACGGCGTAACGGCTGAAAGATTTTCTATGAAACTTGGCACGCAGGTAGGATGGCGTAGGACACAGAATTCTTTCAATTTTTGGTATAACGTTCCCTTACACTGATTTCCGACCTCTAATTGGTTATATTTAACTCGAAATCAAGTTATGAATTTCAAACTAAGTATTAAGGCTTCCTAACTCTACATCTCGAAATCAATTAACTGAGCTAGCTCTTGAACTTCCTACATACTTCCTACATAGAGCTGGTATACCAATTTCCAACGACCGTCATGCCTTGCAGCACCAGGTCAACCATGTAGATTGGTTTCAAATTGGATCGAATGTAAGTACCTCTGACCTTTAGGAGTGTCAGGCATGATAGTTCTTGAATGTGGTTTCTTTTCTTCTTTAGAATGTGGTTTTGGCTTGATATCTGTTTGTGTGATCTATAATGAACCCCGCTTGGCTTGAATGTAATCTATTAACAAGCCATATGACCTATGGGAATTCTCGTCAACAACTTCTCAAGACCCGTAGGGGATCTGTTACCAAAAACAATGATACAACTAATTGGTACTTATAAATAGAAGTCTTACACTCGTATTTATAAACAAGTCAAAGTGATAACTTGAATAAGTAAATATTTAAGATGCGACTTTTATTCTGTAGTTTAGTAATTGCTTGAAGTTAGAACTGTCAAAAGTGGCTTTGCTTTCTCTGACGGTTCTTACTTCGTTCAAAGTCTTGTTTATTGCATAAAGGTGGTTGCATAAGTAATTACTTAAACTCAAGTAGATAATTACTTTCACTTGACTATAGATACAAGTACAAAAAAATCTTCCCTTATTGCTCAACTTCATTAGAAAAGGAACTCCTGTCCTAAAAGTCATGTTTCTAAGTCCAGCGATTTTAGCTAAACGCCACCTTTTAGTGAGTTAACGAATTTTAGATTTTAGTTAAGTTGATATTTGGCTTAAAGACTCATATTCGTATCTTTATTTGCATCCCATTATGTATGAAGATCTTACAATGGGCTTAAAAAGCTAAGGTACAGACCTTAAGGACCCTATAGGACACAGAAAAAAGTATGAAATTAATCTTTGAAATAAAATTAATACTGCATCAATTACTCCTTGGCCGATTTAATAGATCTAGATAGATGCTTCAGTACCTAGTACTCCTAATTATATTAATGACCTACTTGAATAAACAATATGGAGATTTCTGATTATGCTTGCGTATCTGATTAACGCATTGGTTCCTTGGCTTCGGTTTCTAGGTCATTCCCGACAACTAAGAGGTCATGATTAATTAATACATTTGTTTGGATATCTGTAATAAATACTGCTTCATAATCTTTCGCGTCTAGCTAGAATATTATTTGTGTTCATCTCTGTGTTATTCGAAATTCCTTTCTACATTTATTATAAGCTTCATGTTCACCTCTGTAATATAATAAATGAACATAAAACTAAACCTTGTTGGATTATTCATGAATATTTTTCTACATTTCCAACGTTTCAGGCGCTTTTAAGTTAGTCCTTCACAACCCCAACGGCTTTAAAGAGCTGGAAATGCTGGCAAGCATAAATGCAAACGTGAAGAGTGGGACTTAAAAAAATAACGTTGAAAACACTAAAAGCAACTTCATTCATGATACGAACACAAGGACTTCTCGAAGCGTATGGAGACCAGCTGTTAGTGCACTTGTTTTAAAGGATTACGATAGTCCATTCTCGTTCGATGTTTCCATATTGCAGTCATAAAATATTAACGACTTTTCGCACTAGTGGCTTTCCACTTCAGTAAAAGCCGTGTTTGCGTGTACCGAGTAGCTAGCGGCCAATTGTTGTTGCTACCTATTTATATAGCTGCCTGCCTGAGCTTGCGATAAGAGATTGAATTTAAGTTTCAATTTCGCTGAATTTTCTCTTTACATTCAATAGTATAAAGAAACTTGGTGGAGGGAGTAACAATAAAAATACGCTAGCCATTATTTTGCTCGCCACGAATTGAATTGGAACGACATAGTTAAGTTGAACTTTCTAGTGAAAACTGCAGCTGTAAAGATTTTATTAAAACGTAACATACAGACACTATGAAACACGTAGCTATTACGGGGCTCATATTCTATTAAATACATGCGAGTCCCAGAACCAAATTCAGTGGGACATCTGTCTCTTCTATTTCGTGCCTACAATCACTGTAACTTTATAGCACATGTTCCTTTCAGATGTTATCTGGAAGTTCACAATAGATCCCTCCCTTCGTAACGTGTTCTATAGAGCAGTTACCAAGCAGTGTTGGTTCCCCGTATCTATTTGTATCTAGATAACGACGTGTCATGTGATGAAAAGCAATCGTTACGAATAGAATATTTTTGACTTATAGGAGAAAATAATTTAGTATTGACAGATATATTTTTATTATAATAAATGTGTTTCCATCTGTCAAAAGATACGAAAAGCTTCGAAGAATATCGAGGAAACATGCCAATTTTTTTACGAAAAATATTCCTAAAGAATATCTTTCAAACAAAGCTAGCCTTCATAAAACTACAGAATTTTTTCTTTGAAACAAAAAATTAAATAAAGTAAATGTCCAGCAGTAATGAAATAACATAATTTACCAAGACAACGGCCCGCGAAATTTTTTATCAGCATAGTAACTTTTCATTTCGTAAAACAGAGAACTTTGCAGGTAGTTGATGGCTAAAAACAAAAGATATTCTAAAAGCCGTTTAATATCGAGTAGAACGTTTGTAAAGTCCCTTTTTGCTATTTCATTTTCATTTTAATCTGCTAACGGATAAACAAGTTGAACAATATTGTTCTGTTTCAAACGCTTATCATGCTCTGCAGGTATTTAAAGTTGGACTTTGGAAACTTGTGCTTGAATAGTGCTTATTATGATTGTGAAATGTTTGGGGCTTAGGTTGATGGTGACATTGTTTGTTAGTTTAAAGTAATATTCGGACTAAATCATTATTATGCCTCTGCGTAATAATGATTTAGTCCGAATATTACTTTTTCTGACTGCCTTATTGGTCGAGTGGTCGTAAGCGCGACTACTGAGCATGAGATCCGGGATTCGATTCCCGGGTCGGGCAAAGTGTTATTTTCCATTAGGAATTTCTCAGCGGCAGCCACAGAATCTGGATACTTGCTCGGTTGATGCCAATAGTCTCGCTCCCTATTACATGGGACTTAAACATAACTGGCGAAATGTGGGTGTACTATTTAGCTACACATCTTCCTTACCTTGCGGAGATTACAGTCGAAATGTTATGTAATGTATGTATGTTATTAGTTTTTCTACTTTAATGTACATCCATTCAAATGATAAGGGTGCGTTAGAAACCGGCTCGGGTGTATTGTGTACTATCTTGATTACTTTTCCTTTTTGTCATGAGACACTTCGTCAGTGTGTGTTTACGCTCCATTGCTTTACACATTACCGATCTCAGGCAACTACTAAAAAATTCCTCCACCTATCGCTAGGGCGCGGCATGCCTACACTACGTTTATCGAACCACTCGAATATTCACTCCAGAAACATAATCTTACGATTACTTGGATTGCTATGGTAGAGAGCTAGAGGCCAAAAGCTAGCGAGTGTGTATTTTCAAAAAACTTTGACTCAAATTACCTAAATTATAGATCCTCCAGTATAAAATCTTCACAAGATTTTAATTACGTAAAATTAGTAGCAGCACTTGCTCTGGAAATTGTTTTGTCTTTTTGTATTTAATTAAACAGATTCGAGTACACAGATTTGTTTAATTATAGAATAATTATGTTGGAATAGTATGAAAAAGACTTTCACATTAAATTTAAAAAGATACGTATAAATATACGAGCACTATATTCACGTTTCTGTTCAAGTGACGTCAATTTGTTGAGCTACGTCAAGTTGAAAACCTTCTCCCAACTATGTTGGGCTCGGCTTCCAGTTTAACCGGATGCAGCTGAACACCAGTATTACATGGAGTGACTGCCTATCTGACCTTCACAACCCAGCTAGTACTGGGTAATACGATACCCCTTTGTAAGACTGGTTGTCAGACTTTCGGGCCACTGACTACCTGTTACAACTTTCAAAGATCTACAAATGACAGCCGGGACCAACGGTTTAAAGTACTTTCCGAAACAAGGAAGAAACTCGGTATAGTAATGGATGGTCACCTATCCACAGGCCGACCTAGGCAAGCACGGCTTAACCTTGAAGATCAACCAGTACAGCTGTTGTTATTTAGCCACGAGCTGCTCCTGAACTGCTATGCTGCTACGTGAACTTGAACACAGTCTGTTTCTGTTGATCTACCCTCAAAATCAAGAAATAAAAATCCAATTGCGTCCCGACTGAAGCGTTGCTTACACAGAATTACGATGTTGAGCTAAAAGCGTTATTGTATTAAAACTTTTGTCCGCCAATCTCTAACTTCATACCAAAATCCAATTTCTAAGCTTTTCTTATTCCATACAGTGTTACGCGACTCATATTTTTCACTTTTAATACAATATTCGCAACATCGAAGGAACATTAAGTATTTTTTTGGTGCTTTCGAAGATTATTGTGTTATGTTCTACCTTTTTTTTATCAGGCTTTGTGTTTTTTTTCTTCTTTTATGCCTATAAGTGAAATGATTAGCCAGTGATCAAGTAGGTTGCATAACTGATTTTTCAGTATCGCACTTGGAGTGTCTCGCAAGTGGATGTGGGCTGTGACTAATGTGGTGATGGTCCTCAACCAAATTAGATAGATACTTAGTTACCAAAACCTTAGGGCCCAAACAAATGACCACTTCCAAGGTGTTTCGTATTTCAACGAGTATCAATTATATGGAACAACATTTAGTACAATTTCGACTGTTCCATTGTCTTTATTGCTGGTAGAATGTAATTTTGTATATGTCTAGCCCCTCAAACTTAAAATAATCTAGTGGCCAAGAACTCTACGCTTAGATTTACATTGTCCCGCTAACAAAAACGGCCATCGAGGAAATAATTGGCGATACTAAACGATTAAACACATCATCATCTATTTTAATCAACATTAAACGCCAGATAATCTGAAGAAAAAGTCACAACGTATGCCAACATAAAATCTAACATGCTAATAAAAAATAACAAGAAAGTTTTGCTTATTCTCCTCGTCTAGTGCCTACCTATTTATAACGGGTTTATCGTGGAGAATTTTTATAGCTCAATTAGGTACATTGCCAAACATGTTTGTAAATCATTTGACCGTAAATTCACTGACTAAAGATATGGACCCTGTGTGAATAGTAATAAGAGTTAGAGGTAAATGTTAACATAAGTAAAAACTTGACAAATAATAGCATGCTAATTTCAATAGGTTAAAGTGGGATGTCCCTTCAAGTCTTAAACAACACGATGAAATAAGAATAAAACTTTTCCTTGGTATTGACACAGTGCTTTAAACAACTACTTAAGTTATAATGCCATTTCCTTTTTAACCGACTTCAAAAAAAAGGAGGAGGTTCTCAATTCGGTTGTATGTTTTTTTTTTTCTTTTTTGTGTTTGTTACCTCATATCTCCGTCATTTCTGAACCGATTTGAAAAATTCTTCTTTTATCTGAATGGATCTACTTCTCGATTGGTCCCATAGAAATTTCATCAAAATCGGTTCAGCAGTTTGGTTTTGAAATCAAAATAACTGGAAAAAATGTCATCCAAGTAAAAGGAATTGCGAAATTGATACTTGACAAGGATTTGTGTGTGATACGATAACTAAAAAGGGTAAAATAAAAACTTTTCCACTTTTTCAGTGTTTTTTTTGGAAGTCGGTTTTTTTTTTTGCGAAACAGTTTTTTTACCTCATTAAGTCTATTAGCCGGATAACTTTGAAAATTTACGCACTTGGCTGAAAAGCCTTTAACACAGCTAATGTCACAGACATCTTCAATAACACGATAGTCGAAGACAAGAAGATCAGACAACGGTACGTTGATACAGCCTACGAAGAACAATTCGAGCTGCTAACGAAATGCTGCCTCCATACAATATCATTTCCACGCAATAAGCTACATTTTAGCTTGCAGCCTGCGATTGAGAGATAATAGGCAACAGCGTGCACTTGGCTGCTAATAACATCATACTGCCATCAACATTACGGATGCCAAACGCTGCAATATGCACCAGCTAATGTGTCGAGCTATAGGTATAGTGAACAAGCTATTTGGTATATAGGCAAAATACTGAGTTGTCTTTCCACTACACTGATAATATTCATTTTAATCACCCAGTACAGAATCTCCGCGCCCGCTGGCAGCGACTATAGACTTATTTCCTTAAAATATTCGGGCCCAAGGCGCAACTGAACGCAACTGGCTGTCACAGAGCATAGTTAAAATTGCCACAAATAGTCAGTTTTGATAAGTGGCGCTCACAGCAACATTAATATTTTATGAAAAGGATTGAAAATATTATCATCTTTAGCAGCGCCTGCTGAGACATGTCTGTGCTCAGTGGTGTAATTGTGTGCGAACTTTTTGCAGACAGCGTGATGTAAAATATTATATCAGGAACTATAGCTGCCTTTACACGGTGGACGGGACACCGTATCGAAAACGGAAACCACATACTCAGTACATCATTCTGAACACCCCCACATAGAAATTTTTCATCGATAATTAATTAAGAAAAACAGAGTATGTGGTTTCCGTTTTCGGTACGGTGTCCCTTCCACCCCTTATACTTACCAACCAATCATTTTATTCGACTGTACAAGCCCACTCTGTAGCGTTCTACAAATAACGTTGTGAACAGCTCCATAAGTTTCTTCATTTGTGCACACAAATGCGGCAGGATTGGCAAAGTTTCAAAGCTATCGTTTGAACTGCCTTTTGCAGTTTCTGCCACATTTCGTTACTTTTCTGTTCTATCGATTTTTTCTTCATAAGTACCTACGTAATTTTTAGTGGGCAAATTAGGCTCAATTATTCTATGTAACATACCTACACAAACATCAAGCATTTTAGCTTGCATAGACGCCACGACGACTCCAAGCATAAAAGGATAATCTCTTAGGTACCTACCTACTATAACAAACAGAAAAACATCTGTCTACTATTCTACATCTGTCCAAAGATATAATTCGCAAAATCATCGTTCAATTCCGATAAACTTTCAATAAAAGAAATACGCTTGATTTCACCTTGTAAGAACATCTTTCGTTCGAGTAATTTTATTCTCTTTTACCGTTTCTTCCATTTAATTCTACAAGTACCTACTTATCGGATATACTTCGCAATTCTTATCTCCGGGATTTTTTCATTGTATTTCCGACGCGATGTAGCTGGCCATTTCTCATTAACTTTTCTAAATAATTAAACTTAAAACTTCCTCCTTACAGTGTGCAACCTACGTTGTTTTTTTTAACTGGTAACCAGTAGAAAGATAGCGGAAAAGTGTCGTGAAAATTCTTCGCAATTTACCGAACCAAATTCGCAATCTGCCCTTACTGGTAAGTACCAGTACGTAGGTACGTCCGAACCTATTAGGTGACATCTATGACGTCTACGTCATTAAAAATACAATCGAAAACAAAAGCAAACATTTTAGCACACAATTCTCCCGGAATCACAATCGACTATTAGGTACGTAATTGAGTCAAAAGTTAAAAAGGGATTAGTTACCGATCTTAATTTTATTGTCTAAAGACTAAACGTATCGCGGTCCGACGATATCAAAGACTATATAACCGACGATATTGTGTGAAATGGACCGGCGAACGATACGAATCGATATCGGGGAACTAAGTACACCCTTAGGTAATAGAATTCTATCGGTATGCTAGCTTTATACTCGAATTTGAACTCGTATTAAAGTTAGCTTTGATAGGTATCTATTTTTGGAATCAATTAAGATCTGCCCCCGTATTCACAACGCTTCGATTCGATTTCGGAAAGTCGTAGATATGTCTATCCTTTTTGGCATTACGAAAACGAGCGAGATATATGTATTCGACTTTCCGAAATCGAAATTGAATCGAAACGTTGTGAATACGGAGGCTGATCTCTTTCCCACTCTCGAAATAGAACTAAAACATTCCTGCATTAAAAGATCATGGTAGCTCTGCAGTGTACCTTTAAACCCACATTTGCGCCTGCCGTGTTCTCTCACCACTCTTCGTAGAGAATGCCTAAGACACTAGGTAAGCCCGCCTTTGTGTCATTCTTTGATGCAATAGTTAAATAAATATGTCAAGAACACCGCAACACATAGGGCTCATGGCTAATTGGTCAGAATAGAAAAAACAGCGATGTTGAAAGATATGAGTGTAGGTACCTACCTCGATCTCTAGGTAGTGGGACAATACCTTCCTGCAGTTATGTTGCACAAAAGGAACTATTTTCCCGCCATAGGTACACGCCTACAACGTAGGAAAACACTTAGTTCTAAGTTCAAACTTACCTAATTATCAGGACTGGCTGGTATATACCGGCCGTTTGAAAGCAAGGATAGGTACCTACTACTTAATTATTATTACTTATTTGGATACCTATATTTTCTACTAAAGAAAAGGAGTAAGGGACACCCCAAAACCAACAGCTTTAGGAGATATGAAAAAGGTCGTCACCTTCTGCCACTATTCTTGGATGCTGTCCAAATAGATAAAGGTCCCTCTCCTTGACGTAGGGCAATTATCACCGTGATAATGCTTTCCAACCAAAATAGATATCCTTGAAACAAAACTATTCATTTCTAGACTAAAAGAAAGTCAGATATTTTGGGAACTTTTACTGGCTTATGTGAGTGGGTACCAAAGCTAATAAAAAGATCCCAAAATATCTGGTTTTCCTTCGATCTGGCTTCGGCGGTCGAGTGACCTAGGTACTGCGGCTTTGTCAATTGGCTCCGATTGTCTATCACCTGACTTTTCAAGGGGTGAAACATAGATCAGATGGGGTAAGGTGGTTATAAATACTCTATGGATAAAAGCATGTTTTTCCTAGTCATGATTAAGAACAACTATGAAATTTCGAAAAAATAACTGCATTTTCAAACAAAAATACTTACTGTATTGTAGCCTACTACTACTATCTAAGGACTCTTTTTTATAGTCCATGGACACCTACATACCTACCTATAATAACTACTGTAATATTAAAAATGTGAAAGTGAATTTATTTTGCTGAACATATGAACAGATGATTGAACAGTTAGGTCATAGATAAATGCCTTTATTTAAGTAAGGTGGGTGGACCATGGAAGGCCATGCTCCTTCGAAGGCCAATTATTAAAATTTCGTAGTTATTGCCATGTGATGACAAATTCCTTCTATCTACATAAACATCCATCGAACTAGAAATCACAGACGCGGCGGTGAATCGCTCGCGCCACTATTTTGGCAGTACGGTCCCTTGCTTCATTGATATCGGAAATCGGCGACGTTAAAATAAGGTGGGTGTACCATAGAAGACCACTCTTACAAATAAATAGTTATTATTCGTTTATTTACTGGATAAATGAAACTAACAAATATTTAAGTAATACTTTGTTTTATTACGTAATATATAAACCACTTCTTTTTATTGTAGATTTAATGGCTATTTATTAACTTTTAGTGTTAAATGACTGATTTATTATAATGGCCTTCTAAGGAGCCTTGTTCCTAGCAAGGCCATTTTTAAGAGTTCAATGAAACTTAAGTTTAATCAATATTGATCAAATCTGAAATTTAAAAAAGTGGTTTATATTTTACGGAATAAAACAAAGTATTACTTAAATATTCGTTCGTTTCATTTATCCAGTATATGAACGAATAATAACTGTTTATTTATTAGAGTGGCCTTCCATGGTACACCCAGCTTAATACGTTCCCGTGGCATAATTTGTGAGTCCAACATAAATACGCGGGTGAAGCCGCGGTCAAAACATATCACAACATGTTTACGAGTTAGACCATGACAGAGTTTGATCTGTCTGAATCTGGCGAATTCTCAAACTTTACCTTGTTAGACTATGTGTGAAGTTTTGCTAAGGTGAGTGGTTCGGTCGCTTTCGCTTGTCTTTGACCTGTCGTAAACAATTGTTTACGCTACGCCATGTTGGACTTATACTTACCAGTCATGCCCATGACATGTAAGGTAATTCAATTAAACAAGAGATTAGACCTTTTGTAGTTCTTCGTTGATCCGAAAGTGTTTTAGAATATGTCATTGTTAGGCCTGGAGTCCACCAAAGCGGAGACGAGCTTTTTCGCAAAAAAAAATATAGAACACATTTTTGGTGTAAGCTACGTTAAGAACAACAAATAAGTACCTACTTACCTAAGTATAGATTTACCTAACACAAAGGACAAAACTGAATTACAATTTGAGCTCCTGAACACATTAATCACTTTTACGATAGGATAGTAAGCGCTTCCAACACTGACCTCCCAAGCTACCTATTTGATCCCTTAAATGAATTTCCACGAGGCTAGACAGAGCAGAACTAAATAACATTCTGCCTTACTTAATTATGTAGGATTATTTTTGTTATGAAACAGACTGCCTAAAATTATTGAATATTAGGTACTTAGGTACATTTTAGACGATCTTTGTGCAAAAAAAATTGAAGTTTATCCGATAGGTAGACCTGCATACTTTATACATAGAACCATCGACAAAAGTCATTAATATTTAAGGTGGAAGCGCCAGGGTAGCCCGCGAAATTCAATTTTTCTTACGTTCTTTGCAATTTGCCGGTCATTGTCAGGCTGAACATTGAACAAAATATGATTCGCGGCTGTAATAGGTATATAGTTACAGAATTTCTTACAACCCCATTGAATAACCATTTCATGAATAAGTTATTCAATTCAAATGGTTGTATAAACTTTGAGGGTTGTAGTGACGATTTTAATGATTATAATTATATAACTACATAAGTGATACGATCGCAAATCATATTTTTTTTTAACATACAGCTTGATACTATCCTGCAAATTGCAAAAAACCTAAGAAAAATTGAATTTCGTGGGCTGCCCTGGTGCTTCCCTCTTAAGCTGTAGGTATGCGTACTGGTAGCCCGCGCGTACGTATTATAATCTGCGCTAATCAACATAGTTGAGAACCAATACTATCATTTTTGGGTGTTGGCTGGACTATCTTGTGCGCGTCGTAAGTCATTCCAGATGCGCATGTAGGTACTTACCTACCTAAACACCTAAAAGAGTTATTTCATTTCATAGACTGTGTAGGTGCAGACTAAGGGTGGATTTCACCGATTGAATGAGATCGCGTTTTTGCGCTTAATCGAGGATTAATTTATGATTTTGATTTCACCAACACAAAGTAAACCCGTTTGACCGTAAAGGAGTTTGTCATGTAAACGCCCGATTTTTGCTGTCAGTGTCATCCACAGGTGTCATCATTGTTGTGAATCATATTGTTTTATGTATTTTACTAAAAATATTGATTTTGTTGGTATTTGGCTATGCAAAATAAGAACACTGTTAATGTTACGTGAATGTTAGCATCAGGACATTCGTCGCCCAAGATCGATACCCGAGAGAAAGGAACACTTTGTTACCCTTGATGACCAGGAATTTATCACACGGTTTCATCTCACGAAAGCAACAGTTCTGTCTGTATTGGAGTCTGTTGACGACAAAATAGTTTCCAACAAATATGTAAGTACCTACCAAACGATTATTTATTTTAATTATATGTACCTACCTGGTGCACAAAAGGACAGCCTAAACCATTATTATTTGTGCTCCCCGTTTCTACGCGACTGAGTGATATCAGATGTCTGCTGCAGATTTGCGTAGAATTAAATACCTCTTTTGCACATAGTATTTTGTACACAGTCAGTGCTGCTATCGCATCACTCCAACTAATGGTATTTTGCCCTCGAGGATCTGAGCAATATTGTTATCAATGAATCAGTAACAGTCCATTATTTTACTAACAGCAAAGAATCATTTTAGTAATATAACAATAAGTACAGACTGTATTATTGTATCTTTTCAGATTAGCAAGATAATTTACATCAAACTACAGACTGGATTGGAGTGGCATGGAAGGAATTTTGGCCACGTAAGAATGGTACCTACCAAGGTACTTGGATTCGTCTCTTGTCACCGGCTCATTTAAAATTATATAACTGGCGAAATGTGGATGTACTTACTTAGGTTTACCCAACTCTTCAGGAACAACCGGCGTGATGTTATGTGTACCTATGTCATGTATTATTAAAGATTTTCTTTGTAACAGTGATTTTTATTTCGAAATATGAGTTTATTAGTTTAGTCTTAGGGAGAACGTTGCGGTTTATAAGAAGATGTAGTGGCAACAATTTGAAAGAGTATGCTTAGATGATTTGGTCATGAGGAGAGGATGAGTGAAAGGCGACTATCAAAAGGTATTTACAGGGCAGATGTGAGTGGCAACGCCAAGAGGGAATGGTGAGGTTCTTCAGACAGGTCAGGTGCGTAGCACTCGCAACCTGTGCGTCTATAACCAGATGAATGAACATGGAGGCAGAAGGAGTATGTAAGGATCGTAGCAGGTGGCGTTCTGTGTTTTCTGCCTACCTCCATGGGAAAATGCGTGAATGTATGTATGTATGTTAGTCTCATTTCAAATAAAATGTCACCGACACACGGTGGTACAAGCGCCCTACAAGTGCGGTCATAAATACCTTACTTTATTAAATTTGTTAAATGGATTTTTTTTCTGAAGGGTAAATAATAAAAAATACTTCACAAATGTACATTAATGCTTTATTTACATAATTCAATACATAATATACAATAAACTGTACAATATGTACTGTTTATATACAAATTTTAATAGTCAATATTTGAGATTTATTGTCCCTCGTTCAGAAATACACCTGAATATAATATTAACGCTATTCATGAAGGGGTTATCATTAAATATGTATTCTTTTAAATATTATACATATATTATTATATACAACAAAAAGCAAAAAACTACAATTTATTTACAAACGTCATCACAACCACAACTAAGTTAAAATAGTACAACAACCAATCTAATTTCAATTTAAACTAAATTCGTAATAAATCTAAAACCTGCCTCGACATATTGCTCTTTTTCTTACGGGGAAGTTTCCGAAGACTAGTAATGAATGGGCCTGAGCTGAGTAAAAATCCGTTAGGTAAGTCCGTATTCGTAAGTACTTGCGACATTTTTCTCGTGTGATCCCGTCTGAAGGCCTTATAATGTTTGTTGATAATTCCCCGATAGATAATAAAGCATACTGTGCCATTTCAGCATCATAGATAAGAACTTTGTGAACGGAAGCTGGGAGATTATACCACGGATATTCTTGAATTAAAAGTCGCGCGGTTTCCAAAGCATATTCATTAATTTTATCCGAATCAATATTAAAACCCGAGGACAAGGCTTGTTAAATTGTGGAACAACGTTCAATCAAATCTTTATTTAAGCCAGTAATGTCAGCTGAAACTGCAGAATTAGAGAAGAAATTTAACATCCGAGGCCAACCCGGTAAACCCACATCAGGTGAACCATGGCTGGTGAGTCGGTCGATGAAGTGATCCCAGGAGAAGACCTGATAATTAGGTAAAATGGTGACATATTTATACTTTTGGGTAGCTTATTTATCGGTAAATCATTATTATATCATTATTAGGTAATTAAATTGGGGGTAATTGATGATAAAATTATTGCATTTATGAACTAAGGCGGTACCACCGTGCGACATTGGTACAGAAAGCGTTTTCACGACCGAGGTTCTGCATAGCCCAGTTTTCATATCCATATTAATCTCCATTCACGTCAAACTGATTTCACCAGCTACATTTGGACAGCGATTTCGAAAACCAAGATCCCATAGCATTCATCCTAGCATACAATGTAAATGTTTTCACTAAAACGCATTGCGTTTAGTATTATAACATGCGACAGCGACCTACTGCGCTAAACCACAAAATAAGTAGATAAGGATCTTTATCGTGTGAACACTGATTGAAAAATAGTATTTTCTATTACGATAAATCTCAGGATCCTCCAGACCTAAAATATGTTTGTGTTAAATTGTGTCCAAAATATTGTATTAAATCTGTATCCACAATATCTTGTATGAACCCCTCCCCAGCTGGTTTATACACTTTTATATTAAACGGTAAGATCTGTAATAACATCAATACTTTACCTGGTGATTTGGTGTAATTTACATGAGTGCAATCTATAGCACCTATGACATACGGAATGAAGAAAGGCAGCTTACCACACAATCTGAGGACCACATTTAGAGCTCGCGTACATTCTTAAAAATACTCTCAAAAGATAGGTCTCGGTCAAATTAAGATGAAAGGTAATTACAGCATATTTTTTTCTAATTTTGGATTTGGTTAGAATAACATAATTAATAAAATAATTGTCGCGTGGGCAAAATAAGAACTAACGCCGCCATCCTATTTTGTAATACATTTGACAAATGTATTGCAAAATAGGATCACACTCTCCTGTCAACCTTAATGGACCGTCCTGGAGTGTGACTGACACTGGCATGGCCACCATCAGGGATTTCAATTTTGATTACACAAAAAAATTGTTGGTAATTTGTAGAAATTTGTCGCCAAATATCAGAATTTTTCGGTCATTGGTTCAAAAGTTATAAGGGTTTATAGGCGGCCGTTCTGTAGAGAATCTCCCCAGCTTGACCACATTTACACATATATCAAAAACTAGGGCACCTAGCAAAGATCTGTTTTCTCCCAAATTCCAAATATTTGTTTCTACTTTTTTAGTTGTGCAGCTTAATTAAAACAAGATATTACATGGAAAGAAGAACCCCGTAATAGATTCATATAATGTACATACTTTCATTGGTGAACGCTTCTGAAATTAAGAGAGCCCCAAAAGACCGATCTTCTTTAGCTCTGCTACGGAATCCAATTTGAGTTTGGTGGATATCATGTGGTAACTCATGAAAGTAGATGTGGCGTGGTCTGAGTGAAGCAATAGCAGCATTGACTTTGTGTACAATTGTATGTGCAGTAAAGGTGCTAAATCCACATAAATCTGCAGCAGTCATCTGATAGCACCCACGTAGAAACGTAGCGCACATAGAAGTTGATTTATTGGAGATGCGCTGTTGTTGCTTAAATACAAATTATAATGAATTAGACCTGAGTAGTTGTTTTAAACATAACATAACATTCATATATTTTCAGGCAAATTTGGCCCATAGATATATATATACGAGGGTGGATTGAAAAGTTCGCGGCCTAACACATAAATACTTAAACTATTTTAATGTAACTGACCTCATTCGATTAGTTTACTCTCTGGTTGTCAAATTGTAAAATTCTATCGCAATAGCATTAACTGTATTTAAATTAAAATGAATTTTGTGAGCCTTTGTGCAGCGTTTTTAAAGAATGGAGAAAATTGAGCTACGTGCAGTCATCAAATACCTGTTTAAAAAAAACTAACTCCAAAAGAGATTCACGAAGATATGTCAACAACATTGGGGGAATCTGCTCCGTAGTATACGACTGTGAAAAAGTTGCTGAATTTAAACGCGGACGAGAGAGTATTGAAGATGACCCTCGCTCTGGCCGGCCTATGACGTCTACGACTGAAGAAAACATCGGGAAAATCTGTGATCTGATATTAACAGATCGGAGATTGACCATCAGGGAGATTGCAGACACTATTGGCATCATGAACATGGATTTTCTAAGGTTTCTGCGCGGTGGGTACCCAGATTGCTTTCAGTCGAACAAAAACGAATACGCCTCACGATTTCTCGCGACTGTTTGGAAATGTTTGAGGCTGATCCACAAGATTTTTTGGCCAGATTTGTAACAATGGATGAAACTTGGGTACACCACTACACCCCAGAGTCAAAACAGCAACCCAAGCAGTGGAAAAAACCTGATGAACCGACTCCAAAAAAAGCCAAAACAATTTTGTCAGCTGGCAAGGTGATGGCGTCAGTTTTTTGGGATGCTAAGGTTGTCATCATGGTGGACTACCTTGCAAAAGGTGAAACTATAAACTCGGCTTATTACTGCACCCTCTTACGTCGCTTGCGTGAAACAATCAAAGAGGATTACTCAGCAAGAAAGTGTTGTTCCATCAGGATAATGCACGCGTTCACACGTCTGTTGAATCTATGGCTCAAATTCGTGATTGTGGCTTTGAATTACTGCCCCATCCCGCCTATTCCCCTGATTTGGCACCTTCAGACTTTCATTTATTCCCAAACCTAAAAAAACACCTTGGAGGTCAAAAATTTTCATCAAATGAGGAGGTCAAAGCTGCGGTGGGTGACTTTTTTGAAGGCCTTGAAGAAACTTTTTTTATGACCGGCATACAGGCGTTGGAAACCAGATGGAAGAAGTGCATAGAGTTAAGTGGAGATTACGTGGAAAAATAAAATTACTTTTGCTTATATTTTATATTGTTTTCTTGCTGAGGCCGCGAACTTTTCAATCCACCCTCGTACCTTACAGACTAACATACATATAAAAATATACAACTTGTGTTGGTAAATAGAACCTCAAAACTAAGTTAGTAACACTTCACTTGTGCAGTATGTCACTGTGTGTTCATGTGGCACTTGTCCGTGGAAGCGACGGAACACCACTCCCTGCAGCCAAAAGTCCTCTTCCAAGACGAGGTGCAGATAATACGTTGGTATTAGCACCACAAACGCCTTAAAGTTGACGTTGCCGCGCGACTCAAGTAGCTGCACTCTCACCACGTACTTAGCCTTTTGACGCACGTTTTTCACGATGTCCTCCGCTGTAGTGGTGTAATGAAGGCGGGAGATATACACCGGAAAGTTCGGCTTCGCAGCACGCTTCCTCCTCAAAACTGTCACGAAGCCATCATCAGCCCGAATCGGTGCCTTTTCAGGCACGGGCTTCCCAGCAGGAGCAGTTATGCCCGCGACTACGCTAGCGAAATGTCCAGGAACATGTCGATATTTTGTAGAAGCTGCAGAAACAGGCAGCAAGTCGTGTGGTCTTGCGGCGGCGATGGGAGGCGCCAGCGGGACGGGAGCGGAGCACCGGGACGCACGAGGAGCGCACTTTGCAGGCTCAGCATTCTTGGTAGTAGGTTGTCCTCAATAGACTCCAACACAGATAAAACTGTTGGTTTCTTGAGTCGAAATATTTTGAAAAAGTCATGGCCATCCAGGGTTTGAAAATGTTCCTCTCACTCATCGTCGTCACAGCTTTCGTCAAAAAAGATATAAAAGTCCTTTCATTGTATATAAATAAGCTAAATATTGTTGAAAACCAATAAAATCAATACAATAATGATGACACTGACAGCTCATAATGTCGGTTTTGGCTCCTAAACGCCCACATTCGGGCGTTCGCATGACAACCTCGTTTTATCTCAAAACAGGTTTACGTTGTGTTGGTGAAATCAATTTTCAAAAATTAAACTCGGATTCCACTCGACATAATCGCGTTGTCATTCAATTGGTGAAAAAAAAAATTGGTGACCCCAAATTTTAAAACAACTCCATCTATTAACTATTTTACAAACTTTTGGAAGCCCCCTTTGTCAAAAATTGTAAAATCAGGGATAGTTGGGAGTTAGTTCAACGTTGTGCTACTAGATGGCTGAAAACTAGAAAATAATATACATAGTTGTCTGAATAAAATACGCTATTTATTTTAAACTTTTTATTTTAAAACATATAATAATTCCTAATAAAACACAAGCGCTATCACATCGTTTGATTAGATCACATTGATTCATGTGAAATCTTCTTTTAATCCTCCCCGTTCAACCAGTCAACCACGTCAAAATGTTCATCCACCAACTTTAATAGTAAGCGTCTCATTTTCGCCGGAAGCGAATTTAGAGTCCCTTTTTCATTTCCAAGACATACCATTTACAAAAACGAATAGAAATAAGCACGCAACACATACGGCGAAACGAAATAGAAATTGACACAACTGTAAAGACAGTTTTGACAACTAGCTGCGTTTTGAGATGCTGACATATTTCGTTATTAAAGTCGCAGTAGGTCGCTTTTGGATGTTACAAATCTAAACGCATTGCGTTTTTTTCACAACATTACGTTCTATGCCATGCAAAAACGCGTACGCGATCCAAGTGTAGTTTTTGAAGTCAGTTAATAGTAATCCGATATTAATATCGACATGAGATCTGGGTTTATGCAGAATCTAGTTTCTGAAAACGCGGTCTGTAACAAAATCGGTGAATTTCACCCTAACTTATGCCGTATGCCTATCATCTTGGGCTAAAGTACCTACCCATTCAGACATTGTAAAATAAAATACTTTTAGTTTTTTAATAGTTTTTTTCTTCTGATCTACATACTACTAAGTAGGGGAAGGGGGGTGCAAGACGGAGTACTTAACGTTTGAAGTTCAGTGAAACTAAATGTTTCGCGTTTACATTACTTACTTACCTGTTTTTTATTGTAATAATCATCTTTGGTAATCAGTCTTTCAAAATTTTGTCTAATTAAGAACGTACCTATGTTATGTAATCAAATCAAAAAATGCCTAAATTAGAAAAAGTCAGATCTCCCCATCTTGCCCCCTCCCTCGGGTAAGATGGGGTACCCCTAAAGGACAAGATGGGGTTTGCAAAATTCACTTTTTTTTTGCTGACAGCAAGTAAACGTTGCATCTTCATCTTCGTCATCTACACCAGCACAGCTACAGTGAGCTAATTTTCCGCATGCAGAACATGCAGTCCAGCCTTCACTTGACTCCAAATAACAACCTTCACAGTACAAACAAGGTGTATTTTCAATTTCACTGTCGCTACTCTCTATTGATGAACGAGCCTTCGGTACTTTTTACTTTTTGATCACTCTTTTTTTTTGCTAGCCTGGTTTTGGTGCTGTTTGGATACATTTTTATATTTCTATGAGTTCCGTACCCCGTCTTGCCCGCTCATGCCAAATTGATTAAAAAAAAATTAACCTATGAAACAGTGTTGTCACAAACAGATACACAAATGCTTAACTGCAAGCGTAATCGCTGACGAATGTGAATAACTAAGTTTGTAATATGAAATGTTATTTACACAGCAAACCCGTACCAAATGAAATAAAAAACGCTAAGGAAATGGCCAAAAACCATATTTTTCTATTTTAAAACTAAAAAACGTAGTGTTGTGTTCCAACGACTTGGCTAACTAATAACTGTCATGGTAGCGCGTAGATCAGTGCAAGAACAATCGTGATTGGTCAATTCGTTTCTGATTTAAGACGCGTACCCCGTCTTGCCCCCCCTTCCCCTAAGCACCGAGTCTAGGTTTATTTGAAACGTCATTTGTTCACAAAAGTATAGTACCTACCTAATATGCATCTAACTGGTAATAAAATATTCAGATTAATCATGATTTAAAACACGACAACCCTAACGTGGTCAGAAGATATAAGAGTTACACGGTAGAAAGAAAGGCAACTTGTAAAAGTTGTAGATGAATATAACTTTAGGTAATTAGCGCTATGCGGCCTGAATTACACTTTATTGTGTCGTGTCAAAAGCCGCAATTTATTTAAATGATTTTGCGGAGAATGTTCTGTACTTGTACTATTATGTATTCTGTGATAAAACATACTTACTTTTTACTGAACCTTTCATACATATTTTATTACCTATTATATTATTTGCTTTCTTGTACTCTTAACTTTCCTATTGCTAAAGTATTTTTGACGATGTAGGTATACCGTTTGGTTACCGTTTTAGTGTCGGTGTCCCTTCCACGTTGTATAACATTAAAAAAACATGCAGCATAAATGCAAATTTTATTTGCCTATAACGGTTACGGACCAAGATTGTTTGCTCCCGCTGCTCTGCCAGACAACGCACACTACGATCGTCAGCGACGCTCACACGCACACATTGATCCGTAGTTACCTAAACTAGTAGTGCGACGAAATTGATAGGGACTCTTAATAAAACACCAAAAAACGATATCCGGGGCATGCTTTAATAATACAATCTTAACAGCATAAAAACAGTGGGATTTGATCTTAATTACTCTTTAAACTCTTACAACCAGTAAGTTCAATCACAGCTACGTCACAATAAAAACAGGATAATATTTCGTATCATATAACTTAACATCATTAATACACTGCATTAACCAATCTTTGTGAGCATGCCTAACTTCTGGAGGCAATTTCTTGGCTAATTTCTTCATTTTTTCAAAACCAATCTCGTTATTGCTATGTAGAAGAAAATCAACATCCACTGATTTAATTGACTTGACAACAATGCCTCCGTAAGCAATCCAGTGTCTCTCAAAATGTTTCCTTTCGTCCTCTGTGAAGCTTATGAAATCTGGGTAGAAACCTAGACGTTTATCTTTGAAAACATCGGGTAGAGGCGTCTGTGGTATGAATAGAAACTCTTTACTATCTTCTTCATCAACACTCATATTACTCTCTTCTTTCATATCAATATCAGTTGACATAGAGGTGTTACTATTTTCTGATGAAGAAGAAGGATTAAATTTTTCAACTTTTGGCTTTTCTTCTTTTTTAACGAAAAAGCTATCTATGGTTTTCTTAGGACTGAGTTTGGTAGGTTTTGTCGTACTTGCTTTGGCTTTAGACGGACTGGCTTTCATTTTCTTCGCAGGCGGCTCATCTGCTGTGGCTGCTAGTTTGTTTAGAAGAGACACATCTGTTTTTTCTTTAGAAGTCTTATAAAGATGTTTTAACTCTTCCAGATTAGTTGCAGTCTCCCAATCCTTGTCTGTCCTAATTCTGGTAACTCTTGGAAATCTGACCGATATACCATCCGCAGTATGTAAATTGGCTTTCGTTAATTCAGTACCTGAAAACAAATTGATGCATAATATATATATTATTGCAGTTATAATATGCGGCTAAATCATGTTTTAATTGAATTCCCGGTTTCATTGCTTTTGCGTTCAACTACATTCAGTATTAACGGAATATTGGAGTTCATTTACATTTTAATAAGTTTATAACTAAAATAATGCTCTAGATTACTCCCTTTTTTGGAGAATATCGAAGGTTTCCATGGATTTCCTCGTTTGATTTTAGAGCAATATTATTATTTTTTCCACAAACCAACACGTCATTGAAATCGTCGTACATTTAAGTAGGAAGAGCTCACATGATGGACAGACAATTTTGTACGAGCTCATATAAAAATTAAAAAAATATTCATTTTAAACATACCAGTGATCTCCCAAACAGGTTGTTTCTTAGGATCCGACGCAACAAAATCGGGCACCATTCCTTTATTGCAGTCCAACCAAGAAGGGACTTTATTGCTGTCCTGCGAGATTTTCACCATAAGTGGTGTCAGTTCTTTCTGTAGCCTTTCCAATGTGCTGTCATCATGACCAGTGTGGACTTTTGTGACGGTTACCCAGCGGTTGCGGCGTGTATCGTGACATCCCATTAGGAATACGGACATCATACCTCCTTTTTTGCCTGTACCTGAAATAGAAATGAAATACAATTATTATTAGGTATAACATTGTTAAAGGCCACTTTATAACATAGAATGACGCCTGTAACCGCCGAAGGGTTAGACAGAGGTGTACCTAATAATACACCCACATTTCATCAGTAATGTTTAAGTTCTATGTAATAGGTGGCGAGCCTATTGCCATCAACCGGGCTGAAATGCAGACTCCGTGGCTGCTACTGAGAAATTCCTGATGGAAAAACCCAATATCATTTTGACCGACCCAGGAATCGAACCCAGTACCGCATGCTCAGTAGTCGCGCTTAAGACCACTTCATCAACGATGCAGTCCGTCCGTGAGGCGTCAGTTCATAAACTTTTAGGTAATCTACTGCTGAGAGAATTATCAAACATTATTAAGAAATCAGAATGATATCCCAATATGGTCATATTATGATAGCAGAATCTCCCCATAGTGAGCTCATATTCTGGACATAAAAACTCTTTGGTCATATTTACAAAACATCAACAGGCTACAAAAACAAATGACTGTGTGTTGTGTTCTTGTTGCATTTAGAGATGAGATCAACTATTGTAATTTGTACTGCATATTATTTGTTTGGTTTTTCCTGTTTTGTTTATCTATCTATGCAGCTAGTGACTCACTGTTTTTGTGTAATATGTAGCTAGACTGTTATTATAATCATAACAATATACTGCAGGTATTAAACCTGTTCACTCCCAAACAGTTTAATACCATTACTGTTATTGATGCGAAGTCACCATATTTATCAAATTTAGTTTGGTGTGGTATCTCGTCGTCCGAACCGAAACCAGTTGATTGATGTCTATTTTGCTTTTATTGCATTGACACAAAGCTCCCTCGTCACTGTCTAACTGTTTCCAACCAATTCTGCATTGATAAGTGTAGTCACTGCCATATGTGCTAAGTCAGGCACATGCCTGATGGTAGTGGATGTTAAGCCTTCAACCTTCCGGGCCTAGGGAAGCCTAGGAGGTGTTAAAACAAGTATTGTTTAAATATGTACCAAACCAAGCTCCTAAAACAACAAGATCAGCGGTATCAGCCATTGCCCCATCAAACAGATAGTCCTTTTTAACTTTCAGCCAATGTCTCTTGCCTGGTTCATAGGTAGATTCCAAGTCCTTGAGCACTAGCCCTTCTAGACCAAGTTGTAGTACCTGTAATGTGTAGAACACATTTTTAGAAATACATATAAGGAGATAAATATTAGCAGCATAGAAGGGAGCCTAGTATGTATGATTTGTCCTACAAAAGAAAATAGATGAAGTTTGTCATTTATGATTCAAGATAGTATTAAATAGATCGTAAGTTACTACTATATATAGATCATAATCAACAAATTTGTTTCCTGCTCTGGGCGATGTGGTCGCTAGCGATAAAGCCCTTTCATCAAATAAAAAAAAAAAAATATTCAACATAATTTTTCTGAAGTTGTTGCATAACAATATTGTTTTACGTTTAACTACATGAGAGCTAGGGGGTATTTTTCTGGGTATTTTAAGTATCTACTTAATGCTTAAAGATTGCTTTTGTATTGTTGTTAACATTGATCTATAATTATCAGCTTTAATGCAATCTTGATGATAATGTGAAATTATAAACAATAATACAGGCAATTTTTTACTCATGATTTAATTTGATCCATAAATAAATTATAATGTATCTTATCTTGAGGAAATAAATATTAAAACAAATGATAATAAAACATACCTCAGCAATCATTTTCGCTAAATCCGAAGGCTTTTCAATTAATTTCTGTTCAGAAAACATTACATGATTTGTTACTTCAACCATATTGTCATACAATATCTGTCTCCTTTTCCGGATAGGTAGATCTATTAAGACTTTACCATTGTAGTATAAGCAGTCAAATATGTACAGACACACTTGTGCATCTTTGAATTCCGACTGCTTATGTACACCTAATGAGCCAAATGGCAACGGCTTCCCTGTATTCACATCTACCATTAGAACTTCAGCATCTAGAATCATATCCGTACCTTTTGGAAAAGCCTGCGGTAAATAGTCTTTAAAATGGCTGACTTTGTGTGCCATAACTGGTTTTAAAGCTCTAGAAAAATATTTAAACTCATTCCCTTTTTTGTGAACTTGTACTCTTTCTCCGTCATATTTAATTTCTGAGAACATTCCATTAGGACATTTCTTCATTGCCATCTCTACTGATTTGCAAGCTTCAGCCAACATCGGGAGCACAGGAGTCATTAGAGAAATTTTTGCTACGACACCTTTTTGGATAGCATCTTTGTGTTTTATGGAACTATTTTCAGACATAATTCTATCTAACACCATATCCAGGTCTCTTGAAGTTTGGAAAACACTGTAAGCATCTGGGTGAACACCTTCCAATATGTGTTTCGGTCCAGCATTTATTCGTAAATCTCCCTTTATTAACCTGATGAGCATTTTTAAGTCTTCTGCGGTACATTTCTTAACAATTTTCTTGAAATGGTATATTTGTTCTTCTTCTTTTGTCAGTTTTGATAGGTCTTCTAAGAAGTCTTCTATTTTTTGGATTGTAAGAATACTATCTGATGCAGGTTGAACTGCTCTTGATTTTAAGAAGAAATGTTTTATTGTGTCGGCAACATCACCCTGTTCCAAATGCGTCAGCATGTCATCATGATCCATGTTAAATATTCTTGAAAACAATTTTACCAGTTGTTTACTTTTTAGATTGTAAACTCTTTTGCATACTTGTGGTAATAATAGCTTACACCATAATGTTAAGTTACCTTTGAAAGAACTGTCATCCGTACCTTTAGTAAAAAAGTTATTGACAACTGCAGTTTTTTCAGTATAAGCATCTACTTTAGAGATCTTCTTGCATAATTTGAAGAATGTTACAAACTTATCGTCATCAGTTTCCACTACCTGCTTCTTAGGACTCTCAGTACTCTCATTACTTGGTGTTTTTGAAGGACTCGGTTTCAAAGACGCAGTTGAAACGTTTTTTATAACCTTTGCTGTATATTTACCACTATTTTTGTCAGCATACAGTTTCTCCATTTCATTCAGCTTTTTTAATATGAATTCTTGATCTTCCTTGTTGAGACTTTCCCAGTTACCGATGTCGTCTATAGAATCTACGCGTTTGGTAGCAGGTCGTTGCTTCAGTAGAACATTCATAAAACAGTCCACATGATGCCATGATTTCATCGATTGCCCGTCTCCGTATGGACTCGCAACAAGCTTTGCAATACGTAATTCACCACTGGGACAGTTAGTTTTACATCCTTTGCACGAAGCTCGCCCGCCTTTAGCTCGATCTACGAAAAACGGTATGGATTCCGCCATGGCTGAAATTACACTTGATTTTTAGGCATTAAATCACATTAAATTTGACACGGTAAAATCCTGGCACGTTTTTAAGGTTATCTTCAGACATAATTATGTGAGTTTTATATTACAGAATACGCTACATTTACTTTCAAAACAAATAAATATTGGAACCAAAACAAATTACAACACGTTAATGGAACATTCTAAGGCATCATGTGTCAAAGTCAAAATGTTACACTGACTGGCAAACACTGACAGTTCTAGAGGTGGGAACACCACTTTTTTTGAACACTTTTTGAATCGTCACAAATCTTGAATCGAGGAAAAGCTACTGGTTTAGTAAATATATCTCTAATATGAAAATTAAGAAGTTTATCAAATGTAATAACAGAAATCCTAATAGATTTACAGTCTGAGTGTAGTATTAACAATAGTAACGTAGTACGCACTGTTACGTTGTCGCAGTTCCGTTTAAAATAATGTAATAAAAGGTTAGTCTGCCACTATTGACGTTTCGTTCTACGCATGCGTCCATTTAAACAAGTCTTTGCTGTGCTGCGAGACGCCTCGAGCCCTCGATTTAAAATAATGCAAAGCCGTTGTTGCTGCGTTTATTGTTTACAATATCACTTGGACATTGTAAAAGAATTACTTCAAAATTAATTTTATTGTTAGCATACTTTCGATTAATAAGTATTGGACAAAAAATAAAATTTACCTACTTCAAGTGTTTTGATGAGAGTTTCTCTTTCTTTCCAGCATCATCATGTCACCAAGAATTCAGCAGCGACGGCACAAAACACGGCACGCTGACATCTCCTCACTACCCATCGCCGTACCCTCCGAACACTCATTGCCACTACGAATTTTTCGGGAGGGGCAAGGAGCGAGTTAGATTAATTTTTCAAGACTTTTATTTATACAAATCTGCTGATGGATCTATTGAGTAAGTTTAAATTATCTGTCAGTGAATACAATAATTATGCGATAAGGTGAAAGCGCCAGGGTAGGCCGCGAAATTCAAATTTTCTTTAATTTGTTTGTTGCAATGTGCAGGTCAGTGTGGGGTTGTATGTTGATTAAAATATTATTTTCGACCGAAACAAATAATATTTGTTTCGGTTTACATTATGGCTTTACAGTTTTAATAATTAAAATCATTTAATTTCATTGAATGCGTTTTTCGTGAAATAGTCAATGTATGGAATTAAACTAACTTAGGGGGTTGTATTGATGATTTAAATTATTATAATTCTGTAACTACATACGTTTGTGTTAAATATTGTAATAAAGTGGCAACATTTATATTTTAATAATTAAATTTAGAGTATGGCAACTCCTCCCTTCTTCCAACGCCGGTCAAGGCGGTGTGTCCATTTTTTTGTACTGTGCCTAATAATAAAATTAAACAACGTTTATTCCTTCTCCAAGCCGTTTTATTTCGCTCCATCCACTGCCGATAATAACTGTAAAAGGTTATGGGCCCAGGCATCCGGAGCGAAATAAAGGAATATTGACTTAAAAGCTGTGGTAAAGCGGCGCGTGGTCCTGCGGTCAAGCAGAGGCAAAGGCGGAACAAGATGGACGGCGAGGGCTATATTTTTGGAGCTTCAAATAATCGCATGTTATTAGAAGATGTCGGTAATTGGCATACATGGAAATTTCAAGTAAAAGTCATATTGAAGGCGGTAAATGTCTTTGACTTGGTGGATGGCTCATCAAAATGCCCTGAAAATGAAGATGAAAAATTAACCACATGGAAGAGGTTAGATGCAAAAGCCCAAGGAATCATCGTAGCAAGACTGGGTAACACGGCTATGCTGCATGTTCAAAATTGCGAAACAGCCAAAGAAATGTGGGACAAATTAAATACAGTTTATGAACAAAAATCTGATATGTCACTCCACATATTACAGCAGCGCTTCTTCGAAGAGAAACTTAACAGTTCGGAAGATGTATCTACGTTCATAGCTAAAATAGAAGCCATTGTGACTCAAATAAGGCAAGCAAAGGGCGAAGTTGCCGAAAACATGATTGTTACAAAAATCATAAGTTCGCTAGGTGAAAAGTTCAGACACTTTGTCTCTGCATGGGACTCTGTGCCATTAGAAAAGCGAAATCTTTCGGAGTTGACAGCCAGGCTCATCATAGAAGAACAAAGAAACAAACTGTACCAAAACAGTGAAAACAGTAGTTCCACAGCGTTCAAAACGAACACAAACTCAAGAAAATGCTTTAACTGCGGTAAAGTGGGGCATTATAAAAAGGACTGTAAGGTAAAGAAGCACAAAAGTGATAAAACTGAAAACACCCTATTTTGTAAGCAATGTAAAAAGCGAGGACATACAAAAGAAAAGTGTTGGTATAACAAAGACAATAAACAACAAAGTGAAGATAAAAAACAAAACGCATTTGTCATGTCAGTGCTGTGTGGACTTATGTCAAAAAGTAAATATAATGAGTGGTTCTTAGATAGTGGTGCTTCTGAGCATATGTGCTTTACAGTGGACAGTTTCATAAACTATAAAAAGTTATTAGTGCCTAAAGACATTGTTATTGGGGATGGGACAATAATAAAAGCATTAGGTTATGGTGACATTAACCTAGAGGCATATGATGGTGTAAATTGGATTAAAACATCAATAGGCAGTGTGTTACATGTGCCAAGCCTCAAGGCAAACTTATTTTCCATGAGTGCTGCTCTGGATAAAGGTTACAAACTGGAGTCGACTGCTAACGAGTGCCAGTTTATCAAAAACAACAGTGTGTGTGCGGTAGCCCAGAGAAATGGTAAAATGTACACAATGTTATTCAGACAGTATGAGAATAATGCCATGGTTGGAAAAGTAATGTCAAATCTGAGGGAATGGCATGCCAAACTAGGTCACCAAGACATAAACCAAGTGAAAAGCATCTTGATGAAGCAAGACATTAAGTTCGAAAATAGTGAAGAAGAAACCTGTTTGCCATGTTTGAAAGGAAAACAACATAAGTTTCCCTTCCCATCCAGTACCCATAGGGCAACGAAACCAGGAGAGGTTATCCATATTGACATTGGAGGTCCAATAGAACAAACTTCACTAGGAGGGGCAAGGTTCTTTCTGCTCATCAAGGATGATTATTCAAAATTTAGAAAGGTGTATTTTCTGAAGAATAAAGGTCAGTCTGTAGAATATTTAAAACAGTATCTGAAAGAAATAAAAGTTAATCCTGGTCACATAGTGAAATACATAAGAAGTGATAATGCAAAGGAATTTATCGGTAAAGAAATGGAAAACTTGCTGAAATCACATGGGATACAACACCAAAGAAGTGTAACATATACTTCACAACAGAATGGTTGTGTAGTGCGTGAGATGAGGACGGTGGTTGAGTCGGCACGAACTATGCTTCTGGAGAGCGGCCTAAACAAAAATATGTGGGCTGAAGCTCTCAACACCGCTGTCTACATAATTAACAGAACAGGTCCTAGTCGTGTGAAAGACAAAACACCATATCAACTTTGGTGGAACAAAGATTTTGATGTCAACGGCCTTCAAGTCTTCGGTAGTCAAGTATCTGTACATATTCCTGATCAAAAACGGTTAAAGTTTGATAGCAAGGCTGAATTAGGCTATTTCATAGGATATGGAGAAAATACAAAAGGATACAGAATATATTTTCCAGAGGAAGACAAAGTAGACATCAAAAGAGACATAGTATTTATAAAACAGTCTATAGAAAACAAAGATAGAGACAGAAGACAAGAAAAGGAGTATCACATAGTTTCTGACACTCAAGAAGAGACAGAACAAGTTTCAGAGGAAGAAGAAAGCCAGTATGAGGATATTGAAAACCCTGAAACAATAGAAAGTGAAAATGAACAGGATTCCATTCATTCTTTTCATGAGGAATCAATACTAGAAGAAGAGGTAGAGGAAGAAATAGAAGAAGAACAGGAAAACTCACAGGAAACTTCAGGACAGACAGAAGAGGCAACAGAAAGATCCAGAAGAGTAAGGAAAAAGCCAAGCTGGTTGAAAGACTATGTACAAGAAGACGAAAACATGTTCCTGAGCTACTGCTGTGATGAACCTGTTTCCTACCAAGAAGCTATGAAAAGACCAGATAAAACTAAATGGGAGGAAGCCATAAATAAAGAGTTGAAGACACTGGAGGAAAATAATACCTGGGAGGAGGTGACAGAAGTTCCTGATGGAGAAAACATAGTGAGTAGCAAGTGGGTATTTAAAATCAAGGAGGCAGAAGGAAAATCTCTGTATAAAGCTCGCTTAGTAGCCAGAGGATTTGAACAGAAGAACTGCGACAATCAAACATACTCACCTGTCGCCAAGTTAACAACCTTCAAAGCTATGATGGCTGTAGCTACCCAGAAAAGGCAGCCAGTGTATCAAATGGATGTCACGGGAGCATTTCTTTATGGAGACATCAATGAGACAGTTTATATGAGATTACCTAGTAATAAGGTATGTAAACTAAAGAAGTCAATCTATGGTCTTAAAAAATCTCCTAAATACTGGAATGAAAAGTTTAATAATTTTATGTTGAATGAAAATTTTCTAAGATCAAAGAATGACCCATGTTTATATTTCAAACAAATAGGAAATGACTACATTTATGTGTTATTATTTGTAGATGATCTGTTGTATTTTGGTAGTAATAAAAACCAAGTAAGTGACTTTAAAAGTTCCATATGTAAAAACTGTAAAATGAAAGATTTGGGTCTAGCCAGTAATTATCTAGGAATAAATATTAAACAGGATCTTGTTAATTGTGTAACTATAATAAATCAGAAAAGATATTTGTTAAAGCAAGTAGGCACGTACATAGTGTTGAGTTTATAACATTGTTTAAGGTATCTTGTGTATGTAAAGGTTGTTAGGTATTTCTAGATTTAAGGGCTCTGCATATTTGTTTAGAAGTTTAAGGGGAAGCATCTCAGAATTTTTCTTAAGGGGGTGTTAAGAATAAATGTTTTGAATTGTTAAATTAAAGGGTTGTCTGGGAATTAAAATATAATGTTGAGGGGGTGTGTTAAATATTGTAATAAAGTGGCAACATTTATATTTTAATAATTAAATTTAGAGTATGGCAACTCCTCCCTTCTTCCAACGCCGGTCAAGGCGGTGTGTCCATTTTTTTGTACTGTGCCTAATAATAAAATTAAACAACGTTTATTCCTTCTCCAAGCCGTTTTATTTCGCTCCATCCACTGCCGATAATAACTGTAAAAGTTTGTAAAAGCATTTTTATTTTATTTTTCACTACGTACGTGTTACGGACGCAAATCATATTTTGTTTAACATACAGTCTGACACTGTCCTGGAAATTGCAAAAAAAAAAACAAAGAAAATTTGAATTTCACGGGCTTCCCTGGCACTTCCCCAGTAATAACCAGAAAAAACCAATCTAAGATCTAATCAATTAAACGCAAAAATTGCAAAGTTATCATCAAACATCGTTGATGAATCAGCTTTCATGATTAACAAACATTTTAAATCATTTTGTAAAAACATGACCCTGTCTTTGCTATCGGACAGTCTGATATAATTATGTAAATCAAACCTTTTCAACAAGGTTTAAACTTCCTTAACTAGAAACATTGCTCAAGTTCATCAAATATGGTACATTAACGGGAACTAGGAGTTTACAAAATAAACACTAGGTACTAATGCAATTGTTTATGCATTCACAGCTGTACAAACGTGGATTCGTTGCAAGCATTCGTCAACGTGGATGGGCGATTAGAAAAAGTTGAGACGTTCTGTGGAATCGACCTCCCCAAGCCTATTATGTCGAATGGACCGAAACTAATGCTGGAATTCCGTGGAACGCAATCATCGAGGTACTCGAGAGGATTCAAAATATCATATTCATTTGTAGAAAGTAAGTATGCATTTGGTAATATAATTTATTTTTGGTATTCAAGTTTTTTAATTGATTTGTACTAAAGCGAATTCAATACCTACACTACCTACCTACTCTGTGACATTGCTCGATAAAAATGATTAGGAAATTAAGAAAGCTTGCAGTTATTCCTGGCAACCTTTTCATATATATTCAACCCCCAAAAACATTGAGAGGATGTATGTAAGTACTGGGCCCTAGTTTGGCGCCTTCATGTAGCATCCATCAGTTCCTGTACAACAGTAACAGTGGGAACATTATAGGCTGATTAGGCTACTTCTGGTTCTAAATCAGGAATTCCCCAAATTCAATAAATAACCCTTTGATAGACGTCTACCCCTCATAAATACTCCACCCATTACTGTATATTTTCTCATATATTTCTATTTTTTTTTCAGATTTCGGAATAAACACAGGGAGGCAGTTGAAGGAGTTTCCATGCGCGTTCGTGTATAATAGTAGTGAAGCGCGCAATGGTACATTTGCATCTCCTAACTCGCCGGGACCATATCCAAGGGATACGGAGTGTACATACTTCTTCCACGGTGGCGAGACTGAGAAAGTGCACCTGCATTTCACAAATTTTGACGTTGAAGGAGTTTTGCCGTAAGTATTCCTTTTTTTTTAATTTCTTATATGCACCAAAAGACTTGAATGGCATTATAAATTTATCATAAGTGAACTTAGCTCAAGCAAAGTTACTTTACGCTAGGAACTACCTCAAAACAAACGTTCGATTCTTTAATGTTATTTGGAGATGTCATTAATTTATGTTGATTACTTATTATAATGTTATATTAAAAAAAAACTTCAAGTAATGACACTAGCTTCACCTGCATAAAGATTTTTGAACCACGACCATGTTTCGTTTCCTTAAGCTGCCAAACAAAGCTTGAAAGATTTGTCATCACTTCATCAGAGACTAATAAAAATAACACCATTTCTCATTATACTGAAAAAGTGAGATAAACGTTAACAAATACCCTGTAAATCGCATACCCCCAATAAATAGCATTATCTAATTCATTTTAATGCCTGTTACAGATGCGAAGCAGTATCGGCGAGTGATTATGTCGAATTTTCAAACTATATGACTGAAGACAATAGATTCGGTAGATATTGTGGACAAATGAAGGAGTTCCACGTAGAGTCTGAGAGGAATTTCTTCAAAGTAACATTTAGGTCGAACGACCGCTTAGACGGTACAGGTTTTAAAGCAATCTATCAGTTTTTAGAAGCTGATGATGAATACCGAGCTCCCCCGGTACAAGATAAGGCTTCACACTCTATATGTAAGTATTTTCAAATAAATATGAATCTGATCAACAATAAATAACTGACAGACTGAAACTAGATGCAAATATTTAACCCTGAAAAAGAATTTGCAGTGTGCCTTTAGAAAGTGATGAGCATCTTCCACTGTAAAAGCATTGAATTCGTGACAAGATAAAAAAAGAAGACGAGCTGCCTCAATAGGAGGCATCTAAAATCTCGGCTACACGAAGAGATGGCTTCAATTCTAACTTACCTCCAACCTACTGAAATCTAATTATATGCGGAATTAATGTTGTATTTTTCGTTCCAGGTACATTTGAACATTTTCTAATGCTGATCATCCTCGCAATACCACCGCTGCATCATCAACTATATCATTAAATAAAGTGATATTAGATTAAAAATTATTATAAATTAGTCTATAATCCTGTATATTTTGTATAATAGTATGTGCCATACACCTGTAATTACGTAGATACGCAATATTTTCTATAAAGTCGCGAATTATGTTTTCCTCTATTACCTACCAACTAAAGCAATACCATGCGAGACACAATAAAGATTTATTCATAAAGGCACGTCGTAAAACGAAATAAATTATTTGAATTTAATGCGTTTAAGTTTTATTTTTAGTGGTATTTCTGCCTTTTCATACATCTATACCTCATGTTAATGCTGAAGGACGGTCTTTTTCGAAAAATCAGGCAAAGCAGACCGTGAACCGTCTTCACCAGCATATCAGAATCAAGCAAAAAATGTCGTTTAGCTTCCAAAACATGGAAAAAATATTGCAGAAGCCACATGCTTTTTTCCCTTGCCTACGTGTATGGATAGACCAAACATAATAAAAAAATAAATAAAATAAAAATATTAAGAAGTTACTGATGAATTTTTTCAAACATTATTTGAAAAAGTTGCAGGAACCCATTATCGCTACAACTGACTTATAGCATAATAGCGAATAATCTCACATGCAACAAACAGTTGTTAAAAATGATAGATCAAATCATCATACATCAGGATACAAAGTTATCATATTAATTTAATAGAGTAAGTATATACTCAAAAAACCAATTGAATATGTTTGCCTGTACTGTTAAAGATTGCCGTTTACTATGGCATAAAGTATGTAATGAACACAGATAACTGCCAAGTTCTATCAATAACTAGCTATAAACAAGATTTAGTTGAGTATATAAATCAGTGTCAACTTTAAGTAAGACAGCTTAATAAATATGTTAAATCACAGATTTGAATTAACCACGTCAAAATCTCAGTAACATCATAAATTACTGCCCAAGTAGGCGTTTAGTTACATGACAGGTTGCAATAACGATTAAATGAGCAATTCCGTGTTGTAAGTATTTTCATACGGTTAATCTGATGGGAATACCTGGTCTACTAACAATTTTCTCAATGTTATTTACTCCGGTCGTATTGCCTGGATTGCAGTCTACATTAACAAAGTAATCAGGACTAAAATACAAAATTTATGCAGTACATATCCCTGAAATGAAATTATGTAAGCTATCCGTCGAAAGAGGTTGGAAGTATCATAACCCTTGTTACCTATTTTTTACCGTTTAAAATATGTATACCAAGACAAAACCGTTCAAAAGCTTCTTGATAAGGCACTGGTTAGGTTAGAATATGTTGTTTGAGACATGTATGTTCTGCCCAGTTCCCTGCTTATCGGTAGGTCCTCTACTTAGTAGTTGGTCAACCTGTTAATGTGTAGGAGTGTATTTCTTAAACAAAGGCCACTGCAGGCACTGCAGCGGCATAGCGTGGGTTTTTGGGTCAAAATTCGCCGCCCCCTCTATTTTTTGAAGATTTCACTTTAACTAGGATTCTTCTATTTATCTAGGATTCATATAGATGTAGAAGTTTTTTGTTGAATTATGCATAAAAAATACAAAAGCTTCAGACTTCAGAGATATAACGATGCAAGAGCTACCTCGCACTCCTCCTTGGAAAGGTAACAGATTTTCATTTCAATATTCAAAGAAATGACAGTTAACTTATTTTTAGTACTTATGCTTGTAAGAATATAAATTACGTTAGGCTTGTACGGAAATGGTGACTCGTGCCACCCCTCGCAGTCTGCTGGAGGAGAATACACCACTGCTTGGTTGTCTTTACAACTGTGTTGTTTTTACAACGTAGTTCCGATGAAAATAGTAACTATCTGATTTAAAAACTAAGACCTGACGCTGCTGCCTGTCTCCGTTCACCGCCTTCTGGTTCCGCTCTCTGCCGCCCCTGAAACGCGCCGCCCGGGGCCATGGCCCCCCGGCCCCCCCCCCCACGCTACGCTACGCTAGTGTGCTGAGACAGTAGCCAAAACTAGCCGCCACGTACGACTGATAACACTGGGCAGGCGGAAACTATAGAGCAACACCTGCTCCGATCCAGTACTCCTGGTAAATGCCCTGAAATTAAGCTTCCTTGCTTTTCTATAACCGACGTAACATCAACTGTGACAGACGACGCAACACTGCCTGCCTGAGTCACAGTAAATAAATATAAAGTTCCATAAGAAATATCGTCACGCTGCAACTTATGTGTACAGCTACAAGTATCTAAATACAATAACAACAAATTGGCTTTACGAAGTTTATGGCATCTCACAATAATATTCATTACACGGGTTGTCAAACAATATTTAGTGAATGTTGTGCTAATACCAGTCTTCTATGTAACGAAGAATTTCAATTAGCAAGGTATTGTGGGCACATTATTCTTGAAGACATTTTCTTCCTGCCTGAACCGGGTTAAGCTTTACCGCCGCTAGTTGCGTAACTGTAGAAATGCATGCGATGAGCACTTACTTAAGTGGGATTTTCAAGATAATACCCACTTAGATAATTATTATTTATGTTAAGTGTGAGTTTAACAAATAAATATAACGGTGATACCTGATAAAATTGGTAGGTTTCTTATTCTATAAAGATTGTTTTGACATAGTCCTGAATAGATAGGGTTAAATTAAGCGATAAAAGCTCTACCTATGTGAAATGTACACATTTTTATAAAATTATGCCTGTATGTGTATTGTAAACACTTAAATTCATATAAAACTTAAATTCCGTGCAGGCTCTAGAAGCAGTTTTGTACATTGTAATATGATCAAGTTCGAGTTTACATTCAAAACTAATTCTTAAATCACCATATACATATACGTATTATTACTTATATGTATTATTACTACTGAATATTAATTAGTTCGAAATACTTCTAAATCTATAAAAAACTTAGTCAAGCTCGTTTTAAAAACAAAGTCATTGCACCTCTACTTTTGCCTCGGTTCATTGCTTGTCACGGAGTTGTAGTCAGCGCGTTGACAGGTGTGGCGGCGCCACCGTCGCGTCGTTTAGTTCGTATTCACGCGCGATCCCCACTCCGTTTTACGTCAATTTGAGTTCGTTCGCCGCTCTCTTCGGTGCCGGTCGGCAGGCTGTACGTGTTTGTTTCCTAAGTCCGCGAAACTTTTTCCGAAGTAAAGGGATGTGACAGTAAAAAGTTGTTTCGATAATTTTTGTGTGGTATATTGTGTGCAAACGTTGTTTTTAATTGTGACTAAGTAAAGTGTTAGGTCGGAGTGGTACTGTGAGTGTGATTGTGGTCACAGGTGTCGCATTCCAGGGGGGACGCCGACGCAGCCTCTGTACCCGATACAGTAGGCAGGTGAACCGCTAGACAACCCTATTTTATTTGTAAGTAATCTACCTTCTTTTTAATAGTCTTTTAGTGCTAATGAAAGCCCTATACGTACTTAATTTTAGTTACTTAAGCCGTTAAATGGTCCGTTCACCGCAAGAAACCACATTAGGTAAGTAATGAAATTAAATATTGGCTGGTTTGTAACGACTTAGTACCTACTATGTATCTAAATGCCTGCTATGCCACTTGAGAATAGTAAGCATATAGACTTGAAACCTACCAACTCCGATCACAACTATGCGCAAAATAGGTAGGTAGGTAAATGTAAATACGTATAGAATTTCAGACAAAAAGTACGTATAAATACCTACTAATACCAAATTATGTTTATTGTTGTGTCTGTAATCTACACGATAAATAAAACATGAATATTTTACAGACGAAGGCAGGTACCATAGGTATGCGTTATTCTGGACCTTGGTACAGACGAACAGTCAACCTTACGAGACAACAATACTTTCACTACAAAAATCGCTCTTACCGATAAGATCTAAGGACGGTGTTAATGTCAAATTGACACTATTCTGCGGTTGACTCTATCTATAATTCTAAAGACATGAAACAGATGAAATTAAAGGCACCTATATATACCTCGTAGTTATCAATCAGTAGTCCGTACGCAGTCTACAAATGCCGATAGACACCAGTTAATCAGGTAGGTAGCTATTGTGGATAAGAACTATGAAGTCCACATGCTGGGTAACGGGATAGACGCTCGGCCTGTTTTTCTTACGACGTTGTCAATACGGCCCATCCGGCCCAGTACCTGGTGAACCTACCTACCTACTCATCTTATTGATAGGTAGCTTATTATGTTGGTAGGTGTCTGATGAGATTTCCCACTGTCCCGGCAAAAAAGACGATAAGTACCTACCATGCAAACTTGTTATCCCCTTGGTGTACATACGTAGATAAACACTTGTAAATTTTGTCAAAAATCTTTCCACAATGGTCACGTATGTAGTAGATCTATATTTTAAGAACCTCTTGTGAAAGAAGAAAGAAATAAATGGTACATTACGCACCAACGGGATAAAGCAATGTCTTATGTCACTGGCACTATTAAGTATGCGTATATTTTAATTTGTTTTGTTATATTTTAATTAATATACAACCTGGCACTGACTTCCTAGTTGGAAAAAACGCAAGAATAAATATGAATTTCGCGGGCTTCCTTTTCGCTTCCACCGACAATTTTAACTTAAAGAATTATCGATGTCCCCGTCCAATGTCAATTATACTATATCAGGTACCTACCTACGTACCTATTTTGTTAGGAGACAAAAGTGTGCTGCCGGATTTCGGTCACCGCGAACCAACAACACTGTAATTCAAATAACAATAATTGCAGTTACAATACGTGCTTACTTTGAAAAGGTCCTGCATTGTTGTGAAATGATAGCAGGTAGAACGGTCGTAAAGGTTAGAATAAACAAAGACAGCTCAATTTAATTTACACGTGGAGGAAAACTATTATTCTTGCTGTCATGCAATTGCAAAAATACCATCTTTTGAAAACTTACCCACCGACTTCTTAGCTTGCTGCTTTTTTAATATGCAAATTCGTCAGCGAAGTATTTTAAATTTTTATTGACTGTAAAGTTCAAATCTATTATCTATTATTATATGTTATCTGACCGTAAACAATGCAAGTATTCGAACTCATTTGTTTTTTTTATTTAGAAATAAGCCAACAACTCTAGCATCGTTCGAAATTTAAAGTGTTGTTTAAAGAATAGTACTACTGGTCACATGGATTTAGTTAGTAACATCGAAAGTCTTCGGAAATAACCGATAGGTTACCTACACAACATTCCCATTATCTAGAGAAAGTCGCCGACCAACACCATCATAAATTCTTACAAGATTTATGTAAGCTGAAGACATGAAGATATTTGTAAACGATTGGCCTGAAAACTAGTTACGTGTGCCGTTTTGAACGCACCTTCACAGTGGGATTTTACGGGCAAGTTCCTTTGCTATAAAACTGAAGGCGGCTATGATAGCTTCCTGGATCAGTAGAAGCTGTAATTTATAATTACAAACTATCATTTATGAAATTATGACTTTAAAGTCCGTTTTCGTATTAGACATTCATTATGGGACACAAATGGAAGGATGCATGGATTTAAAACGCCAGTTACAGATAACGTAGTTACAAACGAGAACGATGTGTTAATAATAATTTTCCTAATTAATATTAAAATATACCTAACTGTCTAGTGTCTACACATTGGCGTGAATTTATTACCCTAAAGCATACATTCTAATCTAGAACTCTAGAATAAATAAATGCCAGAACCTTATCTTTAAACATTGGTATTTATTGACAAGCAGCTTGGTATGACTTATTTTAACTAACCACCGACCAACGACCCTTCTATTCCATTCTCAAGGAACTGCGCTATTCTTTAATAAATCACGTCAAGATAGGGTGGTTCACCTCATATTATCATAATATTTTACCACAGCAAAACCACCATGTCATGAACAGGTCGTAAAGTTTATTGCTGAACATGACTCTTTCACGATAAAACTAAGGCTGTATATGACAATTACAGAATTACATAAACTGTTGGTGGAAGCGTTAGGGTAGCCCGCGAAATTCAAATTTTCTTACGGTTTTTGCAATTTGCCTGTCAGTATCGATTTGTATGTTGAACAAAATATGATTTGCGCTGGCTACCCTGGCGCTTCACCGAAACTATCCCATGATAACTTACTGTAAAGTCTGTTTCGACATAGGACAAAACTGTTCTGACTTCTGTTTCGTTTCTAGTGTGTCCCTTGCTACGTGGTTGCTAAGCTACGTAAAACAACCAGTTGTTCCTGTTGTATAACGAAAAAAATAACCGACTTCCAAAAAAACACTACAAAAAGTGGAAAATAACTTTACTGTCGGAAGTCGGTGACTATGGTTTGTTTACATTGACTTTTTTGTTTTTTATGGAAGTCTGTTATTTTTTTTTGCAAAAACGTTTTTATTTTACCCTTTTTAGTTATCGTTAACAAACACAAAAAAATACAACCGAATTGAGAACCTCCTCCTTTTTTTGAAGTCGGTTAAAAAAACAAATAACGCGGAATTTAACCAGTTCTCATTTCCTAGTAACCCGCGCTGACAGATTCCGGACATAATATTAGCATGTGGCAATGATAATTATTATTGTTTAAATGTTTATTGTTTTGACCTGTTGAAATAAACAGTTTACAGATAGTTGAAAGAACAATAAATCGATCTTGCACGAATGAAATACTTCTGTGGCATTTAAAAATGGAATAATATTACTAACAAACGTCTTAAATATCGTGTCTGATATACTGGACCAAAATTGTGCACTAAAGGGTCACTGTTAGCCTGTGTCATCCCACTGCTGGGCAAAGCCTAGGGCTAATGTAGACAACTGGTCGTTGATTCTGTCCAGCTCGTCCCGCCATCTCCAGCGAGGTCTACCGTGTCGCCTTCTGCCTGTGTCAGGGCTCCACATCGTGCACTAAAATGCCGAGACAAAAATTGTACCGTCTTAGGACAGTTAGCTCTTTGAACAGTCGATCTCAAGTACAAAAAAAAAACGATCACTTTGACAGCCATCACCAGTCTAGATAAAACAAATCCGAGTTCTTATTCTTCATCGTAATTCCATAACCATAATTCCTTCTCCGGAAATCCGAGTTCGGAGGTCTCCAAAACATTGGCTTTTCTGAGTAAACACAAACTACAAATGTCTCGTATCGTCTGTTATATATCGAATTATTGTTTATTATAAGAATGCATTTTGCATAATTATGCATCTTAAACACAGTAATAATTTTCTCCGAACTCTCAAACGCTGTCATCATAAAGCTAAACAAATCTGCATCGCTTCTGAATTGTTGATCTCACGTTTCAAAACAAAAATTGCCAATTAATAGATAGGATCATAATTAACGTCGTCAGTATCACGCTATTGTCTTTGTTAAGAGTGTTGCTAACAATGCATATCTGTTTAACGTCTATTGTGTAATGATATAAGAATTGTACACGATTTGATCAAGTAGTATTGTTGTGGTTTTTGTCATATCTTAGTGGTTGGTTGAAGGTAAAGTACGGTAAGTAAAGACTTCAACGCGCAAGTTTTGTATCATATTTTATCTGTTGTCAAAGTCAAAGATTTTTAATTTAATTGAGAAGCATTTTTAGGTTAGAACCTTAGTCCAGTGACGGCAGCACCCTTTGACATATAAAGCTACTGTTTTATCAACTTACCGAGGTAACATTTCGCATCTTTTCCAAAGATAAAATCGAAATATGGCGTCCGTAGTCCTGTGCTCTCGATTCATAGTGCGTGACCCTTAACACCTGCCCCTAAGATAAGATATATGTTCAGATTTCGCAAGCTTTTGTGATAATTTTCATGAAGAAATTTATCTCATTGGCGGAAACCGCTAGATTTATCTATTAAAGATACTACTTGTTTTAGAATTGGCTTTTATTGATTGTTGTTATTGGAGTGCGGTTAAACAACGGTTTCAAGTGATCGGCTGAACCTTTTATCTGTCCAAAGGCTAGTCTACTTCTGGTCATGGCCTCATTTCCTAGGTAGCTTGGTAAGCAATCTTGAGGAGATACAAACGGGATCGGAAGATTAGGTTACGCCACCTTTCGTACGGAGCGCGAATTACAGTCACTTTGAATGACGAACTGCGGCTCAATAAATCAGGCGCGTCAAATACATTCTACGGTACGTTTAAGTCAACATCGGGAATGAAAATGATATCATTGACTCTGAGCTCATATAATTTCCGTTCGTGGATAAAGTTTATAATACCATTAAGTAATCAACCGAAAAAATAAAATAAAAAAAGAATCGGCAAAGGTGGCCAAAATCTTCCACACATCTCATTCTGTTGTCTTTCCAACTGTAATTCGTAAAGGTAAACCCACCTGTCATGGCGCCCGAAGCATTTCCTGTAAAAAATATGCTCAGCAAACAGGTTCACTGTTCTAAGAAAACTTTATTTTAATATTCTCACGAGAATTCCACAGCTAAATACAGGCAATTGTGCAAACACAAAACATTCCTTTTGCCTGATAAATATTTAATTCAAATGGTACCTGTTGAGGTACTTAATGTTCTATCAATATGCAAGTGTTCTATTTCAGAGCGTTTGATACAAGCCCAGTTAGTACAATTTATTTGTTGTAATCCATAATCCAATTGGAAGAATTATTCGAGTTTCGTTAGTCATGGTGTTGATCTCCGGTCTCCGATCCAATAAAATCCAAATGAACCTTTCAAAAATATTCGTTTACCGTAATGTATTTACTCAGTGTTTGAACAGCTTCTTGATGGTATTTGCATGACTAACAGCTTTACACACTCTTAATTCTCGGAAGAAACTTGTCGCACTGTCCAAGTTCCTAATACGTCACTTGAAGAGTAAAATTTCAAAGAAAACGATAGAAGATTATAGAAGCCTCTTTAACATATATTTACTGAGCCTAGAATCTGCTGAAGTTTAAAAGATAGTACCAATGTTGCCTTCTTTTTTGTCGAAGTAACTGCGCACGTTTCACAAAGCATAATATTTAACATATTGGCAATTAAGTTAATAGCTAAGTACCCTATTAAATTGGCAATGGCTATCCCACGCACCATCTCTCAAGGGATGAGCTGTTCCCATAAAATCGAGTTTAGATCCGATCTATAAGCTATGTGATTACGTATCCTGCCTCCTTAGATTACGGCTATCCTCACAATTAAACGGCGGAAGCATCTAACAAGAACACTAGCAATAAATGTCGAAACTAATTGCGTATAATGTTCAGTACATCATGCTCCGGAATTACGCAAGAGAGATCGGAAAGAAATTATGTGAAGGAATTCCCATCAAAACTGCCAAATGCTGATAATAATAATACTTATATGTATTAGTTGAGAACTTGAGACTCTGCTACAAAAGATACTAATTGGGATGTTAATGGAAATGTTTGAATAAGCAGAATTCAATTCTATCAGCCCGTTCACACGACGATGATTCGTTTTTTTAACGTATCGTATTCTTTCACTATCCGTCCTTTTTTGTGACGGCGACAGTGCTTTTTAAATGCCCGTGTTGACACACATCAACAATCGTGAAAAATTACGGACACGTATTAAATCACGTATCGTTTTTTAAAAATCAGGTACTTCAAAAAACACGAATCGTGATTTTTCTATGACGGATTCGCTGATGCGCTCGCTCCCGAACAGTCACGGCACTAATGTGAACACCAACTCGTGTTTTTTGCCGGATCGTGATAAAACACGATTCCGTATGCAATGTGAACGTCCAGCCGTCATGACGTATCGTGTTTTATGACGGATCGTCAATGACGGAAGCCGTGTGAATGAGCTCTAACAGTTTTAAAAGTATTTAATATTGATTCTGAAGTCAAACGCGGTGACCGAAAGCGGGATGCTAAGGAGCTTCAATTGCCTACGCTAAAAAAAACCTTGATTTTTTTAGAATGACCATAATAATAAGCAATTCAAAATACGTTACTGGGTTGTACTATTTGTATGAACACGTGAGTCTATTTGTATACTGAAATTAAGTTCTTACTAAAAGCTTTTTTTTGTGTAATACCTTCTTGTTCGATTGAGATACTGTAGGTACGCATGTATCGTATCGTATTGTATAACACTTTTTGCCAGTGTTGCCAGTCGGTCATGTCAGAAATCACCTGAAATATAAAAAAATGTAACCTTTTTGTAGAAAAAATAACCTTTCATATTTTTTTACTGAATAAATTGATAGAATAGAAAATTAGTTGTATTGATTTACAGATACATCGATGAGTATTTGAGCACTTGCCCGCATTTTTTGATTTATTCATATTGATCCTTTATAATAAAATTGATGCATTAAGAATTGATATGAAGTTAAACGAGTATCGAAATATCGCAAAAATATGGTCCATCAGATGCGCGCGCAAGCGCGCGTAATATGAATTCTAGTACATTTTTACATACTAAATATGAATTTCAATTTCTTTATTAGTTGTTATGATTCCAAAATTTATATTTTATATAATCGACTATGTAGTGATCCCAAGAAATAAAATTAATTTAATAAGTACATACTCGTAAGTGTACAATTCACGATTTCTATATTAAAATTTGTAAATTGATACAATAAATATTTTTTTACTGAGTGTTACCTGTATGTCTGACTGCACCATAAAATGTATATTAAGTAATAACGGGTTGTAGTACGAAGTTAATGTATTAATTAGGTACAACAATTGTGATTATGAGACTAAAATAATTATATGAAATTAAAATGATGACTGAAGAGTACATGAGCCCAGACAGCACATCAGTCTGAAATTTTAAAATCAAATGTTTTTTCTGCGTTTTCAAAGAAAGATTTCGAAAATATTATCTTGGAAAAAAAATGCTGATGTGTGAAAAAATAAGAAAAAGCAATAAGTACCGGCCTTCACCATCATCATCACTATCCTTGCTGTATTTTATTCTAGCATGCATTAATGCTTTTGATGGCTCAAATGTTGTGGCATTTTTTACAGCCGTTTTGGTAGCCATCAAAGCTGCAATTGTGTTCGTATTTAGTCTGTTTCTGTGGTCCGATTTTATCAGTTTTAATTGGCTGAAAACTCTTTCCACACATGCATTGGAAAATGGCAAAACCAGCAAAACCTTTATTACTACCTTCAAATTTGGGAACATGGGTTCTCCTGTCCCATCTGTCATTTTTAGGATTTTATTCCAGTATTCTTCGACCGGCAAGTCAAGCGACATGTTTAATTCGCTGAAGTCGAGAAAAGCGTGTTTCTTCCATTCTTTATGTAAATTTTCTGTATCAGTAACAATATTTGGAAATCTTTTTATTACGCATGATAAGTCTTTCACTTCAAAATTTTGCGCTTTGATTGGATTTAGAACATTTTCTAATAAATCAAAAAGAGGATCTTCAAAACTAAAGCGTTTTCTTATTTGTGCTAAAGCTTCGATATAAAAAGCTAAACATGTTTTTCGGAAATCGACAATTTGTGTTGGAGGTATTTCTCTCGAAAATTCATCAATTGATGCCTGTGCTGCCACACCTAAATATATCTTCTCAAGTGGCAAATAGAATCTTGGATTGGCATACTCTATTTTGTAGGCATCAGTAGTCTTACAATAATTGAAATCCATATAATTACTGGCTATTGTTTTAATTAATTTGTGTACTTCTGGTTTTAATTGATGTAGCAATGGTTTCTCAGATTGAAATAGTCTATTAAAGTCATTGAACAGATTTAGCACGTAAGACATAAATTCGAGATAAATTTTTGTAAAAGTATTATTGAAACTTGTAAGTATGTCTTCAGTTATTTTGCTTGGATCCTCGAATACCTCCAATTTGAAGTACTCACCGAGTACCTGATATTGTTCCAAGGTTCTATTGACACATGCCTCTAATGATAGCCACCTTGTTGTTGCCGGGCTTAATATCTTATGAATGTCGACTTTAAAAAAATCCTGGAACTCTTTTAATTTGTTTTGCCTCTTAGTGCTTCGGCTAAAATGAGCTCCAATACTCCTTAAAAAATCTTCTATAGATCTTGGCAGCTTAAGGCACGCTTTGGATGCCACAAGATGAATCATATGGCAGCTACACTTGATGCATGCAATGTGCGGTACTTTTTGTTTCAAGTGACTAAACACAGAGTGGTGTTCGCCTACCATGCTATTAGTTGTGTCCGATGCAAAGCCTACAAAATTTTTTAAAGGAATTTGCCGGTCTTGAAGCCAAGTTAATAAACTATTACAAAGATCTTCAGCCTTTCCAGATTTGACTTCATATATGTCAAGAAACTGTGTGCGAACACAGTCTACTTCGTCATAATATATAACTGTGAGTGCACATTGTTTTTTGACACTGATGTCAGTTGTCTCGTCCATTATAATACTGAATGGAGTTTTCTTTAATTTATCTACGAGTTCTTGGGTTAAAATGGGGCCAAGGACAGTTTTTATAGTATTTGTTGCTTTTGTCCTGCCTAAATTGATGGATTTTATTGTGTTAGAATCGGTAAAAGTATTTTTTAAAAATGGGATTAAATCATCCATCAAAGACAATGATAAATTGTGCTGTGCAAGAAAAGCGCATATTTTAAGCTCTGCTCTTTTTTTTAATTCATCTTCTGGTTTGGGTTTCAGCATTTGTTGAATAGGCGTTGTTTGGCTTTTTGAGCTAATATTTTGAACATGTTTCGTCGTATGCATGTGCTTGACAAGTGCTGGTTTATGATTCAAAACAGTACAATTGCACACTTTGCAATAGGCGGTAATCATGCCACATTCTTGCTCTCTCTTAGAAATCCAATTTTTAAATGTAATGTCTGTTAGCCACTTTTCATTGAAGTCGCGGTGTTGTTTTTGTTTCTTTGGCAAAGGTTCCTCACACATCGTACTACTACTATCGCAATCATTGTTAATATCTCTCCTCTCCTCTTGCCTTGAAGTCGACGACTTGGAAGAAATCAAGAATTTGTCCATTTGCTTAGCTTAGACTAAATTTATATTTTTAGTAGATTAAGTTAAAACCATGCCAAGCATAAGCACCAACACCAAAGTCATGAAAAGAAGTCAAACAAATAAAATGAATAAATCAACCACGTTATTAGTATGAAAGTAAGATACCTAATGCAATACGTGTAAATAATTCCTGTCAACGTATTCACCTTTGCGATGAACCTCAAATTCGACTCGGAAGCGTTCTCCATCTTACTCTTGGAGAGACAAGAAGAACGTTTCCGATTCGAAAAAGACGTTTCTCGGAAACGCAAATACGGCTGCTGAACCCGATACACCTAAATGATACACTTAAATCTGACTGATAGAAAGCGATACATTTTATTAAGTAACTGGGTCGGTGGGTATTCATTACAAAAATTCATCCACATTTTGTGGATAAAACTTTAGTTGAGGTAACACTACTATAATAATGTCATAATTTTTGGCGGGATTGTGCATTTTACAACACTGTTTGGCTGATAGCTCTTGTTGCCAAAGCGATAACATTTTAAAAAACATGTATCGTAGATACATTTATCACTAATCTGTGAAAACATGAAGCCTCTTGGTTTAATCCACTGACCGCTATTATAGTACCAGGTCAGTGGTTTAATCTCAGTAACTTCTTATATATTACTAACTGACTTGTACCTACTTACTATTTTATTGTCTAACTAAAACCAACTTAAAAAAAAAAACAAAGCATTCATGGTGTGTAATAGGTACCTACCTACTATATTGGTCTGATTCAAATTCATCGTTAATTATTAGTCCATAACCTTAATAAAGTATATAGAAAAAATACAAAGTGAAACACACAGTAGGTACACAAAACATGCACTGTCATTGTAGATACACTTACCAAGCTTCCAGTAAATGTCCAGTAGGAAATTATGTTGTATTGTAATTAATAATCAAATCACAAAATACAAACACTAATCTTTCGGTGACAACTACCCTATATTATATTGTAGTCTTTGGTGACAACAAATTGAAGTGGCGGCGCGGCGGCAAACGAACAACAACGAATGAATCCGAAGATCCGATCCAATCCGACTGATCAAGCGAGTGAGCGAGATACAAGTGGTGTAAGTGTGAAAGAGGAAAGAGTACAACGTGTTGTTCCAATAGAGACAGCTATGATTGGGTATGAGCACTTCTGCTAACGAAGCTTACCAACATGAACAATTCTAAAACGAGCGTTCCGTTTCACGTTGCTTTTATGTAAAAAATTAAAAGTTAATTCTACAAATCGCGAAAAATCACCTAAAAGTAACCTTTTCATTAGTGTAACCTAAAAGTAACCAATGCAGTTGAAAAATCACCTAAAAGGTTACAAAAGCAACCTTCTGGCAAGACTGCTTTTTGCGTTCCCAAACTATCTTTGTGGGACTGTCACTACTTCATTTGCCCTACAGCATACAAACGCTCTCCTATTGTACCGCTAGACTAATCAGCTTTTTGTAAAAGTAATTAATTACTTTGGAACTAGCGGATGATGCCATCTCGCGAGAATATAGAGGAAAGACATCATTTAAAGATTGCTTATATTAAAAGGCTATTGGCCCGAACAAGAAATCCGGCATTTAATTTTTTTTGTTCAAACAACTGTGTTTGCCAACCGACCATGGAAATATAGTGAAGTTAAAAGTCAATATTGTGAACACCATGTCTAAATCGTTTTTTGTTGAAAGCTTGATTTTTGTACCTTCTGAGTATTTAATGTGGGGAAGTTAGTTATGCGTGGCCAATGAATTTTGTACGGGTCTCTAAGGCAAAGAAATCTTGGTATGATACTATGATTGCAGTTTTTTGGTGAGCAACCTTGATATTTCTGTGTAATAGTGTCACTTTTTGAAGCTATGTGGTGACAATGTATCAAAAGCTCTTTCAAACAACAACAAGGGGATTCCAAAGCTGTAGAGGAAAATCCATCAGAAATGAAAGGCCTTTTTAAAGAAAACTAATGCCGCATATTTTGTGAAACGTTACGTTTAATCCCGTATAATATGTGCTATTTCGTCGTTGTCGCGTGCAAATCAAGTACCTCTCCCCAAATTCGCTGTCGGTCGCTTATAAAAGAAGACCTTAGACAGATCTTGAAGTCGACTCAAAAAACCCATAACTACCAATATTCCTCTTTATAATGCTTTTGGGCTAGGTTCTCATTCTCCTAGCTTGCATGTAGTGTTGGCATTACTGTCAAATGCAACGTCCTCATAACATTTTCAGTTACTCTTCCTGAAAATAATTCGCAAATTATTTCCACGCCAAGAAACTCTGACAACCTAATTTCGACGGCAAACCATACTGACATATCATTATTATGACAAATTGTTCCAATCAATCGAAACATAATATTACATGATCAATTAAATTCAAATATCTCAAGTCTTCTCGTGTATTGTTCTGTCAAACTAAAGTCGATACAGACTTGATCCTCGTCGCCCTTGCACTATATTCGTCGCTTCGCAACCGAACAAGTCTCGAGATAAATAATAATGCTAGTGATCATGAATTCGTTACTAACATTTACGCATTAGATACGCGTAGTTCGACGAATGGTTCGCATTACTTCGTGTTGAGTTCGGGGCTTTTCGCTCACGGTCAACTTGCGAAGGTAGAAATTGATTTTGTGTTGTTTGATAGAAAGTTAAGAGGACATTCATGGATCACGTGATATTTATGATAGATAGGGCTTGGAAGGTAGAAAACCTTGAGCTGTCAAAGATGGAACAGAAAGATTTAGGTACAGCGCCAACCCTAAATATATTGGGGTAAGGGCAGGATTATGATGATGCTAATAGGAAGCATTTCTCGAATTACTTCAAATATAATTCTTTTGTATCCTAAAGTCTACTTAGTGGGTGAAATCCGCTACAGGTTCCATGTGGGATTTGCTCTGAGTATACCACAAAACAATAACCATTAACCACCGTAAGAAATATCTTCATCTAACTCCATAATTCTCAAGCCAACGATCGCAATTACCATTACATTCCACGATGACTTAAAGCTGATATCATATGATCACGTCATACATTACAGAAATTACGCGGTCTAGTAATAACTTTTGACGATATTATCGAAGGATATAGACCCCACAAATCTCCATTCACGTCGCTTATCGTGGATAGAATCGAAACCCAAGAAATAGTTTACAACCTTTTTCATAAACCGTAAGTAGATAATTATAAATACGTAGCACCGTAGCCTGTCATGTCAGCAAGAAAATTAAAATAAGAAACAACCACTTGAGCACACGTCAATCGAATGTCATGACAATGACTATAACATGACGTAAGATAAATGCTCCCAACATTCTAAAGAATCGAATTCCGTTTTCGAATATCTTTGAAATGGCAACGGCACTCAGCGTAGACGGCTACGACATCGCTTTTTTTATTTGATGGATATTTTTATTGCGCATAGACAGGACCGATGAGGTCTTCTTGTCTTTGTTAAAGCGGTACTATTCTACTGCGGCATTTCAATTGGTACTTTGGACGTTGAAGTAAAAGCAAATACCAATAAACAGTACTTAACTTTTACAGAAGGAATTTTTATTACACACCGTGTATAATATGAAATCCGGACACTGGAAAAAGGTCGTACAAGGTAGGGTTAAGGAAAAATACATATATGTATTTCTTCGATCTCAGAGATATGAGCCAAAGTAATGCTAGGTAACAAGCCACCGACCAATGAGGACCAAACAAAGCAAAATTATTCGCAGAAATCACGTCAGTCTCAAATACCTCAGTATTAACAATTTATTATCTCCAATGCAAACATCACGGCATGTCGCAATCGCATTGTTTTATCTAAGCTTGAAGCACACTAATCTAACCTGTTGAGGAATGTAAGGCCGTGTCTAACAGCCTTTTCTAAGGCACGTAGGACCTCATTTATCTGATGTGACAGGTTTGAGAATACAGCATGACTGTGTGCATGTTTGGACACGCAAATTATAAGACACAGGGTGACAAATTGGGTAATTAGCCCGTAACCACGATCTTTGGTAGCTGCGTGTTTTATTGAGAAATTCTTGCATCAGGGCTTTAATCCGTAGGATTTGTGGGATTGTAATCCTTATTATTGTGACTTACAGTTGCAGTAAAGAGCTTAAGGGATTATTATTGCAGTGTGTTTTATCATTAGGATTAGCTTCCAGAATGAACTGTTCCGCTTAAAATTATTTACGTATAAAGGTAATAAAAATAACAGTGGTGTTTGAAGCCTATTTTGTAAAATAAAAAGTTTTCTGGTCCCAGTTAAGTCCAAAATTTTGGCGGCGTATAAAACAACATAGTCAACATACTCATCCACTGAGGTCTAGGTTGGATGTTAAGGGCTCATTCACACGGCTTCTGTCATTGACGATTCGTCATAAAACACAATACGTCATGACGGATGGACGTTCACATTGCATACGGAATCGTGTTTTATCACGATTCGGCAAAAAAGGAATTGATGTCCACATTCGTTTCGTGAATTTTCGGGGGCGAGCGCTACAGTAAATCTGTAACAAAAAACACGATTCCTGATTTGTTGACGAACGTGATTTTTAAAAGACGATACCTACGTGATTTAAGACGTGTCCGTAATTTTTCAAGATTCGTGATGCATGTGAACATGGGCATCTAAAAACCATTGCCGCTGTCAAAAAGATGACGAATCCTGAAAAAAGACGATTCATCAAAAAAAAAAAACGAATCGTCTTCGTATGAATGAGCCGTAATAGACATAAATCATCCTTTCATTTTACTATCGATGATATAATTTAATATCCATAATCGAATACTTCTAATCGATCCATTAAGAAATTATCCGTAGGGAAATAACGTTTAACTGAATAATGGCTATGCAACAAGACACGACTTCTGATTTCAACTGCAACAATAAATCTAATACTCAGAACACGGCGTGTGTTGGGAGCGGCTTACCTCTGGCTGACGAGGTCGAATAATGTTAATACCTCTACAAGAAGCCCTGTATCACCGTTATTTATGTCTACACTTGGATCTAACGTGCATTTGGCATTTTACTGTTTGTCAGGGTTAAGAACTTTGGCTGAGAAACTAAGCATGGATGTATGGCTGGTTTTAGAAAGCTTTTAATAGGTAAAAGTGAATTGTGCATCAGCATTGGCTATTTCTCTTGCGTGTTCAGATACTCGATTAGGGCGTCAGGCATGGTGAATGACGTACCTACATTCAGCTCGTTCATGCTAAAGACACACTGACAGGTGATAAGATACATGTATGTTTTTTGATCGTATATGTTAATTGAGCGAGTGAAGGGCAAAGCTCACTGGCAATGACTGACAAGCATCTTGTCAGTAGCTTCTTTATGCTAACGTGCCTGCTCCGCTACTAGGGCAACCGTACCGAGTGGTTGTAGTAGATGGTGAGATTTTAGTTTAACGTAGAACATTGCTGTCATTTGATGCTATCAGTTCTTTTTGCCTTTGCAACTGCCGCTTTGCTTGATCTAACAAGGTCGCATTTAACTAGCGAGTGGTAAGGGGCCATCTATAAATTACGTCACACGAATTTCATTATTCATGATTCTCTTATGGCCCCTAAAGACGTATAGATGTGATTCTCTGCATCGAATTAGTCACAGATTTTTTGCAATTGAACCAGCAATGCTCATGATCACAAGTAATTCTAAAGGTGTTAGCGTTGGCAATTTGCATCAAACCGTACCGCTATGTCAACACGAGCGAGAAATCTGTCAATTCCGTCACAATACAGCTCTCGTGACTGCAAGCTAAATATTTTACGTAAGTTTAACCTAATACAGAGACAATGGCTACCTTAGCTTAGCTGATAAATTATTTCTAACTTATAGGGTCATAATGGTCATAATCGAACAGCCGACTTTGTAGGTGGCGGTCGATATCGTTATGTCAAGTAACTAGTGTTATGAAATGCAATGTACGTTGTGTTTTCTTAACTTTCTCATAGTGTACCAGTTAAATAAGCTTTCGCAGTTCCCTGATGCATAATTCATTAGAGTCAGGTGCTTTGAAGGAATATATTTGCTTGGTCGATCTAGTTTTTCTTAAAATTCTGGCTTTACATTCAATTAACCTGAAAAGGGGAAAGGATTGGCGGTCATAAAAGTGTTCAAAGCTGAACTGGTGATAAGAATATTGGCAATACCGCCTGGTCTAGATTTCAGAAGGCGGTTAAAAACTCCTTGTTAAATAACTTTGGCATTTGTTTCACCTTCAAGCCGACCCACAATCATGTCAGATAATGTTTATTGCTGTGTTTCATTGTAAAAAGTTTGCATACAACTAAAACCTCCTACGTCGAATGCATGAGCAACAAAAACAGATCCGTTCTCGGAAAAAGCAGTAATGTACTCTTCATTAGTTTTATGTACGATACTTTAATGACGACGATTATTATGTAGATATTTTCTCCGTCATCTGGGAGTCTCTGGGACGATAAATGTGTTTCCGATAGAAATCTTTACCATTACCGAAGCTCTTGGATAACATGGTCATATTCTTACAAAGCAGTATTTTATTGATTGCGTATTCAATTATTTCTTGCGATAAGACATTGCGTTGTTTTATTACGACCTGAGAGCTTGAATTATCATTTATTATTCCTAACAGTATTTCTTATTACTGCGAAAAAATAGTTCTACTTACTATTATGTATGTAAGTGAAACTTTCTATAAAAATACAATGTTACCAGAACAATGAAATTGATAAAATATTTTGTTGAATACTACCAACCTGAAATTTTTTGTGAAGTCGGAACGTTCTAAATAATTTCAGTTGAAGTGTCATAAGTTTATGCCATATTAAGGCAATGTTTTAATTAAATTAAACAAAACACCATATTTTTTATTGCCTTTTAAATGGCTATAAAACGAGTAATTAATTTTCTCGTTCCTCTCAATCCTCACCCAGCTACTTATATTATTAGATCATTTGCATCTATTTTTAAAAATGATTACTATTATAAATTATTTTACTGCTTTTTTGGTCTACTGTTCGCAAGTGCGACTGCTTAGCATGAGGCCCTGGGTTCAATTGTCGGGTCGGGCAAAGTGTTTTTGGGTTTTTCCATCAGGAATTTCTCAGTAGTAGCCACGGAGTCAGGATTTGTTCACGGTTGATGGCAATAGGTTCGCCCCCTATTACATGGGACTTAAACATAACTGGTGGGTGTACTTGTTAGGTGCACCTCTGCCTAACCCTTCGGGGATTGCAAGGCGTGATGTTATGTGGTATTATAAATATTTATTTAAGTACTAAATGATCTGCTAATAGTATTAACGGCTGTCAGGCTGTGGAATGTACTCTAGATAGTAGTCGACCTCAACACGAAGCGAGGACACCAGGTGACGACCACACTTTTACTAAGTAAATGATTAATCAAATAATCAAGCTTCGGTTTAATGAGAATAAGTATCGGAAGTCGGTAGTTTTGATGAAAAAAAGCAGGTAGGTGCTGGAAAAGGAGGATAAATTGAGTATTTTGTCCTGCAACATCATCTGCCTAGCCTTTTCCTAACTATGTTGTGGGCAGCTTCCAGTTGCAGCTGAATACCAGTATTTTACGTGGAGCGACTGCCTATCTGACCTTCACAAATCCGTTAGTACTAGGTAATACGATATCCCTTGGTAAGGCTGGTTGTCACACTTTCGAGCCACTGACTACCTGAACGACTATCAAAGATCTCCAAATGACAGCCGGAACCAACGGCTTAACGTACTTTCCGAAGCTCGGTGGAAACTCGGTGTTGTAATGGGTGGTCACCACAGATAACCTCCTCTAGATTCCGCAAAGAAGGCAACTTATGCGCGCAGCACATTAGTGACTTAGCACTAATGTAACTCGATGCGCATGTCTATCTCTTCAGTGCCGACCAGAAGTTAGACCCGTGATGACGCTAGCAATTTAGAGAATTCAATATGTATGAAACTTTGATTGTTACGGTTTACTTAAAAAAAAAGACTACATAAATGCTGTTAAATGGTGAGGAAAATTATCCAGGATCTTGAGTTATAAAAAAAAGATGGGATAATATTCAAATTATAAAATCAACAATTTTAGAAAGAGCTCAACTTATAGTGGCTGAGGTAGTAACTCTCGTTGATGTCTCGTTGATGTCTTTCCCTTTCACTCATTAGGTACTATTGTATTGCTGTCTTTTTCCTACAAAACTAATAGTGTCATAACTCATGAGCAATACGTTCTTGCTTATCGATAAATAAAATATCGATATTTTGTTGTTTATTTGGACAAAATGGTTCAATTAAAATATAAATACAAACAATTTACAGTTCATTCTGAAAAAATAATCAGGTTTTGTGCGAATTCAAGCGTCATTTAAACCAATGGCATGTACAAATGTTAAAGTTAAAACTTTGGTACATTAGGAATATTTGGTAATCTATTACATATTGTAATGAAGTAGGATCTTTACAACATAAAAAGGAAACATTAATATTATATCATTCTGTGTAAAAAAAATATCGACGTCAGAATCTACATTAATGTCATTATCCCATCACTACGGCCGGTGACGTCACCCTAAAATTGCCAATCGGATTGCACTTGTCACTCCCCGCGCACCGAGTGCCTACCGCTACATTTGGTGAACTCGATTTCTAACAAAATGTGTATGATACGGAATCTAGAGGAGGTTATCTGTGGTGGTCACCCATCCACAAACTAACCTAGGCATGCGCGGCTTAATCTGTAATTGATCCGAGCGACTGCTATTTTTTAACCACGAGCTTCTCTAATTAGGGTAAATAATAACACTAATCAAATCTGTCACAATGGCCAGTGTGACAGAGCCTTAATGTGGTCACTCCCATATGAACGAGGTTGAATCCCGCTCAATATTCCTCACAGTCACTGTGAGTCCAACTTTAGTTCGCACTAAGGAATTTTACTCGTATATGGCAAAAGTAAGTAATACTTAGAGTTAAGTTAAGTAAGCAAATTATTCTAAGTACCTACTTGTAGTAATTTTCCAAGTAAGTGCAGGTCTAATTAGATCCTGCTTGAAGGAGCTACACGCATCTTTTGCCTAAGCAACAGCTGATGCTGGATAACGACGCTTTAGATAAAAAAACAACTACCTGTTTCTTTGGATAGTACAGGTAAAGATGAATATTGAAATCTCATTGCTGGTTTTAAAATCGAAGAAAAATAATAAAACATGATTCAATCCTGACCTTTTGGGTTAACCACAGAATAATTGCTAATAGGAGTTGTTTTTTCTACTAAAGAAATATTAGTATTTCTTCGTGACTATTCTGACCTTGTCCCCGTCGCATATGTGGCGTGCTGGTGTTTTATAAATTGTAAGACACTATTGAATTGACACCTATAAATGAAGGCAAATAAGTCAGGTACAAATTCTTGTTTTTTTGCTCTTGAGCATAGAGCTGGTCTCGTTAACATTGCCTTTGTTTGGGACTAGGAAATTGTTCTTTAAAATAAAATAAAGGCAAGGTAAGGTAGGCTAGTCTTGTCTTGTAATGTCAGAGAATTTGTCGATCAGTGAGGAAAGAACCAAGAAGACAATGATATGACAGAGTGATTTCTATCAATTATTAAAGTAATTAATATAGAAGAAATAAAGTAAGATTTGATATCTTCAATTTAGCTATACTTTCAGTACATTTATTTTATTTTGAAATTTTTTACGCGCACTATTGTACGCTACCTTAGAATAGATAGTTTTTGCTGCAAAACAACATTTCATGCAACGTCCAGTCTAGCAATCATTACTGGCACCGCAAGTACGAAAAACTATTAGTCCTCAAAGATATTAAACCGACCGTCTGAACGTTTATTTTCTACTGAGCAATAAAAAAACTTGAACTGTCAATTTGGATCGTGATGCAACGGATGGTCCCTATCACTGCTTCAGCAGCATTCGCCATCCCTTTTTTCCCCACAGAGATTGGATTACAGCTATCTTGTTCTCACAACCAAGCGTCACATGCCTTTTGATTGGACCATCAACCTGTTTGTATAGGTGTTCCATCGAGAGCAGGAATCGACACACGAGTATCCTGTGGACATTTTTTCTAGCCCATTATAAAATAAAAGTCCGAGGCAATAGAAAAATAAGGACCATATGAACGACACGGCCTTTTGAACGTATCTTGTTGGAAAGCTTTGTTAAAATCTTTGTGTGGGAATCCAGGGGTCATAATGACATTTTTGTTTCTTAATTAATGCCTTGAGCGCATAGTGTGTTGCGCCCCTTTGTTCCCATCAAAGGCAGCTCGTTATTCTACTCTCAAAGGCATGCAATGTCCATTGCTAGTGGTTTATTACCTGCGCATGTGATTAATTAGGTTTTAAGATTTGTCATTCATGTAATTCTAGTATTCATCACTATGCTTAGAAAGTACCTGTATAGTTACCGGTTAGAATTGGGACGTGTCATCTTTATTTTTTACTTTTTCTGGGCTCATAAAAAACTTAGATTCAATAACGTAAGTAAGTAATTTTAAAATGGCTGCATTACTTAATCAGATTACATGGTATTCGACATGTACCGTTTGTTAAAAGCGCACCGAAGATACACCTGTTCCATTTCTCAATTCGGTCTCAAAGAATGTAATTAGTCGTTGCCCAACTGTTCCGCTCGATCAATCTTCGTTTTGGGATTCCAATCTTTTTGTTTTATCATTGAACGTCTTTATTACGTGTCATTAGAGTTCACAAAACAACGAGAATATTTCAATTAACGCTGAGGACAAATGACGTTTGCGGCTCAACAGGCAGGACCGATCACCCGAGACCTGAGACAAGGCATCAGACATCTTGCGTCTATAGAATTAAGAAACTTCTCCAGATAAATTCGAAAGATAATATTTTTATTACGAATTAAGTTTTATCTTCTGCATTAGTTATGTGTTGTGTTATGGATTTAGCAACGTAGCACTGATACATATCTGTTTAAAAAATATAAAAGCTTGCGTTGATTAACCGGATAGCCTACTTACATGAGTCAATGATTTCGTAAGTTTTTAAACTTTAAAATAATTCATGTCAGGTCACATCCGTAAACCATTTAGTCATGTTTTTTGGAGACTGTTTACTCAGTAATGATGCCTTTGAACTTCAAGACACGCTGTATTTTTTGTAGCGTGAGACTCAGTGAGACGAAATCGAATTTCCTCCGGCTCGTCTAACCGCACAGGGTCTATCCTGCGGCTTCTTTGAATGTGCCCGGGCACCGTGTCGTTACTCCCCCTTCCCCTCTCCTCACCAACCTGACCACCGCACCGCCGAATCCTCGGAACCACGGTCAATCGTCTTTTGTTTGTTAAACGCGATACAAACCCAACACGTACACGAAATAAAGCACCGCCGTATTTACTCTTTTTGTGTTCCCAACCAGTCTCTTGGCCGCTAAACAAATAAAAGGTGCTCCAGATCGATATTTATGTATGACCACCGATTACTACCTCTATGTTGCAATTGTGACTTGCAACTACGAAAGTGTGATGTAAGCGTTTTATAGCTGAAACATGACGAATAGATTGTAATGGGTTATTATTTCAGGCCTAAATGGGATCTTATTTTATCAATGTTTACTGTCAATGGTGAAGTAACAAGTTTATGGGCAAAATATTCCTTTGTTGGAAAATGTAAAATTGTCGGTCAGAAACTTAAACGGTCACTAGCTTTAGCAATAGCACCAGAGTCTGATCTTTTTTGTGAAATAAAACATTTACCGGTGGACATTAACGGGTTTGGTCGACAGGCGTTGGAGCGAATAATCGATCCTAAATGAAATAACCGAGCAATTGAATGCACTTAACAATACTTATCTAATTTTGGGGTCTCGGGCCAATTGTCCATTGCCATTTGCCGCAATCAGAGCTTATTAGAAATTGGGCACTTTTAAACTGGTTTCAAGATCGATAACGATCGAAATGATTTCTACCGGTGGGTTCTTCTTGGACAGTTCAACATGCCCAAATTACGCTTGGAATCGTCGTCAAATGTAATATTGTTGTGTTAATGTGAGTTCGAAATGCTCTAAAAATCTTTTCATCTCGATAGTCTCAATTAGAATTTACGTAGTCAATGTAGTAAATGGCCCGAATGTCTGACAGCCAGTGTTACTAAGGGGTATCGTATTATCCAGTACTAACTAGGTTTGTGGCGGTCAGAAAGCAGTCGCTCCATGTGAAATACTGGTATTCAGCTGCATCCGTTTAAACTGGAAGCCGACCCCAACATAGTTGAGAAAACGTTAGGCAAATGATGATGAGCATGGATCGGATCGGATAATAACTAAAATAAAATCCCTCATGATTTTCAAGTTTCGAAATAAAGCTGTTAAATTAGAGGGTGGTATTATCCACATGTTACTTCCTTGAAGTTTAGGCAAATATATTCCACCTATTCCGATCTCTGATGATGAGTCAAATAGAATTTACAATGTGGAGTCTAAACAAGTAGTAGACAAGATTGGCTAACTGTTCCTCGATCAGAAGTTTGAATTACTACACTCTAGATGCTTCAGCTGATCTCTTAAACTCGACTCTTTTTGTCTTAAGCTCGGTCGCCGAACTTTATCCATTGGTGGGACAAAAAAAAACCGACTACTACTTATGCAAAAACCCGGATCACCTCATGATAACTGGCTTCTTTTAGAATTTAGAACCTCCATAAATTTTGGCGTGCCCAGAATAGCACTTAATAAGCTGGGACCAGTAACGAGTTGCAGAGACATGCAGGAAACATGACGTCATTATAAATGTTTTACCTGTTTCCATGCACCAAGCCTTTATGAATGTGTTATTTCATACTTAAACATAATTGCTTAGATCCCTATCATTATTGTGAGCACGGCGGGATGGCTCCCGGCGAGGGAACTAATCTTGCCTGTACTTTTGGTCGCATGAAAAAACTTGGGTCTCTAATCGTGGGAAGTTCGAATGATTTTGTTTTCGATTATATCCATTATGTTTGGAATGACTCTATTTGAAGAAAGTGTAAAAGTCTTTTTATTCTTCAGCTACTGTTTGATCTTCGTTTCATGCAATTTGTTTACCATTAAGTTGCCCAATTGTTGTTGCTTTAGCTTTAAAGAAAACGTGACCGTTTAGTGGAGTTTCTTTTTTGTCCTCTGAGCCAATATTGCCGACAAAAATATCTGAAGCATCAATCTTTTTTCCATAATATTCAAATGTGCTGTTTCATCTTCGATGGACTATACAGTTCCCCTCTTCAATTTACTAATGGAACATCCAAGGTAGTTTTGATGCTACACGATCAAGTTACTCAATATTTGTGTTAAATATGTTCTTTCTAAGTATATTAAACTCGATATACATGTACTTTTTCTTTACCCACCGTCACACCAGGTACACGTAAACCAACAGACACATGATACATGCGTCACACCTCCGGATGTGGTACCCTTACATCTGTAGAACCTGTTTGAGACAACGAACTTTTTGTCCCACTATCTCGTCCATTTGTTTGCCGACTCTTGGCTATTAGTCGCCTTTTTGATGTAAGATGCGATAGAAGAATGGGTGCGGCTTTATATTCGTACGTGGCCTTGTGATTTCGGCGAAGGTATGAGGTAAAAACTTGGATTCGCAACATTAGTGAAGCTTTTAATGAGTTGTTTGGTATTTCGTTTTGGGGGGATTGTGAATGGGATATTTTTTGTTGGAAATAGTGTTTCAGTTCTCCAAATGCCTAAGCTGAATGTGTCTGTAATGACCAGTAAAAGTCTGAATGCCGTGCAAGTCTTATTCGATCTAATAAAACAGTGTCAACTTCCCTTCCTTGCAAAACAAGACAGTACAAGATAACTTTATTTCACAATCCAACGCATAGGTGATTAAGTAGACTACATCAGTACTAAACATCTCCGCACCGTATTCACTACGATGAGAACAGAACGATACTATAAAGTTAAGTTGCATTTAAAGCATGGTTCACATGTTCCATATTCCCGTTCTCCCACGTAGTCTTCCATTAAGTACTACACGCGATCATCAATCTAAGGCCGGAACAATAGACTTAGGAAGACTTTAGCATCGCGAATTTTTCGTGCCGAATCGTATGCACGTGTGAAATGACGTTCGGAACCGCTGGTGTGTGTATGACTTTCGATTTTTGTGAAAGCTTCGTGCAGTATTGGTGATAGCGGTCTTGTTTGAACAACGAGCCTCATTGACTGTTTTGACTAGTGTTCTGTTTTAAAGGTATGTTGTTTGACACGTCAATTTGTTGTCACGGTTTGTCGGCGGTGAATGAAGGCCTTTTTTGTTTTTTAATAATTTAATCAGAGGTCTAGCTACAGAAATTAATATTATTAAATTTATTCTTCTGGTAAAATGAGTTTGGCAGCGGCTTTCATTAGTTTTTTTTTATCGTATAGGTGCCAAGATTTTGTTTTTACTCGTCTTTTTGTATAACCTGCATATTGCAATTCTCTAAACGTATGCAAAATTAAAGATCTGCCAGAGGTTGTATGGAAACCTGTTGGCTGATGTCATTCGCCAAAAATAACTTCAGGTCATTTAAAAGCCAAACCTAAATTATTCTGAATCCAACTTTTTGTGCGTATCTGCTACTTATATGGTTATCCTAGGGCAGGAGATCAGTGATTATACCATTTTGGTGTGTTCATTGAAGGTTTATTTTAAAAACGTTAACTGCTGGAAACACCTTAACGGTATCCATTAAAGAACCATGAATGATCCATTTTAGTTCTGCCCATTTTAATCTTGAATGAAATTAGCATAGAGCGATGTTCTAGATTACATAGTGCTTACGCCAACAAGATGTTTCGTCCCAACATTTAAATAATCTGCCTTTGTTTAGTTCTCCCACGAATAGGAGTAACGGCACATCACTAAATGGTGCTTAGGTACGTCACTACTCACTACGTGCGAAAATCCGATGCGTTATTTGTTCGTGAGAGAGTAAATTGAAATTTATGCCAAGTTGACAGTTCAATGAGGCATAAGTAGTTTATTCGTAACAATGTCATTGGCTGAAGCTGTACCTGATTGGTTTATCGTCAGTTTTTGTTTGCTTAGGCCGAAACAGTAGCTATTTGTTATTTCTTTCATGTATTGCTGTTTATGTGGAAATGAATCTTGAGTTTCTTTGATCATTGCAAAATGAGAACGTTGGGTGGGACTAGCTTTAGGTGGCTTTAAACTTGTTTCTATGTATGCCTTATTTGGCAAAATTATTTTAATTTTGTATATTATTATTTAATCGTTTAAAATAATATTATTTAATTTTTAGTAAAGCTCGACGCAGACAGATATATTAATTACGTTGTATTTTATTTTTATTCATTGAATGTTTTGCCCTTGACATTTCACATAATTACTATTAAAGATAGGTAACCGTTTATTTGGGCGTGACTCAACAGAAATTGTCAGCCATTTTGTTAAGTGAATCACCGATTAGATCTTTTAAAAACTAAACTTTCTTATTCTCAAACAATAAAATGGAAGATAATTATGTATTGTAAAGTGTGAAAGTATTTTATGAAACATGGAGTTGTCAAAACCGATTTAAGCAAATATAAATAAGTGATTTTATATCTGGGATAATAAAGTTCGTCGTAAAGGTTGCATAAAAAGTTTCTTCGACCTTTTTATTTCTTACAACTTCAACATCCATTCTTTGTCTCTTTTCACTTTTCATAATTCAAGTGGCATTTACTTATGGTTGAGTAATTCGGTTAACCCATTTAGACCCAAATACAAATGAAACTAAAATTTATGAAAAATTGTTTATCAAATAAATGACAGGAGACATATAAAGAAAATTAAGCAAAAAAAAAAAAATAATAAATTATTATTAAGTATTAAAAAAAACACTGTCCTTGTACAGGGACAATGGGCTCAAGTGTGGTACTTTTCAAAGCAGTCAGCATTTTCGATGCACAGGGTTTTAACGCATTTTTTGCATTGCCATCGTACCTTTTTATGGCAAACTACGCATCTTAGTTGGCTAGGCAGTCTCTTAGGAAAGTGTCCAACTCCATCTGCTGCCAATCCTGGGACTACTGATGACGGTTTCCGTCTTCGATCTTGACGCCCATCAGCTTTCAAGTAAGATCTTGTGATGGTACGACGAAATTGAAGCTGATCTATTTTGTCTTCATGGGTCAGCATATGAAGGCGCCAAGCATTAGCAATAGCTAAATCCAGCATGTAGGTAAACAGCACCCACCACCATTTTTTGCCCCGAATCGCCGATCTGTATACCGCAACAGACTGATCTGCTTGGTCGACCCCACCCATTCCTTTATTATAATTCTGGAAAACGTGTGGGATGTCCATATCTACTTTTTTCTTTTGTACAGTGTCCCATCTCTTTACTTTGCCCAAAGGGTGTACGCTGTCAAAGTTAGTGCCCATAGTGCATACGCTATTATCAAGCCAACGAACAAACAAAATTTGATTAGCTGTATCAAATCGGTAATCGTAATCAGCTCTATTCTTCTTTTTCATATCTTTGACTGATATTAGAGGGCACTTCTTTGTTCTATTTTCACGAACAGTTCCTGTCGCACGATAGCCACATTCACGCAGTTCTCGTAGTAATCCATAACTAGTAAAAAAATTGTCAAAATAAACAATATGCTCATTTGGAATGGCTTGTGTTTTTTCCAGCAAAAGCTTAACCACCTTCGATCCCAAGGGTTCATTATTTGTTGCCAATGATGATTTTCCACAGTAGATGTCGAAAGCGTAACAGTACCCATCCGAACTGGCTATCATCCAGTTCTTATACCCAAATCGCACTGGCTTTCCTTTGATAAATTGTTTTGCCGGATGACGTCCAAAGTATTTGACCATGGATTCATCGATAGACAATAGCTCGTGAACTACACCCCATTGTAAAAAAATTTTAATGAGAATGTCAGCCAGTGGTCGTACTTTGAACATCTTATCAGATGATCCGACGGCAGCTTCATTATCACAGAAATGTAAAAATTTCTTTATTTCAAAATATCTATTTTTCGACATAGTTTTGGACACCATTGGTACGTTACAGTCCTCATCCAGAGACCAATATAAACGTTCTCTTGGTAGTGTATGATAACCGGTCAGTAAAAGTATTCCAAAGAATTTTTTGAGCTCTTCAATGGTCACATCAAAGTCATGATTATTATTTTGTGCAGCATACAGTTTTGTGTTGTCTAAAATCATTTGCATGACCTCTTGATCAAAAAACTTTTCAAATATCTCTAATGGCCCTAAATCTTTTAGTTCAGTCACTAAGTTTTCTCTGCGCCTTTTTAGGTCATCAATTCATCATCAGTCGAAGCAATATTTTCATAGGAGCTGTTGCATTTACGCCACTTTGGCTCAGTTTCCGGGGGTTGTCTAGATTGTTTTTGTAAGGGCTCATCATCACTGCTATCCCAATCTTCATCATTTCTGGAAGTGAAAACTTCTACTCTGCCAGGAATATCTCGAGGTAATATATTCTGTTGGATGTTGTCTTCGTCAAACTCTTCTTCATCTGTTAGAACACTTGGATTTGGAGGAATAGCTACCAATTCGTAATCTGTTTCCAGGTCATCTTCTTCGTTCAGAACATTTTCTAGTGCTTCTTCAAGCCCTTGGTAGTCATTTACTACATCAAATTTCCTCTTAGCCATTGTTTGATAAAAATCAGTTCTAAAAAGAAAATAAGAAATTATTACAAATTTCGTACAATAATATACCTGATGTGCCCATTGTCCCTGTACAGGGACACTTGAATAAAATACGACCCCTGGTAGCAAAACTCAAAAATAAACACGTATTATGAACTTATATATTCTCTTTGACAGTACACACTAACAATAATCACAAAAAAACCTCTAATTTTGCATAGCAACATACAAAAAAAAGCCTTACCTTGCGAAGATAACTTCTGTTTTAACTTCTGTTGATGAAATTATCAATTTGACCACTTTTTTACAAAAATCTGTCAATATTTATAATAACACTCATAAGATACACTACTTAGCATGACAAATACAAATGAAAACTAAAGACATCTAAAATATATGGAAACATGAGGGTAGTGGAAGAACTGTCCCTGCACAAGGACAGCGGATCCAAATGGGTTAACTTTTATAAATGAAAATGTAGTTTGTCATTAATAATGGCGTACCTGGGTACTTAACCTATCCACGCATTTAAAGTTAAATGCACAAAATGGCTGAATGTTTAGCCGCGCATGAAAATGAAAAAATCTATTTTGATTGGATAATGAAATCTATCTTAGTCAACCTATAACAAATTTATTTTGCGCAAGCAGAATACCTTATCACTAAACACCTGAAATAAGAACTTACTGCAGGTTGTTAACCGTTACTTACAGGAGTCAAAATAACTAATTTTCCGATCGACTCTTTGAAGTCAAATTGCTCTCCTATGAACAGATAAGCTATGATTTTCCTTCATTACGGAATCTATAAGAAAACATCGAGGTATTCAAAACCGTAAGAAAGTACACACCGCAGAACAGTTTATCATACTGGCCAGAAATTACCTTTTCCAAAGTACAAGTTGTAGTTGGATAGTCTGCCTGCATACCAATAACTTTTGTCGACTGTACACACACTAAAGTACATCATTGACTACGCTTCTAATAAAGATATAATTAACCATAAATTACGTTCAATGTTACGTTCAGTTAATTAATGGTTTGGTCAGAACTCATGAGTTTCGATCGTTCAATCAACCATTTTGTTTCGATTTTCGGTCAGTCGTTTCGTAAGATCCAGATTGCTGTACTTCGTTAGAACATTATTGATTTACTTTAGCCACAGATTATGGTCTTATTCGTTTGAGATCCTGTAGGCTTTCCATAAGGATTGAGTGAGACAGGAAAACCGATTCAATGATTCTTCGTTACACTTTTTGGTTTATGCAACATGGGCACTTTTTCACAACGTCAGCCAGCTTCCTCTCTGTATGGAGTGATCGTAATCCACCTACTACGTTGGTACTTTTTCACAATCATAGTTGAACTATGATGAGGCAAACTAATCCCCATAGAAATACTATGTCTTTCTAAATGGGCTGAAAATCAGACATGTAATATTTCTTTATCGTGTGGTTAGTACCTAAGATGGTGAGTTTTTATGCCGCCCATGGACCTCTGACTTGGCTTTACATGCCGTCGAGAAATATCTCTCAGGCATGCTGGTTTCCTCACGATGATTTTCCTTCATCGAAGCAAGTGATAATTATAATGGATTTACTTCCCGATTGGTCCCATAGAAATTTCATCAAAATCGGTTCAGTAGTTTGGTTTTGAAATCAAAATAACTGGAAAAAATGTCATCCAAGTAAAAGAAATTGCGAAATTGATACTTGACAAGGATTTGTGTGTGATACGATAACTAAAAAGGGTAAAATAAAAACTTTTTTGCAAAAAAAACACCGACTTCCAAAAAAAACACAAAAAAAAGTGAAAAATTACTTTCGAAAGTCGGTGGCAAAAAAGTCAATGAAACAAACAATAGTAACCGACTTCCGAAAGTAAAGTTATTTTTCACTTTTTTTTAGTGTTTTTTTGGAAGTCGGTTTTTTTTTGCAAAAAAGTTTTTTGTTTTCAAAACTCGAATTCGGTATACTTATTATTAGCAGTTAGATCATTGCTGATTGTATTAATTAACTCAAAAAATTATACCACCATACTCAATGTGGCATAGGGTGGTAAAGGTCACTAAGCTGTCAATGTTTAATTAATAACTTATTCGCGTGCTCGTCTAATAATAACGTTAATTAACTCAAGAATAAAAGATGTAATCACGAACTAACGAAGTTGCGTTTATTTTATTAGTAACTTATAGATATTATGATTTATTTTTGTTGTGATATTTTATTGTCACTGTGCACCTTTTTATAAAATAAACGATTGATTGATTGATTGATTATTCACATAGGCACACCACTATCTTAACCAAAAATGGCAAGAAATAGTCGAAGTAAACTGCAGAACATGAACCAGTAAAAACACTACTTTAGCAAAATGATCCTTCAGATAATTTAGAACAGTTTAGAAGCTTATGAGAAACTTATTTTTAACCGATTTCCAAGAGGAGGAGGTTAACAATTCGTTAATGTTTTATAGTTTTAGTATGTTCAGCAATATCTTCGCACATTGTGAACCGATTTTGATGATTCTTTTTTTAAAGTTTACTAATACATTCAATACTCGCCTGAAATCAAAACAGCATCTGACTTACCTATTTTAAATACCCGTGTTTCTGTAACAGTAAAACTACTTTTCTTTCTATTGCCTATTATCTGCGGCAAATCATTTCATTTCCTCACTTGCATATTTAAAAAAAGGGTAGCCAAAGGCAACCAGTCACTCAGTCAAGATAACGCACGCCACTATTGCTCTATTCTCGTGCCAATAGATGGGGTGACGCCACCAATCTGATTCCCTCACGGCATGCAATTTTATCGCTTCCGCCTGCACCGGCGCGGGCGCCGAGAACGCAAGTAATAGCAGGCCTTATCTGAGACAAAAGGACCGACGCCACTATACCATGGTTTGGACCGTTTACCCTATTTATAGGATGTTGTTTTTAAATGGTCCTTAGTTCTGATAACAATATCCCTATGTTTGTTTAACGCCTTTGTTTGATGTTTTGGTTGTCAAAAGCTTTCCTATTTAATTTAACTTTGTTACTGTTAGAACCAGTGTATTTTTTTTGCTTTTAGCCCTACGCAATATTCATTGAACATTTTAAAACAATTTTGAGATAGTAATAAAATTTTTATTTTCCATTGTTTCAGGTTAGTATATCATTCATCTTAAATCTCGTGCATCCTTATCATTTACTAAAAGCCGTTTGGTATTGGTAAGCCATCTTATTTATTAACTTGCTGTACCTATTTATCTTCTAAGTCCCAGTGTTTTCCCAGCATATCAGTGCCGGCGTTCTGTAAAAGAAACTGGTCCTCCGCTTCTTAGGACCATTATTGATGATTTAGAGATAGTTTCGTAGTTTTGTTGCTTTACGTAAAATCAAGAAACAGAGAGAAATATTGTTTTGTTAACATGATCATTTAACTACTATAGAATAGAATAAAATATACTTTATTGTACACCAAAATTTAAACGCAACGGTTTTACAATATTGTTAATTTTTAACCGACTTCATATGGTTACAATGGCGGTCTTATCGCTGATAGCGATATCTTCCAGACAACCTTTGGATGGACTGTACGAACATGAAATAGAAAAAAGGGGGGTAGTCAGTGGTGTACTGCTAATACTATAGAAAATTGAAAATAATACAAGTTAAGTTATTCACTACGCATTATATATAATTTAAATACAATGCATATATATACAGGTTGGAAGGGACACCGACGCGAACATCATTCTCAACAATAGTAAATAAATAAATAAATAATGTCTCGTCTGTTAAAAAATAATAATCTGCTGTTTCCCACTAAAGTGCAATACCTACACGGTCAAAATGCATGGAACAGCTGTTTTTTTTAATTACCGATGAAAAATTTCTATGTGGGAGGGTTCAGAATGATATGCTTACTTTGTATGTGGTTTCCGTTTTCGGTACGGTGTCCCTTCCACCCCGTATACATACAGTCGTGGTCAACTAATTAGGGACACTCTGGTTAAACCGAATTGTGAATTTATTTTTTATTTTCCAACGAGTCTAAACCATATTCCATATCTCTTACATGTAAGTATAATTATTCATTTATGTGCCCGATTATACAAACAATAACAACTTATTAAACATTAAACCTCTTTACAGTATAGCTGATAGATTATCGTAGTGCTATTTGTTCAAATAATGCTGGCTGGCCATTTAATTAGGGACACTGAGATATTGCGTTCTATTTTCAAAATTTGAATCTCAATACTTTTTTACTTCTTCTCTTATTGTTTCGTGGTAGTTTTGGCGGCAATCCCGATATTTATTTTAAGTTTTGAAAAATATTTTGAAGAAAAATGGGTAAAAATAAAAGTTGCGATCCAACACTACGAAAAATTATCATGAAGTTTGTTGTCGAGCATGGTTGGCCATACCGAAGGATAGCAGAACATTTAAATTGTTCAAAAACTATGGTATACAATGCAGTGCAACATGTCAGACGCAATAACACAGATTTAAATGTGCCCAGAACAAAAAGATCGAGAAAAACAACTCCGCAAGAAGATAGAATGATAGCCAGGTTAGCTAAGAAAGATCCGTTTCTAGGCTCTATTTTAATTAAACACGAAGTGTTTGGGACAGACGAAAGAGCTGGTGTCTCAGCGAGGACCGTTCGACGACGTCTGGTAGAAGCAGGGTTGTTCGGAAGAGTGGCTCGCAAAGTACCGTTGTTGAAGAAAGAACATAGAAATGCTCGTTTGGCGTTTGCACGTAAATATGGACATTGGACCTACGCCCAATGGCAACATGTATTATTCTCTGACGAGACCAAGGTTAATTTGATTTCTTCAGATGGAAGGCAATACGTACGGCGTCCAGTAAAAGCGGAAATGAATCCAAGATTCACAAAAAAGCAGGTGAAACATGGCGGTGGAAACATTAAAATGTGGGGTTCATTTTCTGGACGTGGAGTGGGACCTGTGAGGAAAGTTCAGGGTAACTTAGACCAACATCAATACAAGGCAATATTGGAGGAAACGATGCTTCCCTATGCTGAGGAGCATCTCCCTATTATATGGACGTTTCAGCATGATAACGACCCGAAACATACCGCCCGTTCAGTCAAGTCGTTTCTTACCAGTCAGTCAGTATCGGTGCTAGATTGGCCAGCAAATAGCCCGGACCTTAACCCAATCGAGCACCTTTGGCACGAAATCAAGAAAAAAGTAGCCACTTATCGTACCACAACTTTAGATGAACTTAATGAAGCTTTTTGTGAGGCATGGGCAAACATTCCTGTCGAAACATGCCAGAAACTGATAATGTCTATGCCACATCGGTGTCAAGCGGTAATTACTAACAAAGGTTTTGCTACTGGGTACTGATTTTACACGAAATAAAATGGAGCTGTTAAAGATATTATAATACTGCAGATTATTAGTTTTGTTTAACTCTATTTTTCATTATAGTTTACTGTCCTTAATTAAATGTCCAGCTACAGAATTATACCTTAAAATTGAATACATGTTCAACCTTTGATATTAAATACTTTTTTCTATTTATTTATTCTTTTATTTACAGCCATTTAAAGCATAATAATCGGACCAAATTATGCAAATAATAGTTACTGAGAAATCAATAGGGTTTTATATTTGTATGTACTTAACCGGTTATTGTTCTTCACTATCTTGCATGTCCCTAATTAGTTGACCACGACTGTATATGTATATATAAAATATAAATATAGTGATGTAAACGTGTGTTGTAATTTGTGACGTGGTGTGATGTGTGTGTGGTGTATGCTATAGTGATAATGCCCTTTTTTTTTTTTTTTTTTTTTTTCGGATGGGAAATCATCAAATGACTTCTCCCGCTCTGGGCTGAGCGGGAGGGTGTGTCAGACTCTTACTGACTAAAACCCACCCATGTTCCTTCATCGCCCTTTGTGTTCCGGGGCCGCGGTATCTCTTTCGAACAACCCGCAGCACCCGGCAGGCATCGGCCCTTGCGGGCCCCTTCCCTATGCTGACATCTCTTTGAGGCGCGCGTGGAACACGAACGCGCCGTCGACACGGCCTGTCGTCCTAAGACGGAGGGACGGCGAGCTAGCCCTTAGCTCACCGTCCACAGGCCTGCGTCTACGCGTCGGGGGCCACCACGTGGCCCCCGACGCCCGGTGCGTCTCCCGCGGCGGCTGGGACGTGAGGAGGAACGCTCTCTCTCACGTTCCGCCTCCTCCTTTGCTAGCATGACTGCTTCGCAAAAGGAGGTGACGGCTTCCCATTCCGTCTCGCTCCGGACCATGGCTCGAACCAGGGCCGGACGCGAGAGGTCGCCGCCGCCGATCGCCGCTATGAGGACACGGCGTTGCTCCGCCCAAGCGGGGCAGACCTCCACCGTATGCTCCACCGTGTCCTCCGGTCGATCCTCGCAGTGGAAACACCCGGGCGTCTCCTCCCGCCTGATTCGGTGCAGGAACCTCCCGAAACAACCGTGTCCGGTGAGGACCTGCGTCAGGCGGAAGGTGAGGACGCCGTGGCGCCTCTCAAACCACTCCTCAAAGAGGGGACTTATCGCCACTATCGTGGCGTGCCCTGCACGGGGTTGCGACAGTCGCTCTCTCCATGTCCCATGAGATCGGCTCGGAGGTTTGTCCGCTGAGCGGCAATTAGCCGTGGCAGCGGAGTAACCCCCCGGCGAAGAACCTCCGCGCGCCATTCATGTAGGCGCGCGAGGACTATCGCCTCCAGATCCCATGGTGGCAATCCGGCTAGGAGGCTCGCAGCCTCGCCCGAGATCGTGCGGAACCCACGGACCATCCTTACGGCTATCACCTTTTGGGGCGCGTTCAGATAATGGGCGGCTCGCCGCCTCAAGGAACGCGCAGTGATAATGCCCTGCGTCCATGTCTATAACGTTCTCACTGCTGGACAAAGGAATCCTCTCTGTGAAAGGGCGTGAGCCATAACGCCATCAGCTACAAATAAATAAAATTGCAGGGTCTGTTTCTAAATTCAAAATAACAGCATTTTACTAAATGCTTATCACAATTTTATTGTTTTTATTTCGTGTCTGTCTTTTAATTTGTCTGTCTGTTTGTTCCGGCTAGTCTCCGAAACGGCTGGACCGATTTGGACGGGACTTTTACTGGCATATAGCTGAAGTTATAAAGAGTAACTAAAAAAAGGATAAGTGGGTCCGTGCAAAAATACTTCAAATCCCTGAAATTGTTAACAAAATCCGATTCAAATAGGGAAATAATAATTTTATAATAATTACACCCGATCGAAGGTCGCGGGAAACAGCTAGTCCGGTATGAATTTCCACGAAATTCAATCTTTTTCACACACCAGACTGCTGCCCTTGCCTCCACGACGGCAATAAATACCTTCGACAGGAACAAAAACCGAGTACGAGTAGTTTTATACCTCACTTATGAATAATTCTAGATTCCAACCGTTAAAACGTTCCTAAATGTCTTTTTCGTGGCATCTTCACCGCTATTCCATAGTCATACGGTTCCCAGGCCGTTACATCCAGGTATTCACAGCTATTAACAGCTATTATGCAAGCAGAAACCAAGTCAGTCACATCACTATCGAGGTTCGAACAAAGTCAAGTGTTCCCTCACAAGCGTTTTCCCGTTGCATTCATTGCTACGATCAACGATTCACCTATTTCGTCTAATGTTTTTATGCAACGCGATTTGTGCATAAACTTGTACATTATCGGTACTTATGCATTCTTAACATGATTTTTAAATCGTTTCAGATTATATATGACATTTGAATTGCTGATTTGGGCTTTGATATTGTTCTGCTTTAAAGTTTTAACATTAATGTATAAATTCCTAAAGTGTTTTTTTTTTATGTGGAAGCCAAAGGCGTGTCTTTGAATTACAAAAAATTACTTTGTTTAGAAGTATTTCCTTCTAAATAAGGCGTCGATTTAGTTTATGACTTTCAGACTTGTACATTTTAAGCAATACGAATATAATTGATCAATCTATTCAATTATCAATTGTAACACTTACGTATTGGCATTTGGCTATTAGGAGTTATGGGTCCTAACAACGCTTTATCAAACCCTTCAAGAACACCACTCATAAGGATAACACAGCTCCAAAAACCTTTTCCCATACCAGCACTTTCTCTCAATGCCAACAAAATGTATATAAAATGACCTACACAATTTTGCATCGCACATTTGTCACACAACATAATCTCGTGTATCTGGCAGTCGGCGCACGCGCACGTCAACATGCATGCCACGCACGCATCGGATAGCATCGCGAACATTGGTCCCTCGTGTTTACAAGGATTAGCTTTATCAATATATCCCTATTTATTTTATATCGTTTTGCAGATTTCTGTAGATACCGACTGTTTTCTACCAATCTTCGTGTATTGGCCCACAACTTCGCACTTGCACGGCGACGACGCCGATATTCTGTCAAAATACTACACGTTAGAGTACTTAAGTACTTGATCAGTATTTTGACAGAATATAAATGGCAGCAAAATAATAACAGTGGATATAATAGCAGTGATAGCCTAGTGGTGTGACCGTTGGACTGCCAAGTCATAGGTCTCGAGTACGATCCCAAGACTGCGTTCTCGGAATCATCTGCGTATTGTATGAAAACATCGTCAGGAAACCAGCATGCCTGAGAGATATTTTTCGAAGGCATAAAATGCCAAGTCAGAGAGCCATGGGCGACATAAAAACTCTGACACCAAATTAGGCACTAACCACACGATAAAGTAAGATTGAAATCTCTTCTCTCATGATGAAGCTTCTGTAACCTTTTCATCTAGAAACAGTAAAAAGCCCCTCGAGCTACCTTCTTGATTAGAAACTGATCCAATTTCGCTTTCCAAACCAATTCTTTTGTTCGAGTATAGATTGACTTGATAACTTTGTCAAATTCACGTCAGTCAAAAGTCACTCTTAATTATTGGTTAAGAAATAATTTGGAAATTACATGGTGTTGTAGCTTAATCATTCCGAAAAGCTTTTCATCGGGTAACCCCAATCATACAAAATCTTCTGACTACGTAAAAGCTTTCCACGTAGAAATGTTGGCGTGAGAATAATATCACGCATGATATTAGCATGTTTAACTATGGAGACGGATGTTATTCGCGGTCATCATTTTAATTACGAAACCTATGATGGGAAATTTCTTTAAATATTTGTGACTAAAATAGACACACGTGAAATATGCTATTTCGTAAACAAAGCAAACTATAATATTAGCAATTAAGTACATTGTTAGATTCTATAATAACAAAGACACATTTAAATATTCATGAAGGTTTGTTAACTTCAAATCAAGGTTTATCGTCTTAAATTATGATCGTTAAATCGGTCGAAATTACATATAAAATTATTAGAATCTTCCGCATTCCTTCACAAAGCCGCAATTAGGGAATTGCGTCGTGAACGTGATCAACTTTCGAATATTTCGGTAGAGGTTCCAAATTCCGTTTCCATTGCCATTTTTGGTCCTTATGCTGTTAAATGTCGTATTTCAAAAGCAGTTTAGATGAAATCGTATGGCGTTCGTACGTCACGGTACCTGACGGCTGTTCGGGTCACTGCCCCTGAACTCGTCTGCATTTCCTCTATTTACTGGTTTACTGGTGTACTAACCTCATGTTCTGGCTTATTTAGGGCGTGAATTGAATGAATATGCATTGTTTAAGTCAACGTGTACGATAAGTAGGCTCATTGAAGAGAAGAATATGTATTTATGCAGACGGTTAATTCCGCTACAGACTGTGATATAATCTTTGACTACCACACCAGAATTTAGTCATAGTCTGTCAGAAACCTTCAGAAGCAGCTAAAGGATTTGTTTATTCGGTGATTTCCTTAAACTAGATCCGAACAACGTCATTACAACATAACGCCTGTAATCCCCGATGGATTAGGCAGAGGGATTCTTAATAGTACACCCACATCTCGCCAGTTATGTTTTAAGTCCCATGTAATAGGGGCGATTCTATTGCTATCAACCGGGCACAAATCCAGACTCCGTGGTCGCTACTGAGAAATTCCTGATGGAAAAACCCAATAATATTTTTCTCGACGCAGATCCTCACAGTAAGACGAAATTGCTAAAGAAAATTAAATGATTATGTCATGTACAATAGTTCACTCGTCTAATGTTAGAGATATTATCTCAAAGAGAGCGGTTGCGTTTCCCAGCAATTTTTGTCCTATTATTTAATCAAATCATTTGAAACGTAACATGTGAAATGTCATCACGAACTATACTTTGAACACATTATCATCTCATTAACTTGTTCTGGCGTCTACGATCGTGTGCGAAATAACCCATCTGCTAGTGGTGAAACCTGCGCGCACCGACCTTTGACACAAAATCCAAGATGGCTGCCGAGCTGTCAAACTAAATACTCTTACTTTCCTTATCCGTTAACGAATCATATTTTACCGCTTCGTAGCACCTTTTGAAGATTCATTGTGCCTTTGATTCACAGATACAATTGTGAATTCATTTTAAAAGAATTAACACTTTTTGTTGCTCGAAAACGACTGACTACCGGGGCGGCTGTATCATTGATTGTGTAATTCACACTTCAAACGTCTTCCTTTTCTATGGCATTGTCTATGAAATATCTATACAAATGTAACTTTCGGTGATACTAAACCTAATAAGCATTTCTAATAATTCGCAAATAATGAATCAGTTCCGGATAATGTCGGTTAAGATATGGCGCGTTATTTGAGTCCATAAACGATAAGTAGCCGTGCAAATCTGGTGTCGTATTCATACAAGAATTATTTGGACTTTGAAATTCCGCCGATGTATTTATTGACCTAACATGACATTACATGGAAACTAGTATGGAAGTTACGTGATTTTATTGTGTTAGTTGCGTGGACTATAAAATGGTTCATTTATCATGAGCAACCTCGATTTGCCGAGAGCAGTCAAGCCATAGAATTTCTACATTACAGTTTCCTTATGCGTTCGTTCGTTCGTCTCTTATGATTGATAACTGAAGTTTTCTGTTGAGTTTTTTACCGATTCAAGTTGTCCGTTTAAGTTATGACTTGAGTGAGGTGTTTCTTATGAATCAGTGAAGGACCTGTTTGTTGTTTTTATGGGTTTGTTTTATTCATTAGTTGTCGTTCCCCGAACATTCTTGTTCAGTATTTTTAGACTCGACTCATGAATTTTAATTTAACGATTTTTAGGTAGCAGATATTTGTTAAATCTAATTGAATTAAAAAGCTCGGGCTCCCGTTGCGTAGTGTAAGAGTAGCTGAGAGTTCTAGCTTTATCTTTCAATAAAGATAATGGGGTACAGAGGTTTATGAGTTCAATGAAACGGATTTTATGGTCAGGTTAGGTGTAATAAGCAGTAAATCTAACAATTTTATCTGGCAATTCATCTAGGAAAACAAAGAGCTAATCATAGGTACATAAGTGGCTTAGTTAAGGTGTGCAAAGGTAAAGGAGGTGTTTTCCAAAAACTGGACTGTTCCTTCAAAGAGCTTCCTGTGATATCCCAGTAAGAATTTTCTGCCATTTTTTCTATGATTTCAACTTAAATCGCTTTGCCCATATTTACTTAGAGATTTGACGACATGAAGATAAATAAACTTACTCTAACCTACTCAAAGCTTTGTAAACGGGTGAAAAACGTTGAACAGCATCCCACGCGGGTCGTAAGACAAATGAGGTAACGGTGTTTGTAAACAATAGACCAGAAACTTGTCACTGTTTGTACTGCTATGTTCAAACTTCGAATGCCAGGTGGTTCAGGTTTTATCAGCCAGCATTACGATGCATTGTCTGTGCATAGAATTTTCAAATAAAATAAATGGGATCAGGTTTTGCGGAAATTCATGACGTTAAATTTAATGCAAAATATTTAATTTTAAGTCTTGGATGCAGCACCCTTCGCCTTCCCGCCCGCATAATTATGCACATTTAAGAAGTGTTTTTTTTCCCTCGAAACGTTAATTGACCGTTCTCCTAAAACTAAATATTCTGCATAGCATTACTAATAAATAAATATCCAATGGTCAGGCTTGTGTCCGTCTCATATCTAGCTCATACTCGGATACGCAGTTTCTCAACTCGGGACACGTGACACGAACACCAGATTCATTGCCCAGTGAGGCCAAAGGTTAAGCAGAAGTACTGTCAATACAAGTGACTAGACACTCATGCTGCTAGCCAATTATGTAAGCCAATCCGGTTGCTGCATTTCTGTGCATTGGCCAATCCGAGCCTTCTTACGGTGTATATGTCTGCCTCATTATCTTTCGTATTCACTGAAGCATACTATTTGCTTACTGCGGTTTGTAGAAATTGTAGACTCAGTGTTCCAGCCATTTCTTATCGAAAATCGCGAAGATATACTGTTACTTTAACTATAACCGTGTGAGTTAAAGTCCTAGTATAATTTTATACGATACTACCGGAACAAAACACTTTCAGTGTCTGTTAGGCCATTAAAGAAGTGGGACTCACTTTCTATATTGCATTAGCGTTAGTCTTGCCTGATAAACTTCGTAAGCTGTTTATCATATACAAGCATCGCCTATACTCGTACATAAGTACGCGGCAATAAGATGCGTATATTGGACAGTCGATGTTCCACTTTCCGAAGAAGGTACATAGCTATTGACTTCGACATTTGGGAACCACTCTCAAAGGTCTATTCAAGAAGTTCTCAGAACACTGTTCGACAAAGTTCACATAATCGATGACAGATCATAAACTTGGTAGAATTAATGATGCTTCGTCACCATTTCTGAATCAACCTAACACTCACCAAAATTGGCAAAACGACACACCGATTTATTATTACTTATTTGAAACACCATTTACCATGTTTGGTGTTTATGGCTTTACTGAAGAAAAGTAGGCGGACAGTTAACTTTGCAGACGGAAGTATGACAATAAGAATGACAATTACTAATTTGCATAAAATGAAGAAATGTCAGATGTACCTACTTATGAAGATAAAAGTGCGTGGACCGCCACATCTGGGTCAGACGAATGTGTGGTTAAAATATCAAGCCAGGAGACAAAATTTACATAAAAGTGAAAAAAGGTTTTCTTACTAATGAATTTGCGCTTTTTCTTGAAACCTAGGAAAATGAGAATTGAAGACCAGGTACAACTGAAGACACTGACGGTCGACCACTTTTCATTCTTATGCCCTGAGTAATAAGGTTAAAAAATATTCGACCGTCAAGAAGCGCGGTAGTACCTACTGAATCATCTCAAAATTCTCGGTAACGATGACACATCATAGGCGGTCCAAAATAACTACCTACCTATAATACCCATACATGATTCTTAATAAGCTATTCTAGGTAAAGTTACTATAAAATCTAGAATAAAATGCTTCTACACCATAAAACCGATCTAATAGGAGCCGTTCGTTATCACTTCGTGTTGTATAAATAACTTTAACAAGTACGCTGCGTTCACATACCAGACACTTGACCGGCAAACCCTAGAGCCTGTTGTCTATGCTATTGTGAACTATCTGGAAGTAGGACTCGCTTTCTACCTTGTGTTCATGCGTTTTCGCTAGTTGATAATAATCTCTATCTGTTGTTAGAGAGAAGATTGGGTATTTCAACCGAAACTCAAATGATTGGCGATGATTTTGATAACATTAACTAACTAAACGAGTATACCTATATGTATAAAATCTTATGATCGCAACCAATAATCCAATGGTTGATCATCCTTTGACCAGGTCTGAAGTAGAGGAATAGACAACCGATGTAAAAAACATGTTGGCAACATAAATCATGTCATAGACAAGTTGTTATGACACGTAATTAATATCGAACGAATTCTAGGAAACTATAAACTAACTTTTGAACTAGCTCCGCTCATACCAGTTACACTATAGAGCGTGATTATTAAATCTATTAGACTACTAAAATACTATCTATTATTATCATCAAGATTTACCATTCCCGACTTCTGAATTCATTACGAAACTAATAACCATATTGACATTGCGAAACTGTGTTGATTTACTTGGCGTGCTTCATTTGTTCATAAACGAACTATCTGATACCCAAGTTGTTAGGCAGTTAGGAATGTTCTGGAACAAGCAGTAAAATCAATAGAATAATGGCTCCTGTCGTTTTCTAAACGATACATTATTAATATTTCCTGCATGTACTTTATCTTGCTTGATAATGTAACAAAACCTACCTAATAAGGGGTTAGGAAGCTGGTAGATAGTTGATAGATAAACATTTAGACCAAATAGTTTACATGTGCTTGAAAATTTATTGTTCTAAAATATATCGGATAGGAAATAAATGTACTTGACTCCTGTAACGGTAGGTTACACTTTATACCGTTGAATGTAGAGTTGAGATGAAGAGGAAAGTGTCCCATGTAAAGACGATGTAAATACAAATTCAATGGCCGTTGCACATTAGTATGGAGTTACCGCCATTAAAAAGCGTGTCCAATTAGCAGAAACCGACTAACCTTTAACATCGGATGCTATTAAAGATGTGCCGGATCGTTAAAAATGTGTGGATGTCAACATCAAGCAATTTTCCAATCGTTTTAATAGCTCCGAGTCATCTGTAAAAACTGACCACAGTGCATATACGAGTCGCTAATGAAGGCGATGAAGGTACTGTATTCACGACCACATCCAAAGATCGAGCTTCTTCTAATTTTAGCTCACTAATCAAAGTGTAAACATGCTGTAATATATTATCTGTGTTTGACAAGAACATGGCTGGTAAAGGTCTTGATTTTCTATGTGCGGAAAGCTAGCCCGCGGCGAAGCTGGCGGGGCAGTAATTAAAAGGACCGAAGTATGTACTACACCTACACCGTATAGGGAACTTTAAGTTATGGGAGTCATAGGTAGTACCTTCGTTTATTGCAATTTAACATCAGATGGTTGCGCAGTGAGAAAATGGTTATAAAACTGTCGGTGACGAAATCTTAAAAGAGTTGTTGGTGTGTAAATTAAAACATGTCGTTGCGGAAAAGCAGCTTTTAAATGAAAGAAAAGGAGTCGATGATAGCGTGACGGGTAACAGGGGGGAACGGAAGAAAATAAACGTGTTGCCGACCCCAAGTAACATGGGACAGGGGCAGGAAGTATATTGTATCATCTGCCTAGCCTTTTACCAACTATGTTGGAGTCAGCTTCCAGTCTAAGTATTTTACATGGAGCGACTGCTTATCTGACCTCCACAACCCAGTTAGTACTGGCTTGTATTATACCCTTTGGTAAGACAGGTTATCAGACTTTTTTAGACCACTGATTACCTGTAACGACTGTCAAAGATCTACAAATGACAGCCGGGACCAACGGCTTAACGTGCTTTCCGAGGCACAGAGGAAACTCAGTATGAAATGTATGGTCATCAATCTATCTTAGTATTGACTCCTCTACTAGTTCGTGGCTAAATAATAGCAGCCGTGTTATTATTTAGCCACGCTAGAGAGGAGGAGTGTAGTAGATGTGAACGAGACGTTGATTATGTCCCGAAAAACAATTGAATATTCAGTCTTCCATACAACCTTTGTAACCAATTATTCAAATGAAGATATTTGTTCGATCTTCATTGTCAACTCGGCATGCAAATTAGAAATAACATATTAAAAACACTTGGTGGGCACGAATTTTGTTTATAATCAAGTGTCATTCAGTGGAATCTGATCTTGACACTTCTCGGAAATATAAAATTGCGTCATTATTATTTTAAGTTCTGTTGCAATAGGTTAACAGATGCTTCTCCAAATGTTAATGATTATAATTGTTAATTTTTGAATTATTAAATAATAATCAAAAACTTAAAAATATAATAGTATGAAATGGAACGCAACAGATAGGTGTATTTCATAATGTTGGTACCCATGCAACATAACTATCTTGCTTCAAGCCGCAAGGGACCTCTAATTTAAAAGGCTAGACAGGTTTAAAAATAAAGAAAGCTTTTTCAATATGCAAGTCTTATTTCTGTCTAAGTTTAAGTGTAAAAAATTCTAAGTAAAACTCACTTAGCTAGCTCGTTAAGCATCACGTTGGGTGTAAAACAAGTGACTCGCTAGAGGCAAATACTTGGGTAGATTACTGCGATGTTTAAACTGTACCTACTCTAGGGGTGTGTGCAATACATGGTGTCATTTATTCATAAGGATTCTCTGGCAGTGAGCATCCTATAATATTGCAGAAGGCTGTGGGACGAATGCCAGATCAGCTGCGAACAACAAATTTAATTGAACCTCAGAAACTGCTTATATTACAATTTTAGTAAGTTAAAGAAGTATGTCTGGAACAGGCCGTAGATTGTCTCATTTTACCTTCACTATTGGATTGACAGAAGCATTCAAATAAGTAGTTTAACTTCTTGATGATTAGCAGCTGTTCTAAACACGTGATGCCATATTTCTGGATATCTGAAACTCTCAGAATAAACACAAAAATATCGTCTTTCGACACAACTAGTAGCGTAATCAAATACATATTTTTATACAAATGTCCGGTGATCAAGAAGCAAAAAGTCACGCAATGGAAACATTAGGTACGCAATCGCATCGTTAGAGAGTATTTGTAAAACTATTGCAACTGCACTTGCTTGCCGGTATATCATATTTAAAATGATGATAGAAACTTGAGCAATCTAGGCGATAGAAAATAAATCAAAATAAGAAATAAGAACATGTATATCTAAAAAAGAAATAGTAACAGTGTTTATTGAAATACATACTTTATCCGGATGTAGTGACTCAAATCTAATCCGGATGCGCAAATATAAAGTAGATTTGGAACCGATAAAGTTTTGGTTGATCTAATGCTCGCAAGCGCTCCTGAGTTCCTGAGAGGAGCAAGAGGTCCTGAGTTCGAATTCCAGGTCGGGAAAAGTGTTGTAGTTGCGGCCACGTCATAGAGTCTGGACTTGTGCTCGGTTGATGACAATAGACTTGCCCCTATTATACAGGACTTAAACAAAAATTGCGAAACGTGGGAGTACTATTAGGTACTCCTTTGCCTAACTCTTCGTGGAGTACAAGGCGTGATGTTATCAGAAAAATCCCCTGAAACAAGCGAGCAATTAGTGGAAGGACCATAGTATTAAAAGCGCAAATGATGATATCAGTCTCATTTTCTAGAGCTTAAAGGGGTTTTAGCAACGCGTTTTCGCCCAAGTTAAGATTTAAAGTCGCTGCAAAACCTGATACAATAAATAACTTTGGCTTCAGCCAACTAATTTCTTGACAACCTTAAATAAAAACAAGCAGCCCTAAATTGGTGCAAGAAGCGTGTGATTTACAACGAGACACGCCACAGGCGACAGAGTTCCTAAGAAGATCTACAGATTGCACCGCACCGTAGACCGCAATACACATAGGGTTCCCAATTCTATAAAAAGGGTTGGAAGATAGGAATATCCGGAATTTTGATGAAAAATGTATTTCCTTTCAATCGTGCTGTATATTATGAGTTTATTTTTTTATTTTTGCATAGTTATATCAGTAATAGAGAAAGATTTGTTGCAGAATATTGCCGGGTGCTTAAAAAATAAATCACATAAAACAACTCGCATTATAATCATGTACATACATAAACTGTATACAATCAAAGATACCGTCGATTCCTATGTCAATATAACATAAAATATTTTTTATTCTACTGAGGATTTCTATTCTTTTTTTTTGTATATTCCGGACGTTTTAGAATACCCTCCTTATCTCGGACACTGAGCTTAAATTCCGGACATATGGCAACCCTAAATACACAATACATTTAGCTCTACCTCTATTTGCCTAATACAGCATGAGAACCGTGCTAAAGTCGAAAATTTCAAACAGTAATTGGCGATTGTTTAGCTCATTCACTTCATTCCAATTCAATTTAGTGATATTTATAGCGTTTAAGTGACCATACAACGGTCAAAAGTCACTCGCTCGGATACCAATATTATGTATCTGGTTGTTTCGAAACGTTTGCACAATTTGCTCATTATTTGGTTGTTAGACTCTTTTGCCTCTAACCTATAATCTTCTGCACTGTGTTACTTGTTTCTCGTAAAACGTTCCAAGTGACTAGCAAGCACTCTTTGAGATTTCAAAAGTTTCGTTGCGTGCGGTTATGATTGTCAAGTACATATTTGTAAAGTTGAGAGGTCTCTAAGTAATTATTTCAGTAATACTATATGTCCGTATTTAAGTGAGAGTTAATAGTTAAAAGGTCAATATTTAGCAATGACTAATTATATTTTTGAAAGGTTTGCAATTTAATTTGGTCATGTAATATTTATCGAGATCGTAAACGAGGCTTAAGGATCTCCTTGGCTCCGTAGCAACATCAAAGCGATTCTTCATAGACTACGCACATAAAATCTTCTGACCTCAACGTTTGCATTAACCTTACGTGATCAGACATCCGACTTGGATCATCCGAGTTGAAACGAAGATAGCCGAAGTACTCATAACATTTCCGAGCTATCTCCAAGCAACGGAATACCTATGTATTAGCTACTTGAGTACTTAGATACTATCTCCGTGCTCGTTGTGAAAGTTCTCTATTTACCTATGATAAATAGGTTACCATGGTGCTCGCAGGCGGACCACTTGTCACCTACTTGTACATAGCCCTTTACTTTTTAAAGTGACTTCGCACAATTCTTAGAACGTTACATCTTCTTTGAAATGTAAAACCTTTGTTCGAAGCAAAAAGGTTTAAGACCACCTACTAATTATTGGCTAAAGCAGCGCCGCCCGCTTTGACTTAAACATTACTGTATATTGCGAATGTTGAATACATGGATGTAAAATTTCAAATTTGAATGTTTCTCACACATTCACACTGTCTAGTGCTTTTCTCCTTTAGAATCAAAATCCAAGGACCTGGTGGGTGTCCAGTTTAGCTTGGCACTTTTAGCGGCTTTCCTTTCAAAGGTAAATTCTAACAGTGTATAGAATTTTCTATTTTGCCACCTGTCATGTTATTCTTGGCACCGTAACGTATCAACTTTCATATTATTTGACAGCTCGTATCTCCCGTTTAGATCTTACTTGGAGACTTTACTTCTCTTTATTAACAAAGTCTTTCCAATCTACTTCAGCTTACGGATGAGATAAAATCAATGATAAAACTTGGTAGTAAGTGCATTGGAAGAAATGCTTTTCCGTCTAGAATATTAATGGCAACATTAAATGGATAGGGACAGTCTCGCTGCTTTACTTCATAACAAAGTTGCTTCGATACAAAACTGTTTGTGTCTTACCTATTCTAAACAAACTACTCGTGTTTAATCCTTTAAGGCTGAATTTCAGAGGTATTATTGTAAATTCAAGGCCCCCTTTTGCTAATATAAACAACACCCTGTTCAATGAGTGGAAAGAGTAATATGAGACCATTGCTTCGTAAACACCACTGCACCGTAATTGAAGGGTTTCTTTTGCCTTTACTATACTTGTGCCAACTTATATATTCGTCAGAAATTGCTATAATTTCTTGTATAGGTAATGTCGGTTACTTTTCCATGTTTGAACTCCACCAAGTATTTTGATATGAATAGATTATAGTAATCATTATTTCTCTAAAGTCCGATGGTTTATTCAAATGCGTTTAAGCTCCAACTAGTACCATTTCTTTGACAACAAGATAGCCTGCCAAGCTTAAGTCTCAATCCTTGTTTACAGGGATTAAAGGATGTCGCATTTTATGTAGTTTACGTGCAAAACTCCCACTTTTGACCCTCACAAATGCAGGCAATTCACTGAATATGTAAATTTTAATGTCCATTGCACCTTTTGTCAACTAACGAGGTGTTCAATCGTTTCTTAATGCGAGATAAAATGGACTATGGGCGTAAATAGTCGTTTCTGTTTAACATATTGATATTAAATCTATAGCTTGAACAGTCGTATCGTTAGGGAGAAGGCTAATAAGGCCTAGTCTTCTGATGGGATTTAATGCAGAAACTTTCAAAAGAAATTGTGCGGAATTTTTGGGTGACGCTGATTTTTCTGCCTCATCTCGGTTATGCTGCCGAAATAGGGATGTATGCAAGCTGTTTCTTTCTGCTGAAACAAAACCCTAAACCTTCATATTTATATCTGTAAACAAACCTCACGAAGTAAACCAAGTAATTCTAACATAAAGAGCGTTTAAATCTTACCTAAAGAACTCAGAAATCTTACCTCTTTCTTCAATATAATCTGTACTGACTGCTTGATTAACAGATACGACGAAGCTACAAAAGGTTTATTATAGATTACTACCGCTTGAATTGCTTTGCGAACAACATAGTGCTATAAACACTTATTGGCAATATCCTTTAACCAAAAACCAGTATAACTGGACTAGTCACGGACGAGGCTTAAGATCCCGTTAGGAGAGTAAATCACATTAATGCTTTCCTACGCGTTGTACCCGTCATAGTGTGGCAGAGTTACATGTGGATAATTACGTGTATAATCCATTTCCGATGGTATACTAGCGCATTCCGTATTAAAATAGGTTTAAACCAGCATCAGTGTAAACATTGCACTAGAAGATCCTGCTGATTTATAATAAGATTCTGAAATTGCTGTCGTTTCCACAAATTTACGAACATGAAAGGATTATCCACCTAAGCATTGATTTCCAAGTTCAATAAACCAAATAAGTTCACAAAATAAATCTCACATCAAACGGTATCTTAAACACGACAACTTAGAAACAGCCACAGCATAATCAGATAATAGCGTACAAAATTCCTTTTGTAGAAGCAATAAAGAATCCTAATCTCCAAATGAAATACGCAACTAAATCAAAACGTATCAGCTGAAGACAAAGTCGCAGCAGGTGAACATGGCTGACGACAACAGAGGTAGAACACAGGATTCTGTGAGCGTCGTTCGTTCTATCACATAAATTATAAGCGTGCTCCCATACGGTGCGGTTGCGCTTGCGATGGGTGTTCAAGGCATGAGCTGAGAGAGATTTAACTTGGTATTTTGGTGCGTGCAAACACGCTGCCGCTATTGTCGTATAGTATTGCATGATTGATTTGGCGCTTGATTGACATTAAAAGGATGGCGTTATTTTGTTAAAATTAGTAAAATTGAAAAAACAAGATAGCGGCGTTCATTATGATTACAAAAAGAAACATGCAGCACTACATGAAATATAATTTTTAAGAAAGAAAGACGCGCGAATAGTAGAGGATTATTACATTGTTTTTGTATTTATTTGTAATAGGGCATGGACATAATATGAGTTATACTAGAACAGAGCTAAAAAAACAGATGTAAAAAGTGACTAAATTATTTCTATTTCAGTAAGTTGTCCTTTTCTGTTATTAAGGGACGTAGTCTGCTGTCTGGTTGAAACCTTAACAGGCACAGGAAACATTATAATGAATTCATCCTCTTATTTCTTTTCAATGAAATCATTGGTATCGTTGACATGTATAACGCATCGTTAAAGGCGCGAACAGCGTTCATTCTCCAACACTAACCCATTAAACGCCATTTAATATTCCACACAAGCAACTGAGATAAATAATCTATCCGCGATAAAAATCGCAATCAATTCGCAATTAATTCCCTTCGCACGTACAAAAAATATATTGGTTACTAATAACAGTAATTCTATCCTAGTTAATTACATTTTTTCGCCACCCACTTGTGCCTTGGGCCATAAATATTGTAACTAATGCACGCCCATTCGCTGTCAAGCTGTACCGGCGGTATATCGGAAGAGGTGTGCAGATACAAACTGGTTGACGTACGCTACGTTATTAATTATAGCCAGTCTGGTGAAGTATTTTCATATAAGCATGGGAATTTAATCTTAAAGTCTGTTAGGAAAAGCTCATTGGATAACGAGATGTGTGAATTAGCTGTTGCTGGTTCGCTTCAATTTGTAGTTAATTTCCTATGCAGTAAACAAGAGTTGGTTAGATGTTTTAAATCTAACCCTATTTCTTCTTCGTCTCTTCTTTCTCCACATTTTGTCCTTAGATCAGTCACCCTATAGAAATAACCAGTAAATAAATTAGGGTTATTTTGTTACATACAATTCGGCTGTCAACTAAATGTTTTGCATGCGCGTGTGAGCTGATTCCGACATTTGTTACTAGTCGGAATATGTCTTGTGTGCTTCCATTCTTATTATAATACAATTATTATCTTTCACGTCGCTCTATTTCCGACAAGGGGTCTGTTAAGTCCGAACGAAACTTTGTAACATGTAGTTTCATCTGAGCACTATTACAGCTGTCCACCTGGTTGTAGGTCGAACAAGTTTGATCGATAGTTCTGTATCAACACAATCGACTGGACTGTTATTCCGTTTTGTCTACACAGTTGCATATTGACACAGTAAACACTCGCCGATCACATCGATTTACGAACCCTTATTCTAATGAGTGCAAGTCACTCGATTTAATCACTAAGTTACGATAGTAGTTCATTCGTAATTTGTAGTGGGACATATTTAGACCGCGCTGTCTCATTGTTGGGCTAAGCTCCTTTGAGGGTGAGGCTTCGCCGGGTCTCGACAATTCTGGCTTTATTGAACTCGTCGAAAATCGAGTGCATATTTCCAACTGCTCGGTCTATTTCATTGGCGTTACTAATACTTAGTATCACAATACCTGGTAATCTAATATCTTCGACTCCATTGCGTAGACTTAATATTCGTATTAATCTTACAAAACTACGCAAAATTCTCGTTCTGGGAATAGTTTCACTATGATTGCCCAATTTGAACTAGTGACCTTTCACTCGTAAATCCACACCCCTATCTCTGGGCTATGTGTCTATCGGTTAAATGTAAATATCTTAAAGGCATTTTAAGCGACCTGACTTGACATGCACGACAGATTTGTAAAATGGCACGGAAAATGGTTCCAAATATCACGCACTTATCCGCCTATTTGTAAGCGAAACAATAGAGGAACGAAGGCGACGTAAAGATAATGTTGGATACAAAGTTGAATACTAAAGGAGAACTTGTAGTGGTGTTTAGAATAGATAAGCTACGTATATATTCTGTTCTGAAAGATACAGAAGAGTATTCAGGTGAAAACTGTAAGACAGTTATATAGTAAACGCCAGATAAACGTGGAATAACGGTCATTGACCCACATACATTTATTGACATACTTAATTCCGAAAACAATAATAATGACATAAAGCTGTCCTGAATCGATATGTATCGTGATCCTTTCCTTTTTTTAGTCATGAAAAACAATTCATAATTTATTGTCCGCGTACCTACGCAGAGAAATTAAGGAAAGGGCAATGAACTTTATTCCACGTTTATCTGGCGCTTACTATAGCTAAGCTGAGGTGGGGTCGACACTACTACATGCATTTCTGTCAACACAAAAATTGTGTCAGATTCAAATGTCATGTTTTATATAGGTAAATTAAAACGAAATTTAACAGTTTCAGTACGGAACTCTACAAACTTTATAAGATTCTTCAACATAATAATTTAGTTCAAATGTATGAAAAGCGCAATAAGTGATTTGCAATTTCTTAAATCCCGGGATTTAATCGTCATGTTTATGCTTCCGGGATTAAAGATTTTATTTTAGACGAGGTATTATAAACTCTATGTTACTTACTTCCTCGAACTTTAGGTAAATATATTCTACTTATTCCGATCTCTAGTTATGATGATAATCGTTTTCGAACAAAGCCGAAGTGTGCACTAGAGTTTCGTAAAACAAAAGAAAAATAAGTAACAAACCTGCCAGTGTGTCTGACTTTGTATTTATTGGACTTGTAAAGTTAGCATCATAGGTAAACGAACTCATTATACTGCAATGCAAAGATATATGGCGCTTTGCCAATATTCGCATGACCTTTGGTTCTCTATTTGGTAGATGGTAAGCTATTCAAGAAGTTATGAGAGTATCTCGGCGTTTTATTTCTTAATTTTGATAGGTTGATCAGACACTGTTTTAAGCTTTCACGGTTTATAACTGAACTTACACTATCACTTACGGCATATATTTATTATTGGGTGGAATCCAGTGTTGGGTATGCTCAAAAGTAACAGCAGGCGTCGGGATCAGGACTCCACAAAACCTAGCGATATTGTGAGTGTGTGTTGCCGTGACTTTGTACCGAGTTCCAGTAGTGCGCGTAGCAAAAGACAAAGAAAGAGGGTAGACAGATTTGTCTGCTCCTAACAAGTTTTTACCATCCACCCGCATTCTCCAGTCTTCTCGTGATCATGGCGCTTGAAATATCGGGAGCTCAATATAAACATTTATCGCGGAAGATATCCCGTAAGTGATAGTGTAAGTTCAGGTTGATCAGATACTGATATTACACAGATTCCGTTATTATTAGGGATCGGAATAGGTAGTGCTATTTTAGGTCATTGAACCTGAATGATAATGTTAATATGGACATGCCCTGGGATTCCCGGAAATATTTTTCTGAATGTCGATATACTAGATGAAGTTACAAGTTTTAGTTGACAGTCCCACTCTGGGAAAAGATTTCTGACCTCTCCGAATGACTTTCAGTTATTTTTCGATCCAAGACTAAAGTGGACCTCTGGTTTTGTTTAGCTCATCCTGCCATCGTCTGCCGCGTCGCCTTCTGGCAGTGTCAGGGCTCCACATAGTGGCTATTTTGGCCTACAGCTCATTGGGTATACGGCAGCGTGGCCGACCGAGTCCCACTCCAGCTTAGCGGCATTTTGACCAACGTCAATGATTTGAGTTGATCAGATAGTTTAATTTATTTAAACTCTGCTGGCAGGTTCGGTGTTAGCGGAAGCTTTAATATTATAAATATCAAGAACATTCAGTTTAATAGTAAATATTTCCCTCGCTTTAGTTTATGTCTTGTTTAAATAATCTAGAATCTCAAATATCAGTTACAGAGATCCGACATTTACAGAATTTGTAGGTACAGGGTGCAGTTTTGCTTGTGACCTATCAATTCCTTGCTTGATAAGCTCAAGCTGCCAATATAATTCATTGTTAAAATACAAAATACTCCGTATAATATGACATAGTATTGAAGCAGTGAAGGCATAAAATTATTCCTTACCGTGTTTATTTGATCAGGTTTTAAAAGAACTGCGAATGGTCAATGGCGTCGCGTCGCCTGGTGTTTAAATACCCCATTATGTATGCGGTGTCACGCACTTCCCTTACAAAATGTACAAGAATCAAAAGCGGTAACTACAGAAGATGCGGCTTCCATAAATCATTGTAATATGACAGCAATGATAATGTGGCGAGATTTTTTTTTAAATTATGCTTAGGGTTGACACAATAAAAATAAAAATTTGTCAGATACGAGGAATTAAAATGAAAATAACATTTCACAGAGTTTCTGGATGTAATAATATCAGGACTCGCATCATTTAATTACTCCTGATATGATCACAGAAAAGCTAAAACAACGGCAAAGTTATTAATTTTTGCAGTTCAACAACACTCACTGTTTCTTCTGTATTTGGAATTTTCTTCAAACTCTTTCAGATTGTGATTGAGAGTGTGTTTAGTGATTGGGGTACTTTAAGGATTACTTAATCAAAATTGAACCTAAAACATGATATTTTTTTTTGTATATATATAATGTTTAAATATAGAATTTTTGCCTGGATTCGTTGAAATAGAACCCAATAAAATTTGAGTTAACTTGTCATTACTAAACGTCTCAGAATCCAATGTAGGTAATTGCTTCGTGCAAATACGACCTAATTTCCTGTAGCTGTAATTTAAACAAATAGTAATTAGAGCTTTACAAATGTTATACCTGTCTATGTTGTCTATGTTGGCTTAAGGTCTAAGGTTGCGTGAAAATCATAAAATAAATAACAGTAATGAAACCGTGATAGCATGTTCTATAGGACTTTAATCGGTTGTACAAAATGTATGTATTCGAGCAGTAGACGACCGTATTTATTACCATTTTTATGACCGATCACGCTATACAAAATACTGTTATTCTGAATAATGTGGCTCTTCAGTATGGAATGCGTGTTGGTTGTTCTAAACTCGTTGTAATTGATAATCAGGGACCGCGCGTAGGGTTACAATACCAACCATTATTTATGTATGGTAATTTGTAATGTTTGGACCAACAAGTGCCGTTGCAGATAGGGGTTTTGTGCCCTTACCTTCTCCTACTTCCTACTTACATTCACTAACCTTGATAGAGGACTTCCTTCATATACCATTTTGCAATTAAACAGCATAAAAGTGCCTCCATCAGTTATTTGGCAAACGTATACGTGACTAGATGATGATAGAGTTTGTGGGTTAAGGATGATGGTCTTGTTAATACCCCTGTTCGTAATGAATTTGTAAAGGACACTTGGAATAATAAAAGGGCGAAAACATTAAATCGAAACAATAACTATGTCCCCAATACATTTTTAACCGACGTATGTAGGACTGGTATCAGTAATAATCACAATATCTTGATCGAATTCCGCAGTAAACCTACTTTACTTTCCCAATCTCATTTTAACTGTATACCGTATCTGAAATGGCAAATTCAATAAGCTATAAACACTTAAAGGTCTTATTAAATCGGTCTTTTAAAGACACACTAGGTTCCATTGAGAGATCGAACGATCACCTGTCCATAAAATTTTTAACTGTTTACTGAATAATGTTATTCATTGTGTCTGAATCTGAAGCATGAGTGAAGACTTATAACAATTGTCAGTAAGTAAAAAAAGTGATAGTAAAAATCGATACAATTTTTCCACTTTTCCTGACTTCCCTTAATGATCTAGATTTGGCTGTTTGCAAAACTATCTGGCAAAGAAGAAGACAAGTAGCTTTGTATGGCATTTTGCAAACGAGCAAATATTCGAAGCGTAATAGGAAATTATCTATAGTCAATTTATTTTTATCGATTAATATGATGGTCCCAAGGAGAAAGTTGTTCGGTTTGATGGTCTATAGTTATACCACATCCTTAAGAGTCTATATAACCTCAGCTCAAATTCTAATTTGGCCCCCACTTCACCGCGCCACCTCACTCTTTTATCGCGATCGGCGCGATCGCACACAGCTCGCGGTGACGCGCGCGGGCACACGAAGTCGAAGCGATTTTGTTAGAGTAAACTACACTATTATCGGACGAGTACTAAGTACTTAATAAAATTATCAATCATTATTTAATATTAACTTGTCATTATATGAACATAAAATTGTACATCGCAAAGGACTTCAACCAAAATGGGCTAACCGTGAACAACCCTATTGGGAAAGAAGGAATTCATAAATAATTTAGTAATAATATTTACTGAACATTGGTCCCTATTCGGGAGTGTCAATATAAATAATATTAAAAACGAATAAAAAAGATTTTTAATTGATTTGTATTTGTATGGTGACAGTGGCGTTGAGTTAGGGTTGCCTAAAGAATAAAAACACAGAAAAAATAATATCGATATTTTTGATGTTTCGATTCGAGAGCTTCGAAAAATTCAAATATTTTCCTGGAAGACCAAGCTTTGCTCTGGCCGTTGGAAGGTTCATCACCAGCATCACCATCATCATCTTAACCTTACATGAATAAAAAGATATACTTTACGTAGAACAACATTTTTTTTTTTGAGATGGTAAAATCATCCATTTATTTCTCCCGCTCTAGGGTGGAGCGGAAGGGCGTGTCAGACTTTTACTGACTAGCACTGTTCAAAGAGGAGACTTACCGCCATGATTATAGCATGCCCACGTAGAACAAACGTTGAAAGTCGTTTAGCCTATATCGGGGAAAAATAGTAAGAATCGTTCGTAATTGGTAATTCGTCTTCGTTCGTTTGGGTTTTGTTCGTCGTGGTAGCGGGTATTATTAACACGTGCTTTTCTTGAAGATCCTTATTGGAATGCGGCGTGGTCCATAACCAAAAGAATTACGCAAAACAAAACAGCACAACACGATGGAATCGATTTCAAATCGAGTGTTCGACTGACAGTGCTGAGAACTGGCAACACTGACCCAGACCCGATTGTCAAATTGTCAATGTCAAAATGTCATTCGCTTATCGCTTTGCGTTTGCGCTCTTTTTCGTATCGTATTATGAATATTATTTCGACTTTAGCTATTTTTGACGACTTGTGCTGTTCAAAATGGATTCTGATGATTTTCTAAACGACGACCCCGGCTCACTCTCGGACTCAGTACCCGCTTCAAACGTTAACCCTAGCATTTGTCCGAATAATGAACCCGCTTTACATGGACTTATTTATATTATTTGACCAATTTGATACAAAACTTCTTATATATATGTTTTCTTCCTACTGTAAGCCACTCAATAAAATCAATAATGGTGCAATATATTTATGTTCATGTTCAAGCCCAATCGCCATACAAAGTGGTTGATGTCCTTTAGTTTCAATGTACCTACTAACGTCAAAATGGAATCACTTACCATGTGTTAGTACAAGTAGTTTACTATATTTGTCTTTAAAATCATGAAAAACAACAAATCGTAAAATATTTCTTGCTCTTACTATGTTATTTTTGTTTTCAAATATCACAGCGACTGTACTATTTTTGCAACAAATACATTGCCCCTTAACCACTACCTAAGTTTGCCGCTAAGTGACTGGACAAGCAATGTAAACATCACAAAACGATACTTTATTAAGTGGATGCATCGCAGCCGTGGCGTCATGCAGCAAGTTAGTGATGTGCTTGTGCAGATCGACTAACGTAGGCTATCGATCGATCGATAGGATTAGATCTCTTTGATAATATTACGTTTTACCAATTTGAGCAGTTCCCATTGAATAATGACATAAATTATTTCTTATCAAATCTGTCATGGAAAAATATATGAATTTAAGAGTACACTATTTGACAAAATGTGCCACCCCAGTCAAAGCGGCAAGTGCTGCACAAATACTTCCACTTTACAGGTCAGTGATTAAACACCATAGCAGGGTTCAACAATACCTACTGTTTCAATTTCAATACGCTATGACAGCTTAAACCAACGTAACCGGATTTTTGATTGAGTTAATTTACTTAATAATATTTTTTTTAGCTACATATTGTTTATTTTTATTATAATATTTTCTGGACATGCAGTTTATTATTTATTTTATTTTGAGGACCCAATCTTTTTTTGTACAATAATAAACGTAAGATTCGATAAATTTCCGATTTAAATCACTAGCGTATATGTAAAATAAATTGCTTTTGCACAGCACAACGATAGCAACCGATGTTTTTGTGTGGGTAAGTTGTACGGTGCATGGTATAATACACGCTGTGATTGATGGGATAAGGTTTATAATTGATCGTGTAGTACGTTCTGTTTTAAGAAATGCGGATGTGTGCTACTACATATGAAGCTATACTTTTCCAGTATAAGCTGACCTCTCATTGTACGGAATGCCTATACAATGTGAGATCAGCATATACTGGAAATGTATAGTTTGATAATTATGTAGCCGTGGGTACGAATAACAGATCAGTTACATTTTTAGGTAGGTAAAATATACTGACGAATTTACCGGAACATCATCTTTATCACCATCGTTTTCAGTACTGTGTAATCGACGTCTTCTAGAAAGATACGTCATTATAATTATTTAGCTAAACTACCAAGGTACGTCAGTAAGTTCATACATTTTATGTATGTGGTAGGTAGCACTACAGTCGGATAAGTAAGTTACAGTTTTGTTTCTTGTAGTTAGATAGGTAGGTACTTTCCGAACATACCTATATTTTTATTAGGTATTTCTAAGCGCTTGGCTGCTGCACTGCGGGTCGCGGGTTCGATTCCCGCACGGAAGAAATATTTTTATAGCCTAACGATAGTTGTGAAGATTTGTGTTTGTAATCGCACCGTCTCCGATTCAGGAGAAATCCTGGAGTGGGACAACATTATAAAAAACAATTACTAAGTACTTACTGTAGATACCTATATTTTGTTGTAATATACATATATTGTCAAAACAAAAACAAAACTATATAGGTAATTTTTATCTTTTTATTTTTTATAAAAGTTGCCCCACACTGGATTTCTCCTGAATCGTGGACGATGCATTTGTGATTGAAACTTACAAACACAAATCTTCACATGCAGAAACACCTGCGACCCGTAGCGCAGCAGCCAATCGCTTAGCCACTGCACCAAACGTGTCGTATGCTGTCTACCTATATGTTTGTATATAAATAGTAGATAGGTGAATAGATTCTTATTTAATTAAGTTTATCATATTTATGTTTGCCTGCTTCTTTACGCCAACCGTTATTTCCCATTGCGCCACACTATAAACCTAAGTACATAAATTTTAATTTTACGTCGTATTGTTGCGTAATGTGTGTTCTGAGCGCAAGCGGCACAGCTCTCCCGTTCGAAAGCCGAAGCGAGACTGAGCGCGGGTGGCGGGCGGCAGAGAACCAACTTCAAGACGCCGATAGTTTAGGTATTTTCTTTTTAAGCTGAAAATAACAGGAATTTAAAAAAAATAACAAACATAAGACCTGCTTTATAGGTAGTTCAGTTAGTATGCCAAGTTTCATGATCTAATTTTATGTATTTTTTGAATACCAGCGGTTTATCGTTCGGTTTGGAGGTAACTTTGGAATTTTTTTCTATCGAGAAAATTTTATGGAATCGTGTTTTCGTCAAACATAGGACCTAGCATTAATCCTCAACTTTACCGTATATTTATTTCAAAATTAATGCTGCAGTATTTTCGGCATAACGGAGGATCATGCTAAGCCATCTGACCTACTATAGACCCTTAAATATGACAGCACCTTTTTGATACATGCTATGTGTCTCATCATCACGATAGCAGGCCACCTTCACTCGTTCGAAGATAGTAATGCACTTAAGTACCTTCGACTCGCGTTCGTCCGGGCGAACAAAATCCAGTTGGTTGCCACGCACCCGCTCGAGTGTACCTACATACATACCGCAACCCGCTCGCCTTTAATAATGTCAAAATAAAACTACCAACATAAGTTTTATCTTTTTTCAAATTACCTTAACACATTAACATTAATGAATTATTTGTTAAAATAATTAAAAAAAACTAGCCGGTCAGGAAGCGTGTCAAAGGAAGTGAAATTGAAATATAAGTTATTTGTTAGATTTAGAATTTTTGTAACGATTAGAATTAATCATTCAAATTTAAGGGTGGGAGACAAAGTTCATTAACCATTATATTAAAATGAGGCATTTGTGATTTTCAATAAATAAAATAAAAAGATTGTTTTAAATGTAAAAAAAAAACTGTTTTTAGTCTCCCATTATTTTGTGTAGTAATTTCTTAGCCACAGAACACAGCCCTATTGCCCTATTTGTTATGACAGCCCTAGCGTTGCGTTCATTGTCGCATGTGATCGCCCGACATCAGGGCAGACGACGTAGTAGATACTCTTGGGCGGGCGCGTAAGTTACATTTTAGCGCGCACGAAGGCCTGTAATATTTTTGTAGGTAATAATAGCGTTAGATATCAATCTTTTCTTTCGGAGTGAAGTATCTCTTCAGTAAGGAAGTTTTTATAAATTTGTGACGATAGTCTCGATTTTACCATTGAATTAGAATTTTTATTGTTTCAATAATGGTATTTGAATAATGGTATTCACCCTCATTAGTTCGTATTACTGTACGCCCGCCTAACCTTTCACGTACTGTGACGGTATAGTACATTTCCTTGCCATTTTCTTGTACAAATTCGACACAGTCGAACCATACATTATATTTAGCCACAGAACATTGTTCACGTCGGCTATACATCAAACTCGATCGGTACGTGAGTAACAAATATTGCCGCGTTCTCGAAATTACTCGCTCGTGACAACATGTTTCTTGCAATATGTGTCGTGGAGTCAATATTGTATGGATGAAGATTTATGTACAGAAGGTACGAGACTGGGCCATATGTGAGAGAAATATCGGGCAGCACAAAGGAACGGTCGGCAAAGCCGATATGACTCAAATTGCTCATCTTTCAAGCCTTTTATGAGAATCGTAGTACATCTGTTAGTTTTAGATTTTCATAACACTTCATCTATGCACTGTAGATTAAGAATTCTTCAAGCATTATGACTGATAAACTATAATGTTATTGATCTTAGAATTCCGTTTTTCTTTCCAAGTTTGGTTGCCAGATAATGATGCACAATGTTGACGACATTGTTTTAACAATACCTACGTATAGTTTGTAGTGTCCACAATGTAGACCCTTCTTTTACCTGACTTGATGGGAACGGTATTCACCTTGGCCCCGATGCCATCGAACGTTAGCATCGATACAGTCACTCTGTTGAATCGATTCTGAAACAAAAACGTTTTGTTAAATGTTCTGATAGATACGGGCATCCGGCTAGAACCGCTAAAACGGTCTATTGAGTAAATATGGAATGCGGACTATACTGGGTACGACATAGAACAAGATACTGTCGTGTAACTGAGAGTAAGGTTGGTTCCAGGAGCAGCCATAATAACTAAATCCGCCTAAATCTATTTGTTGACTGAAGCTGGAAGGAGCCTTAGACCGACAGAAAGCAGAGAACTGGACTCTTTTTAGCAATTTCTGGAAGATTTCTCAACGTTGAAGTATGTTAAAAGTGATAATTATTGCTAGTATGCAAAGTAGAAGGGTAATATGGCAAGGTGTCTGATGAGATGACAAGAAATAGAGAAGGATGGAAGAAGAAGACATGCTGCGCCGACCCCAAATAAATAGCGATGAGGGCAGCAGAAAGATGATGATGATGATTCAAAGTTGAAAATCCAGTCAATAAACTCAATTTAAACTAAAATACAGAAAAGAGAAGAAGATAAAAAACGACGATAAAAGGTCTGTATGATGAAGATCTGGCTCAAATGAGAATGAAAAGTGAGATGAACGCTTATATGTAGTATGTATTACGATAAACGAAAGAAAATTTCGCGCCGACTCCAAATGAATTGAGATTGGGATAGCCGGAGAATAATGCAGATGAGCATTCAAGAAATAGACATGTTCCTGGGTCCAATAGTATTACAGTACCTTCCTCCGTAGTATATATTTTTAGCACTTTACGATCGTATCCTACTCCTCAGTTTCACGATTACAAATTAACATGTAGACGGAGAGTCGCCGATTAAATATTTAATAGCCGTTTTACGACTTGACTCTCAATGAAAATCATGAACGAAAAAGGTACTTTAATTAAGAATATACTTTACCTGCAGTTGATGGTTAGGAAACAGTAAACAGGTAAGAACTTCTTTAGGATTTCACCAGGACTGTAATCAACATTAAACTTTAAAAATTTCGCCAGTTATGTTTAAGTCCCATGTAATAGGGGGTGAGCCTATTGCCACCAACCGGTAATATAATGTCAATGTCAGTGTAAATATTAAGAATCAAAAATAACTATATGAACACCCGGTGAAAGTTCTTCGAACTTAGCACAGACACCACTCATATCAAATAACATACGAAGACGGAAACCACTTACTCAGTACATTATTCTGTCATCATTTTTCGTCGGTTTCCCTTCCACCCCGTATGATTGCAATAAAGGATGAAATCGCGGATACACATAACCCTGCGATAACCTATCAAACCGCAATTGTAAACATAATTAATTACACTGACATAAAACAGTTACATAAAATCAAAAACGCAACAGCATTTCAATAAGCGTAGTTACCATAACGGCTCGTTCATTCCGTAATAGGTCTAAACGTATGCATTAAGTCACTGAGATATACGCCTCGCAAGTCTCGTTTCGCTTTCAGAATCACGAGTTCTGCTCTCGAAACGACGTTTAAGATACATTATGTATGGTCTACTAACACGCTTGGATTGTGAATTAGAGTGTAAATATGTAAACAAACACTTCTTGCTTGGTATCGGGAAATATTTGTACGTAGAGACGTGTTTTCTGGCAACATTTCGGGACTAGACAATTTATTTTCCATAGAGATGTTGGTCTTAAATATTTGTATTCAATATGACAAATGGTTCGTGAATACACTTGGCCCAAAGGTTAGTGAGTATACTGAGGTCTAACAAATTATGCGCATGTAAAACTTATTTGGTGACCCATAATAGTCCATGGTATGCAGTCAAGGAGGAACTGTACTGTTGAAGCAATAGAGATAGACTTAGAAGACGTTTGAATGATGAAAATGTGTGGATAGTATTTGGAATACTTGAAAAGGAGGTCATGCTTAGTCATGCACGTACTCGCCATAACGAAAGCTATTTAGTAAACAAATCAAAGGAAAGCTCATCCACTGCTGCACCTATGTAAGTATAATAGATCCATAATCAAAATGCAATGTACCATACATCTTGTTTGTACCTTTCATGTTATCAATAAAATAAATCACACTGTACCGGAGCTATGCAAAGACACCGCAGAACTTTTTAGTATGCCAGTTGTAAAGGCTATAACCATACAATACACGGTGATGCGCTAATCTGTTTGACACGGCCCCGGGCGTTGTCTCTCGGATTTGTAGACTAAACTCGACAATAAATTAAAACGACTTCAAACTTAACGCCATCAATCGAATATGGTTTTTAAACCAGTACGTTCAAAGTTGAATTTGGTATGCTTCACGGGTAATAGATGTGTCGTCGATATGCTCATGCGGTGTTCCGTTAGCCGCTCACCTGCGCCCGCGCTTCTCTAGTTATGCTAATGGCTGAGCGCGGCTCGCTCTCAGACTCTCATTCCTAAGTACTGGGAAACATGGAAATAAGTCCACTAGAAGATTTAGTAGTCGTATTCCCTTGTGTGTAGATTTGTAGTCGCAATATTTTCCTATGAAAACGGTGCTTGCACACCCAATAGAAGTCCAACGTCATTACGTAGTCATACGTATTCAAATGAGACAATCGTTTAGATAAGCATTTCGCTCGAAACACTATATTACGTTCATAGTGCTGATAATAATTTCCAATCGATTCCTGTATAACATTGAATTTACTTAAAACATATCCTAGAAAGACAAACGGAGTTGATAACTAGAAATCCGGTGTATTTGGTGATGTTCCTTATCTAGTATGCACCATTTATATCAGGGTATGGAGATATTCTGTTCGGTGAACGAGACCGTGGGTGGACGCGAAACTGTAAAGGAAATCGATTCGGCTGTACGTGTTTGAATCGATTTCTCGACACCGGGGTTAAATGTGCGAGTATCGAGTAAGATGTTCCATAGTTTCATTTACGGGCAAGCGAGACCACTTCATCCGAGTACGAATACTGAGTCACGGCATGTGCATGCCTAATTGTGCATGCTAAGTGTTATGTTATAACTTTACTAGATGCCGCTATTAAACTGCCAGTGTTATGATCTTGCACATCATAAATGTTTCACGCTAAAAGGTTCTCGAGAGGTTTTATTTTAGCTTGATAGTACGTTTTGTAATTAAAAACGTTTTACGCACGAATCGTGGTTTTAATTTAGAAGTTTTATTTATAGTTCGTGTTTATCAAGTATATTTCGGGCAAGGTTATTGAATGAAACTAAGATTTCTTAATGACAACTTCAAATTAACAGTCACACAATCGTCTTACACAATTAACACTCCATGAGAGCAAATTGTTCTTTTATTGAACAGTTAAAGTTCGACAGTACAGTTCATTAAAGTTTCTCAAAGCAAGCTATTGTGTGAGATGGGCCGACAGAAGCTCTTGGTGCAAGCGTGAGACATCTTAATGGATCAACTCTGCACGCATCGCTTTGTCGTTCGTATCGAGTATATCTCGCATCGAATCGTGAAATCGATCACTGCTACACAATCGATTGGTGACGTAAGTTTTTACACTCTGGTTTCGTTAGCGTCGTTATTGAATTAGTGTGTTACAAATAGTACCGTTATTGGGTGGTTATTGAAAACGCTCACGTAGTTTATGATTTTCGATCGGTGAACAGTATTAGCGATGGTTATAAATTTTGCAAGTGATCGATTTGTAGGTCCGCCCTGAGAGCAACCACGCTACTAGGCTAACTATGAAAGGACTCGCTTGATAGAATAGAATGAATTAATTCCGAAACTTCCATTTATAACTAAAATACCATTAGTAAGTAATGTAACGTTATGCTTTAGTTTGACTTTCCGCAAAATTATATTTTTTCCTTTGTCGACTCTGGTTTTTGTGCCGATTAAACTGTTTTTTCATTGAGCCCTTTGTTAGGCTTGCATGAACATTCTCAAAAGCTTATCGATTTTATCCGCTTGCAAATCGAATAAAATATCATAAAAGAGAACCGTGACCAAATTGTGCCCATGCTTTTTGTAGGGACCAGTCCCAATCCCGTCACGGTTCTAACCAAAGACTACAGTTGCCCTGCTGTCACCGTCTGTACCAGTTTCTGTCACCCATCTGTCAGTTTAGCCTTTTTTTATTGTTAATTCGATTAGCGGTGTAATCACGTTCGTGGGTAGACCGTTTGTTCCGCTATTCCACGACTCGGGTGAATTCGTGAATTTTCGAAGCACGTGCATGTATTTGATAATGGAGAATCGGAAATGGTAGCACTCGGCAAGTGGACATGTTTTTGTGGAGATTTTTTCCTCATTGCGGAAGAAGTGGACAGTTTACACTTAACGCAATAGGCAGCTAGCTTATTCCCGCGACTTCGCCCCCGTGGTATTCGGTACTACTAGGATAAAAAGTATCCTATGGGTTAATCTAGGTTATAAACTATATGTTAGCCATTTTTCATCCAAATCCGTTCAGTAGATTTAGCGTGAAAGAGTAACAAACATCCATGCATCCTCAGAAACATTCGCATTTGTAACAGTAGTAAGATACTCAGGTTAAGGAATAATTATGCCCAATGTTATGTAGGGTCTTAAAATTATCTTAATCCTGTTAGACTGCAGGCGTACCAATTCGAACGGCTTCCCAAGCTTAGAATTCATACACAAATCAAGACTTTGTTCCTCTACTAGAACTTTCTGTATCTTTCTTTTCTTACTCACTTCTCCCGATCCCGTTTCCAGCATTAATTACCAAGAGCAGTATTGATATCTATCTACTGGATGTCTAGCAAGCCTTTTTGCTGTTGTAACTGGAAGCTATTAGCGATAGCTTAGTTTTTTTCCTCGGTTTAAGTATCTATTACGACGGTTTATTTGTTGTGGGCGTATACCGTTTTTATTAGAACCTAGTGGTTGCGAGAGATTGCCAGGAATTCTTGCAAATAGGTTTCTAAGAAAACATTACATAGTTTCTCTTGATATGTTGATTTACAAGTCGTATTTGATCATGTAATATTTTGTAACGGTGACAGGTTGGGTATGTCTACGTTAGATAGTTTTGCTATAGGTACGAGTAGTGGAATTCTTCGATAAAGGTAGATTTGAAACAACATGTATGAGTTTAACTCATTTTCTTCCATCATCAATAGCTGGTTCTAGTATACCACTGCAGACGTGTAAAGTATTTGGCATTCTGATTTCTTGTTCGTTTCCAAACGCTTGCATAGTATGTTCATTGTTCACCACTAAGTCATAAAGACAATATAAACGCCAACATAAACATCTCAACAAACAAACAATTCTGATCTAATTACTGCTCACAGCACAATACTGACTGATAGAATCATCTTAACATCTAATCATTTACCTTCCTAGTTCACGAGTACTCCCAGCAGCCCTTCGGCAATGTCCGTCAGGTAGTCGTCAATCATCGTGACTTGTTCGGGACGTCGTGTCGTGATCACGGCCCACCCAACCCGCGCGCGCGCATAACTGTTACACCGTTGGGTACAAGCTGTACATGTACTAGATAGATGAGGGCAGAAGGCTTACCCTCATGCCCCACAAGTAGATATGGGACACTTCATAAATAAATCCGTACTCTTTGAACTATTTCTCTCTAGAGCCAAACATGCTCTAAATTCCTTGTTTTCGAACATAGTCTACTCGTCAAAAAGACGAGCGAAGCTTCGTCGTCGTTGTTATCAGGGTCTTCTATATTTGACAAAAAACTTAACTAAACTGGAATTACACTCTATTTCAGCATAGTGGCGGTACTGTAGCTTGGCGAGCCCTTATAATCTACTACTCTTCATGATGTTAGTGTTTCTGAACAGTCTGCTTGCCTTTAATGGGCTTGCCTTATTGTGGACGCACGCCACTGTTTCAGCACTATCTGTCTGCACTCAGTACCGAAAATCCGCTGCCTGCATTCAATGCAAAAACTAGCTTGCCCAACTCGTGTTGTGACTTGTGAATTTGACGTGAGCAGTGTTTTTTTCTTTATTCGGTCGGTGTTTAGTCTTGAATAATTATTTCTGTAAGCAGTTTTCTCTAAAGCTATTACGTCTGGACTATGTTTAGTCAGATGATCTTGTCTTCATGAATGCATGAAGTACAACTCCTCATAATGATGAGGAGTTGTACTTCTGTACCTACATTCTTGCTGTTACAAACCGTGCCCGTTCTGAATAATCCTCATCTTCGCTATATAGTTTTAATTATCGCGTAACTAATTACACATGAATATGTATTAATTGGATATTGCAGGAGGAAGGAGATATTCGTAATGGTTTATGTGAAGATGTCCTGTAGGGCTAAATTTAAGTTTAATTCTACACTTGTTTGACATTTGCTTTTCCCGAATGGTAAACCTTTTATATCTTTTTGCAATCTTACAACATATAATGAAAGATGCTCATAAAAAGCTGTAAGTACATCCACGTGACACTTATGGGACTGGCCATTGGATAAGTGACCTACATAAGGGACCTGTTTTCTTCGTTGACGCTCACACTTGCGTGGGAATGGCTGTACTTACTATAGACTCATGTGTAAGTGTCAACTGAAGTTTTTAAAGCGATGTTTTCTTTACGCTTGTTTGTTCTAGCAGATTATTGGTGAAGACAATCATTGCAGGTGGTCTACTTTCTTCCTTCTCTTTTGTTTTGTGTTTGATTTTGGTCTAAATTGTGCTACTGACGAATACGGGCTTTTTGTGTTTTTATTCCTAGTCTGCTCTGTGCCACTCCTGGTTAAATGCCTCCCCCCACTTTTTCCATCTTAGCTATGCTATCCACAAACATTTATACCAAATACATACATTTGGGTCAGCTCACACTAGTCCTAACAATCTAATTGCAGTAATTGGTTGCTAGACAACCAAATGAAGTCTGACTGCGAAAACTGACTCCCACGGCCAAGCATCGCAGATTGAAAAATTCCATTTCAACTATTCGATGAAATCGTATGGCAAAGCTAGCTTAAGATCCTGCATCTTCTGTACACACTTCCAACTTCAGTCGTTAATCAAAAGTAAGCCATACTATTTTGTATTTACCTTTCTCGTACAGACGGACAGATTTACACTAGTTCATAACCGACCGGTTGTGCGACTTCGTCCGATTTATTTGCAGTGTGAGTGAGAAGGCAGCTGACGGATTTGTTGCTAATAAATACATTAGTTTATTACACCAAGTCTGTTTCGGAGTTTTGAATTATAGACTTGGTTGGTGGACGGTGTAATTTTTCGTGTTGGTTCTTTGAACATATTCTTTTTCAAGTGGAGTTGATCGATCTATCTTAGTTGACAGTGATATGTTGGAACCGTGAACCGTGTCATGTGTGCTGTGTAATTAGAGGTAAATTACTTTTGTAATGTGTGTATGTATTTTCTCAAGGCATTTCCGTCGTTTTGTTTTCATTCAGATGATTATCGACTTGTCGCACTAGGTGCCTTATCTTGATCATTCACTCTTGCTTGACGTTGTACATTCCTATTTGTGCTTACTAAGATCATATGTTGAGTACCTACATGAAAATAACAAGATTATTTATTGGTGCTAAATTACGGTTCGTTGCAATATTGGAATGGTCTATTTTGCAATGGCCTCTTGCATACTACTTGAACGTAAAAGTTACCTTAATTCTTCTTCTTTATAGTGTAGTTAGTGCCTAACCTAGTGTCAGAGTTTTTATGCCGCCCATGGCCCTCTGATTTGGCTTTACATGCCTTCGAGAAATTTCTCTCAGGCATGCTGGTTTGGTTTCCTCACGATGTTTTCCTTCACCGAAGCAAGTGATAATGACAAAATACGCACATGGATCTGAAAAATCAGAGGTGCCTGTCTTGGGTTCGAACTCGCGACCTATGACTTGGTAGTCCGACGGTCACACAACTAGGTTATCACTGCTAAGTTACCTTAATAATTCCGATATAATCCAGAATGTTAACACTTTATAATTATGTGACTTTTAACGATGTGGGAATCACTAAAGACCAACATACACAATAAACTTTAAACTGAAAGACCACACACAAGCATTAATTTATCTCAGATCGTTAATAGCATGTAGAATAATTGCGTGAATGCTAATTACAATTACATTCATCATTGAACCTTCGCAACATCACGTTTTCATGTGGGGTATTCGTCAATCGTCCAATACATATTTGAATGTATAGAACGGTTTAAATTTGTGGTCTTGAGAGGGAAGTGATGCAGTTGACATAAAAATACTGTAACGGACACTAAGCTTTCTGAAAGTTTGTAGCAAGTTGTGTTGGTGGAAGCGGCCAGAGTAGCCTGCTAAATACAAATTTTCTTACGTGTTTGCGTGCAATTACGAGTAGTAAGTTAGTTGTATGTTGATTAAAATATGATTCGCGGCCGTCACAAATATGGCTCTGGCTAGAGTTATAATTCTATAAATACATGAGTATTACGGCCGCAAACGAAAACTCCTCGAGAGGTGGAAACATTGAAAAGAATATCTCTCGAAGAGTTTTCGTTTTCGCAGTCTTTTCATATTAGTGTTTTCATTTACGTATTAAATCGCCCCCAGAAAGTAAATCACATACCTAGGTACTTGCCTGTCTATATGCGATTACGCAAGCATTTTCTAATCTCTTTTCCTTCCTGTTTATTGAGTAGCCGTTAGATCCTTCATACTTGTCATATTATGGTAACTACCATTTCCAATTACCTAACAACATGATTACAAACACATACCTGACCTACCTAACAAGTAGTGTATAAAAAATAACAAAAACAAAACAGCTGGCTGGAATGTAGCCTATTCATTGTCATCATTGATCATCACTATTCATAAATACTTAACATTGTCCACCTGTTTACAAATAATAAATAGTAGTCGTACATTGTGATTTATATTTTTATATGTTATATTGTATCGAGCATTCCTCTGCTTAATAAAATAGTCGGGTTTTTGCAATGGATTTACATCTTAAGTGTTTGTATCGATGACCAATACAACGGTTTATGACACTCGAAGCGGTATTTTATGATTTCTTAGAAGCTGCTTTTTGATGTGTAGAGATTAAACACATCAAAAAGCAGCTTCTGATGGGTTCTAAGAATTTGTTTCGCTGTATTTGGCTTGAAGCGGTTTTCTTATTTGGGAAGTTTCGTTGTGTTATTGCAGGTACCGTCGATGGATAATTATTGTCCGTTGTCAGACTAAACTATGTATCCCCGCCATAGAAGGAGTTTAGGATGCCGCTTCCTGGTTCCTTTGGTTTACCTTTTGCAATCAACAAAGCGGCATCGAATACACATTTCTCCGAATCTCAACATGACATCGCGTCGCCCAAAACAAAAAGCCATCCAAGTATTTTAATCGTTAACAACAATACCACCATCGAACACCGTATCACAATCGATTCGAAATGCAAAAAAAGGTACAACATTCGTACGGAGATGAACGAAGCGCGCTTCGTCTCCGTCCGCCATCTCGCTGTGCCAATGACCTACTACAGGTTTTTGTACGTATAACGGACCGACACACTTCATCTTTATTGATTATCAAACTAATCATTTAAAACCACGTACGTAGGAAGGAACGCATATTTCGTTGTACCGTTGCGTAATGAAGATTTTTACGCATGTTCACTATCGTCAAAACGTTTTGTCAATCTTCTATTGTTTGATGACTTTGTTGCGTACATCGAACTTCGATTAAATACCGATATAATGATGGCTCTGTCAGCTATAACAGTTGTTTTCTTTAGAAATATGCGATTAAAACGACATGCGTGAACAAGAGATTTTAGCTGTCGTAATATTTCAATGCATCTTTGATATTAAACGCATTGATTACAAGTAGTTTTTTGTACTTACTAGTAGGTATTTGTTGTTAGTTTCTCCGTAAATTACCCTTATCGTTGGCCCATCTATCTATTTTGTTCTGCATATCCATCTGTACTTACTCCTTTATTTTATCAATGTAGCTTAGTAACTGACAACAAGGTTTTTCTGCACCTGGCTAAAAGTTCGCTATAAGTAAAGATGACACCATCGACGCTTTTAATACATTTATTTTAATGCGACTCTTAAATAAACAGTTGCGTAAGAAATGGACACTCCATGCCAATTATTGCCTAATTTGCATTTTCATTTTCATATTAAGATTCTAGTAGCACCAATAGCGTCATTTAGGACAGTAGTCGCAACGAAATCCATATTTGACCTCAAGCACATCAAATTGAATGAGATTTTCGTCGAATAATAATGAAAATAGCATAAAAATCTTTATGATTATTATATTTATTACTAAAAAAACGCCATAGAAGTGTTTATTACGCGTTGGTGTGAGTGACAACCGTTTCCAAATCTGTCATTCGATAATTCAGGTGTTTCCTCCGAATGATTGGTAACTTCCTCTCTATTGGTGGAAATTATCATTAAGTTGTCAGTTCGTAAGTGTAAGTAGTACTACTTGTACTATCAATTTGTATTTACGATATGGATGTTCCTATACAACCTATTCACGTCGTTTGAATGTTTGCTGGTATGATAAATGTGAAATTAATTATGGTTTTCCGTCGGTGGTAAAACATTTAGACAGACTGTTAACCTGCCTGGCTATATTGCCAATCTGATGTACCGTTAAATTAACACTGACTCTGAACAGAATCTGGTTTTACTGTATTTATTTATCTAGCTGTTTCTGTCACTATCAGAGCTAGGGAAACGACAAAGAAACGAAGTATGGACGGTGTCAATGATGATAAAGCTAGAAATGGGGTGAGATGATGAAATGACGACTAATAGAGAAGTGTGGAGGAAGAAGTCATGCTGGCCAACCCCAAAGAAATTGGGATTAAGGCAAGACGTCGATGATGATGATCTCTATTTGCACACACACATTCGTGAAAACTGAAGTACAATGTTCTATCATCGGTGTGTAGGTAGAATACGTAACTATTACTAAAATCGCGCAAATATTCACAAATTCAATTAAAACAAGAAACTCGCGCTATGCAAAGTGCTTCTACGATACGAACACGATATATATTATATATATATAAAACAAAATTGTTTTTTGAAACTTTCGAGACAAATGTTATTCTAGTAAAGGATTCCTTATAAATGGAGAGGTGTAAACGTATAAAATGTTTCTACGTACCATCCTACCTTAAATTCCTTAGTGCAAAATCCGATAAATCTCACATTACGTCTACCACCGAAATCCAGGTAAACGTTTCAGGTTTCGTTAGTTCCAACCGAGTTAAGTATTAATATTCCAATGTATCATGTTACTTATTCAAATGAAGCGGTTCTTGCTCTGTGCACGTTGCCGCCTGCTTTATGTTAATGGCTTGTATTTAATTAATATTTATTTCTCTCTTCTTTTGAGGGCGGAGATCAAATGTGGCCTATTGATTGAATTTTCTGTGCTTTATTGTTTCGGGTAGTGATGTCATATTCATCATGATCTTGCCCTTATTCTAATTTGTTTGGGGTTGACGCGGGTTGTCTTCTTCTTCTTCCATACTTCTCTATTGTCATATCAGTAGTCACGTCCTTTCTAGCCATATCTTCCTTTACTCAGTCCATCCATCGTTTCTTAGGTTTTCCCCCCACTCTAATAGACATTCACATTCATACCCAAACTCACCTCCACATAATTTGTCGCTAAAAGATTGTTTTACGATTCCAACACAGAAAATGCAGGCTCAAGTGTATTTTCGTAAAAAAAAAAACTTGTTTTTGTATTTATGTGTTATTGCTAAATGATGAGTCAAATATTGTTTTATTTATCACATCTTTACGTAGTCTTTGTTTCCTAAGTAATTCTCACTTTTGTCGCAATCTTTGTACAACTACAAAGTGTACGCGAGCCAGCCAGTTGCGTAGTCGGGAAACCTGACCACGACAATCGTGTCTATCACTCGTTAAAACGCCTTATAAACCACCCAATGACATTTTAAAACACACTTTATTCACAAATGATAACGTCTATATTTCACTGAAATGATAACCTTCGATATTTAATTTCTGTGCAAACGAAATTGCCTGCTATTGCAAAGTAGGAAGGACTACTTTATGTTGTAGATGACCAGTATTGATAATAGAACTCTGTGAGAAAGAGACGCTCTAAAAACCGTGGATTTACTTACAGTGCACAATTGTATACCTAGGAAAAATATGAAGTATGTATGGTCGCTGTATGAAAATTATAACCTTAGGAATGGGCATTGTTTTGATTATCGGAAAACATATACGGGATCGGAATTTCTCTTGAGAAATAACTTTTTTGCGAGCTCATTGTTGATCGATAGCCCCTGCTAATTATTAGAACACATAAAAAGTTACCTGACCCAGCTCTGAATGTATTAAGAGGTTAATCCCCGTAGGTGTAGATTACCTGTATTTAGCTTAATAGAAGCCTATTCAGAGTATGCCCCCGCAAGCATAAAGTGTCTTAACAAAGCCTCCCACAGCAAAAGTCACTATAGACCAGGCGGAAACGCCTTCGAAACACAAAGAGAAAACAGAGCACCAATTGACAAATTACTGCTTACCTACTTATAGTATTATGCTTGAAGCACATGACGAAAGTTTCTTCACCCTATAAATAACTTCACTATGAGTGTTACACAAACAATCATTCATCCTCTCATTACAACAAGAACAAATGAACAATATCTTTTGTTTCTAGACGTCCATCCATTGGCATCCATTTACAAATACTTCTTACTTGGCCACAACTATGGGAGGCATTCAGAATTCATTGCATCATTTTTTCAATCCATATGTAATTACAAGTCCGATAAGATGTATGCTCTACATTGCGAGGCGTTATTTAAATGAACTGGCCATCACTACGGAGCTATTAGCACGTTCATCTTGGCAGATAAATGTGTTTCATATTTAAAATACATATCATTAGTTTTACATATTACCATCCAGTGACCTCTTAAGCAAATGGAAATTGCAGTTCAAAATATTTATTGGGTACTCTATTGTATTTGGTATTGAAACCACTCCCGTATAGTAGACTATCCATCATCTTCATTTGCCTAGCGTGTTCCCAACGATCTTGGGTTCGGATCGGCTTCCAGTGTAAATTGATGCAGCGGTATTTTACATGGAACTCCAAAACCCAGTTGCTGGATAACACGATATCTCTTGGTGAGACGTAATCAAACTTTCCGACTTCTGGTTGACATCCCGTAACTACTGTCAGATCTACCAATTACCATCGTGACTATTTAATGCCATCTTGCCATATTAATCACCATTTTTAGCGTTAGATGATATTGTGAATATACGTGGTGATGAGGTAAGCCCTAAATGCATGATCATGGCATTTAGATGCACATAACGTTTATGCATGTAAGAAGGTTAAAATTTGAATGAACATAATATTAAGAAGCGAATATTCTCTTGCCTATATCAAGTGTCAATTAAAACTTCTAATTTCACAGTCATCGAAGGCCATCATTTGGGCCTGTCGCTCGCTGTAAGACCATTCTCACGTTGGTGGTTAAAATTTGAATGAAAATGATATAAAATCGAATACTAATTTGCACAACTATTTATGCCGATTACTATTGAATATGATTGACTTTTCCTTTCAAGCTTCTGAACAGCTAATGTCTACACGATGCACGATTCATGTAATTATGTACTGAATTTCTGCTGTCCAACATTTGTTGAATAACACGGGTTCTATCGATCGTAACATCACTAATTAATTCGTGCTTGACTTACCTTTTGGCATGGAATCCGCATCAAGAGGTTGGTCAGGCTTCTTTAATCGATTCAGCGGTTTAACGGGAAACGGGTCTCAGTTTGTCAAGTGCGAAGTTTAGTATCTTTTAAGTTGTGAAATAAAAATAAGGTTTTTATTTATGAACAACAATATTTCGATTTTATTCCATAATTTCATTAAAAACCCTCTCGGCCAGAATATTATGAGCAGAACGTTCATTTGAAGGTCACCCTATTTCTATTTAGATGGTCGCCATATGTAAAATGGATATTGGAATTCAGCTGCATACACTGGAACAGCCGGATACACTGAAACTGGAACCTAGCATAGATGAGAAACGTCTAGACAAACCTATGTCCTTGAAAATCCGTGGTGATTCCTATTCAAGATTTGATATATTCTAGTCAGTCTGACTCCTCGTGGCAAGTGACAATATACGATAGATGATGGTAAATTTGAGGAAACGTTGTTTCTCAATTCTCTACCAACACCAAGAGGACTTGTATTTAAACCCCCAACACTTAGTAGTACAGTTATGGAAACTAGTACGTCACGAACTAGCGTCACGTCAAACATTCATCAACGCTAACTCTAATTTCTTCCTGGAGCAAGTTTTATTGAGCTTACGTACGGAATTAAGAAAACGTGTTCTCATATTTATGACTTGAGTACAAGTATAATCGTTGCAAGGTAATTCTGCAAAGAATGTAAACAATTCGACTACCAGAGGTGGTGAACACTTTAATTGAAATGAAACATTTGAATTATTAAGGCGAAGGATTCATATAATTCCCGTTGCTGAGAGAAAATATCAAGTTACTAAAGATTTCAAGTAATTTTGGTGTTAAAATTAATGTTCTATAAATAATTTCAACATAGCTGTCGTGTACTTTATAGTTCTGTAAGCTTACAATAACAGAATTCCTTTCAATTCCTTAAGAAGTAATAATGAAGAAATATACAATTTCTTAACAATTGTGATTTTACGACGAAAACTACAGTCAACCGAAGGCTCCAAAAAGATCATAAAACCTATACGGTACTGTATAATTTTAGTAAAATTATTCCCTAAATCCGTCGCAGTGTAATTGTTGACAATGGTTTGGAGTCACGTAATTGCTATTACGAGCACACGAGAACCATTATGTGGTAACGCTGCAATATGCAATTATATGCACACGTTTAAGGCGCGAGTAAATTGAAAATATCTTGTAGAAGAACGTGTTGAAATGTTCCGCTGAACCTTTTGGGTGAATTCGTATCATATTTGTAAAGATGGGAAGGGAGCTCATGTTTGCATGGGAAGGAACCACGTTGCTTTCAAATCAGTGATAGTTTTCTGCTAAAAATAGAGTCCACGGGATATACCAAATGTCAACAGGAATGTTATGCATAAGAAATACCATTTGGTTTATAATCAAACTGCTTCTAAAAGAATCCAGGGTTCCATTTCAATGCGGAAAATGCAGATGCAGAAAGGCGATATCCCATAGTAACTCATGGTACAGTAGACTTAAAAAGAATAGCTTAGCCTTATCATAGTAAAATACCGTACTGCAGATGAGCGTCTACACGGTATTAGCAGTTTCATATCCAGGGCAAGTAGTAAGTAAATCCCTGACAACGCCAAAGCCACGGGTCAGCATGGGCACTAGTGCACTATCGCGATCGTCATTCCAATATATTTATAGCTGGAAGCCCTGCAGCTTGTAAGAGTAACTATTATTGTCCAGTTTTATGATTATCAATTTAGAAATTTGAATAATCATAACGGTAACCGTTCTTGGTTCAATAAGGGATTTAGGTAGCTCGCATGTCTGTAAATTAGCTGAAGTTAGATCTATCGTCAGTCTTTCCACGGGTTCCTAGCAAAGATTTGCGATGGTATTAAGATTTTCACTGACCTTTCTGGCATTTATTGCCCAAAAAGAAGAATGTTCTAGCTTTGAAAAGTTCCAAGTTGTTTGCCGACTTCGTTTAGGCGACGATTCTTTATGCAAAGAGAGTAGTCTTTATATCAACCGGTAGATATATTGCGGCTGATAGTGATACTAACAATATTGTTACTCCGTATTTTAATTTTTCTTCCGATGCAAATTCTACCTCTATTGCAATCACTTAAGACTGAAAATTGCTTAGGGTCAACCAACTACCCTTTGAAAATGTAAAAACGAACTTACGTGTCGACGCTGAAGACGTGATCGGCAAATGAAAGAGACATCCTTATATTGAGAATATATTTCTTGGTAACCGCCAGTCGTTTCTCAACGGCAAAGAAAAAGCAGTAAAAGTGTTTTAAGACGGCGATGATTACGTTAAGTCTATTGCCGCCATTACTCAGAGTAAATAGAATGATTAAATTGCCAGGATGGGTTATGAAAGGATGGCAAAAACTCGTCTAGGTATGGAAAGGAAGATTGATTTATATTTCTTAAAGTTAACTAATGCTTGGACATTTATCCTCACTAATTTTAGCTACTTTTATGGCATGCTCGTCAGTAAGTAGGAATTTTATGTCTAATCCCTTGTTATTGCCGCCGTAAAGTATTTCATGGCGGTGTTTTTAATGAAAGCTTTTCCATGTTAATGGTTTTTGGTGAACGGCATCTGTTATACAAAAGGAGCTCTATTTTTCTTTTGTGCGTTGCCACTGGATGGTTCTTTCTTAGAACGATAAATTTCAGAATTAATTTTAATCGACGCTTCCGTGTTGAAAGATTCTCAACCACTCCTGCCTCTGCCTCTACATATTTATGAAGTAATCATACACTCATTATTAAGCCCCGCAGTAAGACATAAGAGCTTATTCTTAACATACATTTATTTATTGTTCTCAGATTCAAAGATGGCGGAGCGATTATGAGGTCGAACGGCGAACGACTTTTAGGTGAGTCCTGAATGTAAATGTATTATGCAAAGAAACATGTTTATGCCATAAGCACATAATGGGCCTATTCTGGCGGTTAATCGACAATCTATATGGATAAATGCCCTCTCGGCAAAGTGAAGGGTGTGGCATGAGGAATTGGACTGCGACCCACGCTTCTTTCGTGACAAAATAAAGTCATTCAATTCGTTTTGACAAGACAGTGAACTGTTCAGATGATTTAGGGTCGCCCTACTTTCTATGTGAAGGCGACAGGTTACCAAGATTACATCATAGCTCACAACGTGATATGTGGCATGTATGCGACCCTAACTCACGTGAATCTTGAAATTGCGAGTTGTTCTCGTCGTAAATCCTTCGCGTCGATACTGTTCTACAATGTAGACTGAGAGCCGATGGGATTGAGTAACTAGCTCCGTTAAAACGCTCTGAACTTTAATAAAACAGGTTGCTCATGTATAATCGAAAGTAATAATCGTTAAACTTCCAGTATCTTAGATTTTACACAGATAAGACAACTTATTTCAGTTGCTACCGTACTGTGAGCTATATTTTGAGTAATACTGTGAGTTCAGTAACATTTCAATTCACTGTAGTAATGCTTTCTTAGTGGCTACTTCGGACTTGTATTGTGTTTTGAAGTGGAATGAATAAACGTATTGTTGAAGCTGTTTTCAATTTACGAATCTGAATTCTCAGCAAGCTATTGTATATTTTAATAAATTTCGTGCTTTACTCGAATGTCCAATCGTACAAACAGCTCCGATTTGAAACTCAGCTATTGTCAGAATAAACATGGTTTGAACGGTTTCTATTCAAATGCATGACTTGAGCACCTATATGACATTTACATAATCATTCAATTTACAATTCCTGACTCGTAAAACAAGTTACTGCAACATCTAAAATAGTTAATTTACAACCATTTACTTCATTCATGGCTCTGTCATTGACCAAAAGTTCATGTCCAAAAAATTTTACTTCATTTTTTGCCATCATATTGTCTTTTACGTCCAAATCTTTCTGTATCTCTTCTTGAAGCGTCTTCCCCATCGACAGACCCCTTGTTTACTGTACAAACGAGTCTTACATTCTGATCCCATTTTCTTTCAACCACGTATTTTGTGCTAGGTGTTACAAATTCTGCCTGTAGGCTAGCTAACAATACACCATGTTCAACGTATACTATGTGTACGGTATAAATTGGTTACGCCAGTTAACTTACGTCCACTGAATAAGTAAGCGTCAATGCTGGTATTACGGAATACTCAAATGACGCTGATTTTAGTGTAATCTTAGTCATGGCGGAAGAATTAGTTTTATTGTGTGTTGTAGCCGTATTGTTTCGTTTGGTTGCAGTTTTAATAAGTGTGGGAATGTTACTTGGTTGTAATTTAAGCGTGTCAAGTTCAGTATTACACATTGTTATTTATATTTTCTGCATATTTTGCTTGTTACCTATAAGTTCTTTTTCTTTCTATCTTTTACTTAGCTTACCTACCAACCTCAACTGAACTTGCTTCAACTTTGTTCAGTTTAATTATGTTTCTACATCATCACACCAAACTTTGTCAAATCCGGACTATACAACAATCCAAATTGTGACAATCATCCCAAATTGTCAAAATATGGCTTTGCAACGAGTCTTCGGCACAAACATCACAACACAAGAAAACAATAAAACATTAACTTGCACACCGAAGCAAAAGAAAACATTAATTTTATAGCTCACAACACAAATGCCCTAAAACATCACGATATTCACGATAGCATACAATTAAACGTTCCCATCACAAAGCCATTAATGAAAGGGTTCCGTTACTCTTGAACAAATTCCCAAAGAAAACTACTAAGTCTCAGGTCAAAGTTCACGGAACTTTACAACATACGAACATACATGTTCGTGATATGGGTTTGCTTAATTTAATGTAATCAACATTATTATAAAACGTGAGGGGAATGAACTATTGAAAGTTTGTGCGATCAGTATTGAGATAGCGTAATGTGATGTCATTGACGACGCGAATTGTGATGTTATGATGTCAGCAGTCTAGACTACTCCAGATTTTGACTTAAATAGACTAGATTTTAAAATGCATGATGATGCACTCTTAACTGCTACTCACTTAGAATCAAAAAAAGTAGCTTAGAAAGATTTTGAGGATTTGAACTGGCACGCGTGGTTGCTCTTGCACTTCCTTATGATTGGTGGGAAAGGTTGCACTAAAAACTTTTCGTACGATTGAACAATTCCAATTCTCTAGACAATAATAACAGCACCGAATTTCTACTACCGGTACATTATCTCCAGCTCTTAATTTCGCTCCCCTTCTAAGTCGGCTCATTGAATACCAAATGGCAGTAGACCACACGTACTTCTGCACGCTACTCCGAAATCACAATAAGTAAATCTTTCACAGGAACACGGACCTTTAAAGCTAATAAGGTCTTTACAATGGCGGTACGGGCTTTTCAAACTCTCGATTTTCGAAATATATGGATCGAATTTACGCGCGTTAGCGATAAATTCAAAGGTAATAAGGTTGCAGTATTAGTGACCTATGTTGCTTTATATGTGTGCGTAGTGATTGCCATTTAGATCGTTGCAAGGAAATAAATTGAATCTAATATAAATGAGTTATATATATCTCAACGGTTTCTGCACACATTTTAGTACATAAAGTAAAACTTGTATTTTGCACAATTATACCGGGCCACGCTAACGAAACATTTTGAGCTCCTCTAACAATATTAGCTCCAACATTTGTAGAAACATCGTCGAAAAGACAATATATTACACATCATCTTTGACTTCCTTAATTTATTTGAACTCCCACATCAATATTAAATACGGAAGCACTCATTATGCGGTTCTAAGTAAACTCTAACCGTTAACGCCGACATTACGTGTCCGTGTGTTTCTCCTTCAAGTTCTCGCCATAACGGTACGGGGCTGGCGCCCTCGTTTCGAAGTGATAATGCTTCTGAAACAGATACCTGATTGGCCCAAGGAGCAAAGGGACTTATAATTGGAAAGATAAATTGTACCGCGAAAATTGATCGTGCTAACCAATAAAATAACTACTTTGGTAACTGTAACACTATCGATTGTGATTCATAACTGAATAGAATACCAAAGAATCGATTGAAAGTGGTCGAAAAAATAGGGCACGTATTTAATGTGAAAATAATAATGAACATCAACAATAGAGTATACTAACATGCTGTTGTAGAACAATTTCTAAACTCTTATAAAGCCAATCCATTTTATTCTTGTACTTTATTGCGTACTGCAAATATCAATTATCGATTGTGTCAGAAGTATTCGAGTTTGTCTGGTTATCAAGGTCAGTGTTTGTATATAAAGAAACGAGTGCATTGAATCTAGACTATAAATAAATTGCTTGTTAACAAATAGTTTTACACTTTTTCATCTAGCGCCAAGCACTGTTAATCCAGCGTAAAATGCATTGTTCATTTAAACTTACTCTGATGAAGATTTATTAAATAAGCTTCTTAGAGTGGTTTGTCTTAGAAATCTCATTCCCAGGGTTCATTATAATATTCTAATGTAATGTATTTACCGTGTACATATGCACTATATTGTATATCAGCGAATGTGTCCGTTTTGTAATTCACGTACGTATCTTTCGTCTCATTTAAATCTTTGGTTCTGTTGTAACGGTCCCTTTATCCTCTTATCCATCTGTGTTTGTTTCCCAGACATTCATAAGATTGCCCTTATTTGCCTTCCTATTAAGATTCTAATGAATATGTATCTGTAACTTGCCATTTTCCCTTGTGTGGAGCGCGATTTTCCAGCAGTGTCGATATAAAGTTTATTTGTACCGTTTTACAGATACCATCGCATCGATTGGAATGATGTCACTGTGAAATTAACTGTTATAAGAAGGTATACCATTGTCCTAATTGTTAACTAAAACAATGCGCGTAAGATGACGAATGGTGTTATTATACGGTTATTGTAAATAGTCAGTATGTGTTTGTGAACCCATATTCTAGTATTTACATGCACTTTTACCAAATCTATATTATTAGTTGTTAGTGGTTACTCAGTAAAAACCTTGATTATTTCTTCGTGAATTAGGCCAGTTTTTTATTTAATTTAATATCAAAAGATTGCCATAAAAATGGTCGAATGTTACTACCGTTATCACGATGATCTTCCACCGTTATAGTTTTGCGGGCTTGTCTACCAGTTTTTAATTGAGTCAGCCTGATAGCTTTTTCGAAATCAGCTCTAACAGTTATGTTTTAAAATTCAATGACTATATCTCCTTAGTTTGATCATGTATAACTGTAGATACCTATACTAATAACTGCATAGGCCTCGTCACTGCTCTTTAGCATATCTGATAATATACTGTTTTTGCCAAACGGAAAAAGCTCTCAGTTAGCTTCAGTATCGATGGAAGAGTGTCAACTTGTCACATCGAAAAAGATAACAATTACGAATGGAGTGTCTCATACATTTATTTTGTCATAATATTTACCAAAACAATTAATCTTAACTTCCACTTTCTCAATACTGTCACAACTGCGGCTCCCACTTCTGAAAATTAATGATATTCCTTCAAAATGCAAAGTATTGCTTCGCTATTAAAAATTATCGTTGTCATTTATTTTATTTGTAGGCAGATAATTATAAAGTTAGCTTCTCAATTGACGTGAAAATCGAGATTAATGTTGGCAATTAAAGTGGGTGTCATTGCGCAAGTCCTGGACCATACTGTGCATAAAATTTGCGTCTTCGGAGCTGATACTTGCATAATCTATGAAGCGATTCGACGTGTATTTAATAAAACTTTCACTGGACTGGTTAATTTGAAGTGAATTCTGATTCTGAATGTATACTGTAAGGCTAGGATGCTGTAACGATGTTAATTTATGAAATGGTTGCTCGCTTACATCTACGAATTGATCGTAATCATTAATGTAATGATTTTCATGTGAGTTCTTACAGAAGTTCACTGTTATGATGATTCGATTTATGGTGAAGTAAGGAGAACCAGTTACCACAGACTGACTTTCTAGTTATTGCAATTATAAACAACGATAACAATCTTTAGCGACCACTATAGTAACCCACTTGACTCCTACGATTTGGGGAGGGCCAGAGCCTGCTAGTAATTTATTTTTCTTTTAACATTTTAAACGGCGTTCTCACACTATTTTGCCATATTGACTCTACAGTAGTTCATGTACATTGTAAATAAATAGATGAGAGAAATTATATTGGAGAGCTCACTTAACACATGAAATACATATAGGAGATGTATGTAATTTGTTTTTCGCAAATCCCTAGAGTTTCTCAAACTGCAGTTCAAAGAATATGAATCACAACCTTTAAATGTAGGTTCCTCAAATTATAATAATTGATGTCTGCGAACTGGTTATGCTCTGTCCCAAATTTGGCACAACCTGTTCTCGTCGCGGCACAAACTTCACCGCTACTTGCGCGAACGCCTTTTTTGGTACCTTACACGGTTACGCGTGTTTCATCTTCTACCTTTTGAATTATGAACGGGTTTTTCTTTGGGAAATTTTATTATGATGGAAATATTGAGACGTGGTTTGAATTTATGTTGTTTACCGTTCTTCTTGGTGTTTAAAAAGTTATTTAAGGCGTTAATTGTTTTCATATTGAGTCGTTACAGATACTGTCATTCTTTGTTGATTGTTGTTGCCGCATCGAGTGAATCAAGATGCGTGATTAAACTGTTAATTTGTATGAGATTGTTAAGAAACAATGTTTTTACATTCGTGCTGTTAATTGTCAACATCGGTATTTGTTTTGTAAACAAATCGTTACCATCGCGAATACGTCTTCTGCCAGTATCGTATCCGAAGTTTCTCATAGCCAATCAGTCACTATTCAAGCAGGGTCATCTCTAACCGATGCTAATCGACAAAGTAAATATCTCTATCAACTCGATGCGCTGCATAGATTGCACTGCAATCGCCAATCGCCGATATACCGACCCTAAATTCCGATCGTGGCGATTCTCGATAAGCGATACGTAAACGTTCTCGATTGTCTTTTACCGTTCGAGGGGGACTATCGTTAAATTATCGCTCACGTTTCGCTACTGACGGCGCCCTAGTATTACGGTATTGCCAGGATAGTCATAGCTATAGTTTTAACGGCGGCCGACAGTGACACGGGTGCGAATGTTCTGGTTGTGACGTCAGTGACTCATACGCCATGTTTGTGTCTGTTTATGAGCTTTTATAACACGAGGAGTGTAGATTACGATGCGATGGTAACAGTGTTTCAGTTGTGTATATAAGTTTGTTTGTGGTTCAACCCCTCTTTGGTAGAGAGAACAGTTCAGTTTTGATGCTTTTTGAATTTTTACAGAATCATATTTTGCCCATTCTATGATCTAGTCTCATCAAAAAAGAAGGGGTCCCGTTCTAGCCTAGGACCACACAGGTTGGTTTTACTTTCTACAAATCTCTATACATCTGTTTACTTTCGTTTCCAAGCGTACGAATATCGACAGTCAAAAAAGGAGATCATTTGTAAAACGGCTTTCGCTTGCGACTTCAATTGCGTTGATTTATTTACTGGTTAACGTTCAATGTGTGGTAAACTGCACTTTGTTGGTCAATTAAGGGTATATTTCGATTCGTACTGCACTACATATGCTTATCCATTTTCACATTTATCATTGAACAGGTTTTCATTCAACTGTTAATCGAGAGATTGGCTATCGTTCCTTCTGCTGGATTGTGCCCCATTTATATTTTATGTAATCAAAACAATATTTATTTATTAATAAACAACTGGATTTGCAACAGTGGACATTTTCACTGTACTGCGATTACAGATCTACCCACCATGTGCAATCATGGTTTTATCCCCCCACGATCTTTGGTGGTACGGTCAATGGGGGAAGCCCATTTGGACGGCTTACCTAAATAGAATCCATAGAAAGTCTGGATGTTATTTCAAACAGATATAACTGTACGAACTAGAATTCTGTGATCGTCACTGTTACACAACACGGATTATAATTGTCTCAAATATCTACTTTCAATTGCTAGGAAGAAAGCGCAGCCTAATCCATCTCAATTTTAATTGATGGCCAATCATATTCAAGTTCTATATCGTTAACTGTACCTCAACATCAATTAGAAGTCTGCAAATAAATTACAGGTAATTCAATTGAAATTATTATACAGAATTAAGTCATTGTTTTTACTTTACGTCCGAATTATGTAAACTAATGTAAAGTATCGAATGCATGCGTTGTGTAACAGTGGCGGTTACACCTTTTGGATTATAAATCGTAGTTGCTAATGGGTTTCCGATGTTACGCGTCGGTGTAATACGCGGCCTTCTTATTACTCGAATAACAATGTTTGTCGACTTTTCAGTTGTGGGCGGATACGCTAAAATTGGCTGGAATTATTATGTTACTGTAAAAGTTTGAATAGCGGTAAAATATTAGGTTTTAGTGTTTATCTTTAAAGTTCAATGTTTTAACGAATTTGACTTAGGTGTAAAGCATTACTTTATAATCGGAGTTCAGTTTTGAATGTATTTTAGTGTTTTTTTAACCGACTTCAAAAAAAGGAGGAGGTTCTCAATTCGGTTGTATTTTTTTTTTTTTGTTTTTTTTTTTTTTTTTTTGTGTTTGTTACCTCATATCTCCGTCATTTATGAACCGATTCAAAAAATTCTTCTTTTATCTGAATGGATCTACTTCCCGATTGGTCCCATAGAAATTTCATCAAAATCGGTACAGCAGTTTGGTTTTGAAATCAAAATAGCTAGAAAAAATTTCATCCAAGTAAAAGAAATTGCGAAATTGATACTTGACAAGGATTTGTGTGTGATACGATAACTAAAAAGGGTAAAATAAAAACTTTTTTGCAAAAAAAAAACCGACTTCCAAAAAAAAAAAACACTAAAAAAGTGGAAAATAACTTTACTTTCGGAAGTCGGTGGCAAAAAAGTCAATGAAACAAACAATAGTCACCGACTTCCGAAAGTAAAGTTATTTTCCACTTTTTTAGTGTTTTTTTTTTTTGGAAGTCGGTTTTTTTTTTGCAAAAAAGTTTTTTAGTGTTTTTTTTTTAAAGTCGGTTTTTTTTTGCAAAAACATTTTTTATTATATAAAAACATACAATATATGTGATAATCCTTCTGTTATTTTTTTTTCCTTTTCCTTATGATAGTGTAGGCCGTCTAAAGGTTTGATAAAGTGTTTGGTTGACATGTTATATTTCACTACCCATTGGTTCCCCTTCACGAAGTTTTCAATACATACCTCTGACTAAATCCCAGAAAAAGTACGAAACAAGTTCTTTCACATAATTTCAAAATTTTCGAAGTAAATCTCGGGACTAACTGATTAGTAAGTTTGTCCATCTTCCCAGCTTTACAGCAACATTTACACCGTTACATTTATTGACGTCACGATGGTTCCGTACCAAAGGAATTTTATTATGTGGGCGCGGGCAATTTGTTCGACGGTCTGCCAGATTGAAAATTGTTTGAATTAATCATTGTGATTACCGGAGACGTGGTCAGGTGGTCCACAATGCAAGCTGTGTAGTGTATACTGGTATTTTCGTGTAATTGATAGGTGGTTTTAATACTTCGACGGTTATAAAGGTGAATAAGAAAAAAATATATATATTTTTTTTCTATTATATTAATCTACATGAATCTGAATAAGTGCAGGTTCAAAACTAATGATTATCGAAATAAGCTGCTTAATTTTCTTTGTGAATCAAAATATTATGTAGGTTAAATTATTACCTGTAATCTCAACTGTTTTCTTGCGCTAAACTGTGAGACTTAACAATCAATCAATTAAACAGGCTGCCCACTCTCTGCTGAGAGTAAAGAAAGGTAGTAAATTGGGATCTGAGATAGCTGAGACAGCTATATAGGTTAATGCGCAAGCGTCAAATACAAGTAGGTTTGCCTAGGTGGGTCCGTGGTCGGGTGACCACCCATTACCCGTGCCTCGGAAAGCACATTAAGCCGCTGTTCCCGGTTGTCATTTGTCTCCATGTATAATACTGGTATTCAGCAGCATCCGGTTAAACTGGAAGCCGACCCCAACACAGTTGGGAAAAGGCTAGGCAGATGATGAAGTCCGGCTTATGTTTAGGTATCACAACCTTACTTACACCGTGCCAGTTTCTCATACATACAATATACATTGTACACTGTAGTGTACATACATTGTCAACATTCTTAAGTAACAACTAACATTGTCTGACCCACTTCTAACTTATATATATTTATAATTACATAGATCTATCGTAATGCCATTACAAAATTAACGATTCAATTGTGTCTCAACAGACCAATACCAATAAAAAGTTATTGCACTAGATATTGTGTGGAGTTAAAAAACGTCGATTAAATTACATTTTAGATCGAGTTGATTAAAATCGATTGGTTACGATGCAGTTTTCCTGTTACGATTTTGTCTTCGACTCGAAAAGATAGAATAATCGAATTATTTGTTTGGATGTCATTATGTAAACAAAAGCGAAGCCGGCATCATTGTTTTTTTGTTTGCAAATTGAATCAGTTACGTGTTGATCACTTCACCGTGAAATCTGTTGAAAACAATTGTTAGCGTTAGCCTTTTTGGGCGATCATTTTGTATGTTGTTTTACCTGTATTCTTCTTTAGCTATGTCACTATTTTCACTGTAACACCATGATAAAATCAGACTAACGAGCTATAATGAAGTTCATCCAAATTCACGTCAAAATTTTCTACATCGGAGGGATCATGGCTGTCCCCGCATGAACCAAAGGTAAATCTCTACCTAGATTATAGAAAAAGCTTTGTATAGACGGAATCACTCCCCGTCTTGACAAAATGTAAGAAATCATGTTCTTCCGAAATACCCACGGTTTATTATTAAAAAAATCTACCGTTCGTTCGAGGACTACAGGTTTCTAAGTCATCTTAAACACATAACTGTCCTAATGTTAAACAGTTAATAACAGTATAGTTAATACGTAATACCTACCAGATCTCAAACGAATTTCACAAATCTGGACCAAAACATTATTACTTAGGGTTTAAAACCACCAACTTAATTTTGCATAAGGCAGACGAGTTTATCACGAATGCACCATCAAATCAAAGGCTTGGATCGTAAAATGTAAAGTGGGTCACTCGCCATCTTAGCTCTCAGGCCTATGTGTTCAGTTATACTGCTTATAGACGATTACGTTTAGGGCCCGTATAATGTAATTCCTATTCCTAGGTTTATGCAAGTAGGCAATTTAGCATGTGAAGAATTGGATGCGCTAGATACGGTATTAGTATTCAATTTGCTTGTATTAAATTCGTTATAATCGTAGATCAGTAATGCTAGCTAAAGCCGTGATGGTGCATTTGTTTTTTCAGTACACCTCGAAAACTGGCTCTTATCGCACTACGATTAGGTTCTACATGCTATGGATTTCACCCTCGCCGTTTTCTTCTTATATTCCCGCACTATAGTGCGGAAATAAAAATTCAACAGCCAGGCGGCTCGCCAGTCATTTTTTTTTCTATTCCATTGAAACAATTTGGCCTTGAACAAATTTGGACTAAAAACTTAAACCAAAAAACTAAAAGTTTTTTGAAAAACATCGTTTGATACACGTGGGCATTTGTTACTGCAGTTCTCGGCTCCATAACATCCTCGCCTGCGGCTGTGTATTTCGCTTCGGCCGCAATAATAAACTTTCCCCATTTATATCAAAATGTACTATTTTGTATCTTAAGTCTCCAATGCTACTATTACAAAAACTGTTAATCTTGTTCATAGTCTGCGGCCCACTTGCGTCACATGTCCCTGATAACGTTTAGAAGAAAACATATTTAAATCAAAATTCTATCATTGTCATCTTTAAACGATTAACATAAAGATGTGTAAATGCGTTTAGCTGTAGAGCTAAACGCATTTACACATCTTTAATGCGTAGGCATTTAGTGATTTGTAGCGCAAGCGGGTCTTCAGAATTTCCACGACATCCGTAAAATTTATAGGCGATACGTTACTTCTTTGTAAAAATCACATGAAAATACACATGTGTGAAGGCAACTAACAAATTGCTGTTCAAATAAAAAAGAAACAGTAACGAATCTAACCGTACTACGCAAAGAAGAATGTACATTCCTAGCTACACTACTAAACTTTGAACCGGCATCGGCACGGCATTGGAGCCACGAGGAACAAACGGTTCCACCGTATTATGCGGCCGACTTGTACATGTAAATGCACGCCCTTCCCTACTAAGATATCGTAACTTTGCACGTGGAATACGGGCAGAGTGCAAAAGGATAAGCTTGAAAACGTACGGGAATAAAGTCAGGATACTATTTTTAAATAGAAAGCTGCTGTTAAACATGCCACAAGCTTTTCCTTGTGTTTTGCAGTTTTGGGTAAAAACAGATCGTATTCCAAATAAATTCCATACAAAGGTAAGGCATAATACGGATTAGGCAAATAAATCAACGCCTTTTGTCGGAAAATACGCGTTTTCCTTTTGTTGCGTGCCCTGTGGGTTCTAGCTCGTGTAGTTATCCGCTAACAGTCTCTGATTCATGTCCCTTTACGATGCTTCATCAGCTCTGATGAGCTGAAGAAGCATCCTGCCTGTTGTCGATATCAGACCAAACGTTATTTCCAATTAGCATTAATTTCGTAACTTGTGTAATTGCGGATACCTAGATAGTATCCTGAGTGGGCATTCTGTATCAATTCTGTCGCTTATCCTGAGTACGATATCGAGACCAACTTAGCATATCGTCCAGGAAAATCGCAGTATACGGGGTTAATCAAATATCTAATGAATCAATTTACGATCTGAAATGTTCCTTACCTTTAATGTAGCTGCGAGATAACAACATTGTTAGAACATTTGAATGATAAAATTAGATGTGTGATAAGCGTAATTGATTCTTTTGGTATAGAAAGTTGAACTGCAATTTGAATGACACTATCGTAACAGGCTGTTTTTTGTAGTGTTTAACAACTAGAATAAATTGGTACGCTAAAAGGTATTGTTAACACCTAAGCGGATGTGAAGTAGCTGAATAACAAGATTGCAATGCTTTGATACTTTATGAATACTAATTATTGTGATCTGATAACTTTTGTATGAAGAAAAGGCCCAACTGTATACTTGACAGAATGGTCTAACCTAAAAATCTTTATATCTTTTAGCATTCTCCTAGTTTGATAATTACAGAATACTTATAGTGAAAGAGCCCGCCTAAGGCCGACCTTCACTCATCTGTTTAGCGAATGAAAAAACCGTTTTAGCAATCTTAATACAAGAATTGCGAATGGCTTGTTTGATGAAATTAAGTCAAATGAAAAATTATGGTCTTCTTTCGTCTTACTTTTATGATGTATTTAGATGGGTGAAGGTCGATCTTAGGCGGGATCTCAGAATATTACATGAACAGCTTAGCTAATCAAACTCTCGGCTATTCCAATACATCAAACTTAATCTAGATTTGCACTAAATCTAATCTAACAATATCATCCTCGCAATAAATCGTCTGGTACAAGCGAACCCGTGTACCCGCTACGGATGTCGATTACGTCAAATGAATCATGACATAAATATACAGGGGACTTCTATTTCTTCGCGGTCTATCCTTCCATACTATACTATAAATGCGAGTGTAACTGTGTCTGTCTGTTGTTACCTTTTCACGGTTTAACGGTTGTGTGGTAATCGGTTTTCATGGTATGGGCATGTGATGCGGAGGAATGAGGAAAGTTTTGTTTTGCTCTTATAGCCACATTCATATTCAAAACTAGGGGAAGATCAAAGAAACTATGATGGATAGACTGAGGGAAGGATAATATGTCTAGGCAGGTGACTGCTGAGATAACGAGTAATAGTGAAGTATGCAAGCAGAAGACATACTGGGCGGACTCCAAATTAATTGGGTCTGCTACCTTTTCACGCATTAACGGTTGAGTGGTAAAAGGCATGATTGTGATGCGAAGGAATGGAGAACCTGTCGTTATGAAAGTTTTGAGTGTGAAGGGGCTGGCTCTAAGAGTAGAGGAAGACCAAAGAAACTGTGGGATTTACTGTGTGAATGATGATATGGTTAGAAATGAGGTGACTGCTGAAATTACAAGTAATAGAGAAAAATCGAGGACGAAGACGTGCTGTTTTGACTCCAAATAAATTGTGATAAGAGCAAGATGATGATGGACGACGATTGGCGCACAGAAAACCTATAGATTCGGACATATAGGATACTTTTGATCCCGGTAGTTCGTTTCCGTAGGTCAATTTCCGACATCCAAGCAAGCCAAGCCGCGGGTAGAAAATACTCATGACATAAATACACAGGAGACTTCCATTTCTTCGCGGCAATACATAATATTCGCGATTCACTGGATTATGACAGTGGTTGCACAATGGTTTATTTATACGTAGGAAGTCTAGTCCTTTGAAACGATATTTTCTTTTTGTGTTGACGCGGTTGACGGTAAATTGTATGAGAAATGGAGTAAACTGATGTAGTGATACGGTAACTTAGTATTTACTTTGTCCTTTGATAAGTTTGAATGTTTCCGAACGAGATTACCCCCTGTCCGAAGATAGGGCGCTATTTTAATCGACGACAGAAATACCTCCTCTGCCATGAAATGCGAAATAAAACCTTGTAGACCTTATATCTTCTTGTACAAGCACTTGTTTACCACCATAAAAGCAACGACAATTAGTTCAAATACAAACATAATAAAGATCGTCCAACAACATCTTTCCATAACCGTACTTCAAGTACAACTTGCAATAAAACCATGCTTCTCCCTTTAAAGCCAGTGTCCGTTCCAGAAAAGCCTTTATAGCGAACTTATAGTCAACTTGTAGTGAGCTAAACGCCGCCTACGTAGTTAGTTATGCCGTTCTATAAATTGCACTTCGTTATGCTAAGTCGATAGGCAGGTGGTCTGCCTGTTTACTTGTGAACGGTGATGAATGGATGCGTGTTGGGTTGGCTTGGGAGTCAATGAATGATGGGAGGGAGAACCGTTTTGATAAAGGATAATCATTGAAGACGAGCGTTGGCGGATTCACAGCAGGGTCAACGATCTAGAAAAGATGATCGGGAAGATCTGGATAAGACTCGCACATATCAGGGACGAGGCCTTTATACAACAGTGGCCACCTAGCTAGCTACCTATGAATTAATGGAATTATAGAAAATGGCAAAAGTCTAAACAATATGGTTGCCGGAGACGGACGGCGCGGCGCCGCCGAGGCCGGCCCAGTAAGGTGGTAAGACGATCTAGACGGGTACCGCGAGGGCTGGTTTGGGGAAGCACGGGAAAAGAGCCCATGAAAGGAATTGGGTAGGCCTCCCAGCAGTTGCATAGTACAGTCTAGTAAAATAAAAAATAAAATGATCTGCCATTGCTTTTCGCCCTGAGTGAATGAGGCTATAATATAAAACTTCACATATATCATATTCTTAATGATACGAAACAAAAACCCCTTAAAGATCGAATTAAGCAACAGTACTTATTCATTCCATACATTCTGATAGAAATAACGTTTTGAAATGCCGCTTTCTTTTATATCCAATTATTTGACATTTGTTTTCTCTTGCAGTTTAGACGACAGAAACTGTTAACCGTTTTGTGTATTCCAAGCTACGCTCATGCATTCGATTAAAGCGTTATAGTCTTAACTTGCATATTTATCGCACGATTTATGTAATAAATACCCATATTGTTATTCGTAAGACGCTTAGTAATTACTTTAAAACAGCTAATGCTTACACCCGTATCTATAAACAAGTCAAAGTGTTTACTTCAGTAAAACTCATTATTTAAAATACGAATTTTAGTATGTAGTTTCGTAATTGCTTGCAGTTAGAAATGTCAAAAGATACAATAGAAGTTTTAGTAGTTAGTTAGAATTCTTAGTTTTACTTTCTTTGACGGTTCTTATTTCGTTTGAATTCTTGTCTATTGCATAAAATGTTTGCTTAAGTAATTACTTAAAGTCAAGTAATTACTTTAACTTGGCTGTAGATACGGCTTGGGTGTTAGTCCGAGAATTTCAATAAAACAGCAAGTTCTGCAACTACGTCGACGATTAACGTTCTTAAAAAGATAATATATTTTTCTAGTTTTGTTTCCATATTTTCAGGCCTAGCAATCCTTAGGATACTTGGTACATATCTCTCGGAACAATTAAAAGAGAAGGTATAAATCCTTACCGAGGAACGGGTTACTTACAGAATGGTCTATTAGAATTGTCAACTAACGTTTTTCACTTAGACCCGTATTTATCGATGTTACCCAAGCAATCAGTATGTTTTATAGCCCTGTTTATCTCATGACAGTGGTTTGGCTCGCATCGGTAAACGCACAATGGACCAGGGCAAAGTAATATACGTAATTTATTGTAGATATATTTCCTAGTTTATTTGCGGTTTATAATAATTAATTTTCACGGAGCATGTGGAATTGTGATTGTTGTTTTCACATGCTTTGTGAGATCACAGATTTGAATTATAGGGTTTGTTGAACCGATTCCAGTTATTTTTCTTGCTCGGAGATGCAGGAAGTTGGGAGTCGTAAATAATAATAGAGGATTGTAACATTAAATCCGGATTTATAGGCAAGCATGAAGTTAACAAAACTACCATGAAAAGGAATGACCTTTTAGGATTTAATACTGTTTGAACCGTTTCAAAGAACGGTAATTTATGATTTACGAAGATATTTAAAGAATGCACATGGACTAAGTTGGATCGACACTTGTATAGCAACAGTTCAAAACTTATAAATTATAATATTCCCGTTCGAATCCTTCTGCTTCCTGCACTTCAGATAGTTCCCAAATAGCTTTAGAAAAAAAAATATACAGGGTAGCGCCGACGATACGACAATAAATGAAAACACTGGTAATATTAGTTCATAGGAATATTTTTAAACTATCAAAAAAATCCTAGCATCGAAATTAATAATAATAACAAAAATAAAAATAAATTGTATTATACAAGGTGGCGCCGACAATACGACAATAAATTAAACTGCGTATACCTCATGACGTTCCCAGTCTGCGTACAAAAATTCATTCGAATATATCCAGTAGTTTAGTCACAAAAAAAAAAAAACACCGACAGAAATCTGCTAAACTTTCTGAACAAAGACACCCTTATAAGGTCTTCGCAACACCGTCCAAGAATATTGCACAACAAGCGGATCACAGGTGTCATTTTTACATAAGCGCTAGTTTAATTGAATATTCATTTCCGCAAGTCGCTTCCAGTTTTCGCATTATGATTTATAACGCCCAAGTTACCATGTTTGGCTATGGTTCTCGATACTTAACCAACTGATTTAGTACCATTGTGCTTCTCTAGGCCTATTACCATAGCATCTTCTTGAACATTGCCATGGAACTGTGATGCGTATGTGTTTCTTTGCTTCGATGTATCTTTTATATGCCCTGGCCATCTTTGAACATTGACCAAGCGATTATCAACTCTGACTACATTGGTGAAGTTTTAGTTTTACTTCATACACCAATCGAAACTTGATTTAATATGACAAAAAATACTACCAGTAACAGCGTTCAATGTAAAATACGTGAGATTTGCTTTGATAGTAATAAATCTAATTTAATACTCTCGATATAACTTGGAATGCTTATTCAAATACTAGAATAATGCATTGAGACTTACGATTTATGAATTGGTATGATAAATAGTCTCATCGATCACGTGTTATATAATAACGACTACGCTCTTAAATTAAATGCCATTTTTCGAACCTTTATTAAGGCGCGCTTCTACACCATCTTCGTCTTTCATATCGGCGATGATATTAGTTAGTTCTGTAATTTTGTTATCTTTTATGGTCGTCCGTCGATTAGGTTGCTATCTTCACTCACATTTTCTGTACTCTTGACTTCTGTTTCTTTGAAGTTCCCCTCTGATTAAAACTTCTCCGTTGGCCTTCTTGTTATTGATATACATTCATGATAGCAACTTCCTTATATCGACTGTTTATTATATAGACAGTATATTATAGAAGAAAAAATAAATATACCTTGCGTTCTAAGTATAGTTCGTAATGCTCCAGTCACAAACAAATCAATCATCAGTTTTTATGTTCCACTATAGCTAATCGTCAATAATTTCGAAAGTGTGTTTACCAGAATGAACTAAGACATATCATTGTGGCTACTATTATCTTCTTAATAGGTTTCGACAGGCGAAGTTACGAAATAAGCGGCAAGCAAATTTTTTGTTGCATTTCATAAGATTAAAATTAGACTTAGCATTCTTGCTTTAGGCATTTTAGTTTTTATCTGCTATTGTACTGGAGTCATTATGAGTTTGTGGTTTGCAATACCGTTCAAACGTCATTTTGGTCAACGAGTAATAAACGCGGGTAACCTCATACGCGGGTCATAAACGATCCGCGGCCATAGTAGAGGTGCACGCGCGAGAATTGATCCGAATCGCCGGCGATAAACGCATCTCCTGCAAGACGAACGTTGCGCGCCACGCCGCCTAGTGATGAGTTCCAAGTTCATTATCGATAGCATGCTCCCGAAGTACCACCAGCAGTTCCATCACCAGAATTTGTTCGCCGGTGTTTTTGCGTAGCCTATAGAGGCGTCGCTGTCATCTTCGCTGTCGTCGTCTCTGTAGACGTCGCTGTCAAAATGGCAGCGGACCTCTTTCTCGTCCTCGGTATCGCCAGGCGCGTCGGCGAGGATGTATCCTTACGTGTCGCATCACCAGCAGTTCGGGGGTTCTGTGCTGTTCTCTGCTGGTGGCGGTTTGTCCGCGGCGGATGACAAGGGTTGTCGGTACCCGACGGCTGTTAGAGGAGACCCGATGGTGAACTGCGCGCTCGGCCAGCGCAACGGCGGAGCGGCTGTGTCGGCGGCTCCAGTCAGCATGGCGGCCGCTGCACAGTTCTGTCATCAAGCTGCGGCGTTAGCGGCCTCAGCAGCGTCCACCGCCACCGTGGACGCCATGGGAGCGGCCTGCTCGCAGCCAGGCTCGGCCCAACCCCTGCCAGACATACCGCGGTACCCCTGGGTGTCCATCACTGGAAAGTGTTTTACTCCTTCACTGCATGACAGTTTGCGATGTTGGCGATCCTGAAGCAATTGTTACGAATTAGTTTTGTGTTGCTTAAAAAGCCAAAGATAAGTTTAATTATTTATAGGTAGTCTTATCAGACGGCTGTGTACTTAGCAATTAGATGGCTTTAATGTTTTCGTTTAGTACCTATGTAGGTTTTGTTTTTAGACTAGAATTGTTAATTTATTGTTAATTTTATGCTGTCTTTATTCAAGTATTTTTCGTTTCGCTTTTACCGTGTTAAACAGCTCCTTAATTTAAATATTTGTTTTATTGAAATACTTTCAGTTTGTCTATTATTATTATGATTTCTTGATATCAATTAACCATATATACAAACCAACACCGGTATATAGAGTAGAAAAAGGAATCAGCAGACATTTACTTGTTATTCCAATTAGAAGTAGTAATTTATCTATTTTTCTTATTTTTTATTTATCATTCTAAAACGATTTTAGCACTTATTTCACAATAAAATAATTATTCAAACAGTGCAATATAAACGCGATAAAATTGGCCATTATTATTGTTATTGTCAATGAATCACAATAAGTATCCTTTATGGGTACCTACCTACATAATAATTTGGGTAAAACTTTAGCAGCAATTTTATTCTGAATAAATAGGTAATTCAGATCATATGTAACCTGTTTTGTTGAATCTAAATAAGGTAATTAAAGAAAGTATAAGGGTGTTTTGGTATTTAAAACAGGCTATAAAACAATAAATAAAAGTCGTAAATATGCGCGGGCGCTTCGGCTCGGTTGGTGCTCTCGGCTACGTTCGGCCGTCGGCGTCGCGTCGTCGGTCGCCGTCGCTCGGACCGCCCATTCCCGCTGTCGCGGTCGCGTCGGTTATGGACGGGACTTTAGCTTACAAACTTTACACAGTAGGTACTACTTCATTTAATACTAAAACTAAAACTCACTTTTAAATGCAAAATATTTCTTTTAGCGTTTTTATTACTGTTTTGTTAATTAAAATAATGGTTATGAATAAGTATACTTACCTTATTTATTTTAATCAAATTCGCAATCATTATAAAATGTTTAATTACCAGTTGCTTTAAAACGGTTAGTACTTAAAGCATTTAATGAAACATTTAAAGTATCTTCTTATTTATTAACTTACCTCGTACCGTTTTAGCGTAAAATTAACCAATTAGAATTTTCTGAGCATTGGATAAATATTAATTACAATACATTAAAGTAACTACCTATTCTTAAAAGTAGCAAACTAATAGGAAAATTGTTATTAAAAAGGTATGTGCAATTCTAAAAGCAAATGCATTTAAATGTTTGACGGATAAGTGGCAAAACTGCAAAACACATTTTCAAATTCCGTAGCCGACTTTTAAAATGCTAAAACAAATCGGCAGAATTAGAGTACTAGGTCAGAATGTTCAGTTACCTACCTAGCTACCCGACTTTAAAAAAGGGAGCGAGGTTCTCAATTAGGTTGTATTTTTTTTTGTTTGTTAGCTCATATCATCGTCATTTATGAACCGATTTGAAAAATTATTTTATTTGAAAGGATATACTTCCCGATTGGTCCCATAGAAATTTTATCAAAGTCAGTTCAGTAGTTTGGTTTTTAAATCAAAATATCTGGTAAAAATATGCTGTCCAAGTAAAAGAAATTGCGAAATTGAAAATTAACAAGGGTAACATAAAACCTTTAACAAAAATGATAACTATCCTGAAAAAAAATTTTTTGAAAAAAAAAACGACTTCCAAAAACAAACACAAAAAAAATTGAAAATAACTTTACTTCCGGAAGTCGGTTCTCATTTTGCGTGTAACGTTAAATATTGAAGCAGATCATCGTTATAACAGAGCGGTCGTTGATACTTTACTCGTATTGTTAACATAATATATTTACTGTTCATTGTTTACAGCTTGAGGCTGGCGTTTTGGGTGACTGTCTTATGTGATTGACATTCAAAAAGTGCTAATTTTCAGCCTTATTTGAATTAAATTACTTTTGATTTTGATTCTTTCTCACTCTTCCTCTTAATACAGATTCTTCGTGGGTTCTTGATGCGATTCATATTATCTCCTGCGCAGGATCAAATTGAAGCTTGTAAAATCTACCGCTAGTGAGGCTTCTAACCATCATGATTTAATTCAAGGATGGACGACCATCGTTTATTCTTCTTTATTAAAAGACAGAAGGACATTGATGTCCGTTCTGTTAATATAATCCCATAGTTACCCTTAACGACACCTTCAGGAAGATAGCGGGTGGCCCATTCCTAGCCATGTTTACGAGACCAATTAGACATTACATCGTTTACTTAAATGGGATCACTTAAAGGCGAGTTTATAAATATGTAGTTATAAAACTTAAGAACCAGTCACTACTCCTGGTAAACAATTGTAAACGTGCCAGGTTTTGCAATACTATTAATTAAGACATCCTAAATTCTGTTGCACTGAATTTGGTATTTCATTATTTCTCATTTGAATTTGAATACCAATTTATGAGTTGGAGAAAGATCTGCAGTAAAATTTGCTGACAGATGCTGATTACAGGATTGTACATAGTAATTATTAGGTAGGTGCTTAGATAAAATCGTTCCAGGACACGGTCATTTTGTCATTGCAATTTTTAATTAACATGATGAACTATTTTATGTTAACCAAATTTAAGAGGAAGTGGCGTATACAAACAAGTCATATAAATCATTCACATGCCGTTAGCAATAAAGCGTGAACTGAAAAGCAAGACATCAGCCATAAAATTAAAAAGGTACTCAGTTCCAGGTTAATATAATACAATAGCTCCTTGTTAGGAACGTCAACTTGGTATGCCATTTCGTTCACGGCAGTGCAAACATTCGCTTAATCTTTTTCGCATTTTTGTAATTTTGGAGTTGTAACAGCCCTATTCGGTGGAGCCAACGCAGCGGGTGGCTGTCTGAAACGGCCTGCAGTAAAGTTTCTTTCACAATTGTAAAATGGATCTCTTGTATCGATTAGATACTGGATATCGTTAGACCACGTTTCGGGTGCTAATTATAGCTATCGATTTAAAGCCTTGGGGCGAAACGGGGGCTACGAAAACTGCAATAGATAACGGATAGTTATAACCAATTGTCGCTTTATGTTTGCGTTCTGCAGTCTCTGCTACTGTTGCAAATATTGTTTGCGAATGTTGTTCCTAAGCTTTCAAAATTATTGAGCCTTTACTTCAGAATAATGGAACGAGAGATCGAATCTCGGGAAATTCAAGCCGCAACTGTAAATACACTGGAGTTCATAAGAATTTATAGAAACAAAGCTACGAGTGGTACCCACAATGTAGTACTTACATTTAAAAAATGTTTGTTCGTTCTTTATCTTTTGTTGGAGATGTAACTCCGAACAGTTTAAATAAAACATGTACGTAGACCTAATTTAAATTCAATTTATCGGTACATCTTTCTCTTGTTAGACAGCTAAGGCTGGCAACACACTGACTGTGGACTCCAGAGGGAAGTGTACATGGACGACTGGGGCTGTTAATGATCCACACATCAATCTCTCAGGCAGTCGCAGACAGCTGAATCCGAAAGCTGTCCACTGTTCGAAACTTCACAGTTGTAAAATGCATTCTGAGGAAGAAGCATTATAGCTTGCTTTCCTGTCTGGGAAGATTTACAAGGAAAAGTTCAAACGCGGCTCTATAGTCGGAAATTCGAACAGATGTTGTGACCCTTCTAATTTGCCGTGTGTAACACTAGCTTTAGTGTTATTTTATTCAAATTAAAGATGTAGATCAGACAATTTCGTGTAGACATCTCAATTCAAAGCACTTTAAAGTTAACTATTCATTCGAATCAGAAGTAATTTAGCAATCTCATTTATTCTATTGTTCTCAAGTTGAATAATTTAACATGACCTCTTTTCTTAGTTGCTTAAATATCTCAGTATGTAGTCTTTTTGTTTCGTCTCTATTTCAATAATATATAAAGCAAATTATATTATTATAGTCATTAAATGTAACTACAGGTTCAAATCACCTTGATATGCCAGTTGTAGGCGCAAACGCATCATTTTAGCAATATCAATAAACGCTATGATTACATTGACCTTGTTTTATATGGATTGTAATTATGTTTCGCTTAGTATTATATAATTATAGGGTTTTGCAGTTTCGAAATCCATTGAAACATCTATTAGGATGTGAAAATAATTTTGGTATCATCTTCTATTAATCGTACATCAAAGTAATAATAACATATCGTTTCGATTTGTTTCATAAATGGTAATCATGACATTCTGAAAAACAAGTCCAAGATAATGTTTACGCGCACACAAATGTATGTATTTGAAGCCACAATTGCGTTACAATTAAAATTAATGACATGGGCAGATAGTTAGTGACATGGTAATTTTACACTTCACCAAACCCAACACCTGACAAAATATTTGATCCCACAATAAAACCACACGTTACTTTGTATAACACGAACTGTGAAAGCGTAAAGGCGAAAGCAAAGCCATTATCAAATCATTAATTAGTTCCAGTGACATCCACTACTAATATCAACTTTCTTGATACGGAGTCAATCTACCGAGAAATTGTGATGACTGTTGGAAAATTACCCATATGGGGATGAGTACGAAGAAGCGAGTCATAGGCGTATGATATGGATGGTAGCATTATGTGCTCAGTATCAGTTCCTGGTACGTGGGTCTGTGACTTTTTTGTGTCTTTATCTATCCATCGTTATTCTATGTATCGTTATTGATGCGATCTTTGTGTCTACGTACTGGGGCTCCTAGGTTAATACCAGAGCCAAATTTTAATAAATAAGTAGGATGTGCTACTTCTGGAAAGACCGAATCGTGCGTCTCATAAGGACCAAGGTCCCATTTCTCTTTCAATAGCCACTTTCAAACAAAGTTTCGTACGCACTCTGACCCCAATGCAGCGTAACCGCGTAGCAGCGAAATTGTAGCAAAAAAATCGAGTTTCCGAATTTCACCATCGAGTAATTGTTACGAATCGAATTATCCGCCAGATTTCGGTCGGCTTTGCTCGCTAGTGTGGTTGTGTTTGCGCGTGACTTTCGCAATCGGTGACATTATCGTGTCGTGTCTGGCCAAAAGTTAAACGCCCAACTGACCTCACGGTTTTGGCTACCCGACAAACTAGATAGTTTTTGTGGAAAAGAAACCGTGTTGGCTAATGCAGACAGTCTGATTTCTGTACAATGTTGCAGACTTTATCCTTGAACATTTTCAAGTTATTTTAAAGTAGCTAAATTTATACCACTTCAAAATACAGTAAACCATTGGTTATTTCAATCTCTTAAATTCACTTTCCCTTAATGGCGATCAACTAAAAGCGTTAGCGCTGCTTAGGTCCGTAATGTTCAACATTTTCGAAATTATATTGCATTCAATCAGATTTGCTAACTAAAGCAAACACTAATAGGACAAGAAAAGGCTGACATAAATAAAATGTGCGATAGAAAACACGAAACTGTTAAGGTCTATTTCAACAGGATAGAATTTATGCTATTTTCATGAGCAGTCTAACATTCCCCAGCAACAATAACCTCTTGTTACTAAAGGCAATTCCGCCCATCTATTTGTTTCTCCACGATCATTTACACGCTATACAACCAACAGAAATGATGTCATGCCGTAGATAACATAATAAAATGTTCGGAACAACTGCCAGTGTCTAATCGTCACAGCCCGATATGGAAACGACCAGTCTGTCCATTACTTACGATTTCATTCGAAAAAGATCTTAATCTTTGGCCATTATCGTCTGTATACGTACGTGAAAGGCTATCCGATCTATGTTGGCTTTATTTGGCTAGTAAAATCGAAATTAACTAGGTGGACCGAGGTTTTGAGATGCTTGGGATAGTTTAAATGTTTTTACGTTTGTCAAACAACGAGTTTAACGACACTTTTTGCTTGTTACACGTTATGAGACCATTTGTCTCGTCGGAAATTATACTGACTACGTTTTCGGCTTCTTTAATCATATTCTCATCTTCCTTCTCATCCTAAGCCTTTCCCACCTTAATGCTAGTGTCTGCGTCACTTAAAATAACTTGTAGTTGAAGTACCCTCATTAGCTACCAGTTCCTTCATCCATGATATGTCAACTTTCAAGTTTTTTGTTTCATCTACCTCTATAATTACATAAACGCTTTTAATTTCGTCTACCTTATACGGTGCTCGATTACTCAGCTATCCGATCATTGCGATCCCAATTTACAGCAGTGCCACTCTATTGGCTAGGGTCTAGACAATCAACGGACTTCTTAGCTCGGGTCTTGATAGTAAGTAAATGCCGGTCGTGACGTTGCCAATATCTGTTTCCATTTATGCACGAACATTGACGTGTTATAGATAACGTACAGATGTCTATTCGTTTTTTGGACCGAAGTTACGTAGTTGCCCTTGTGTAATGTTGGTAAGTATTGCAAGTTTGGTCAATAAACCCTTAAAATTGTACTGCTTGTCCCTAAAAAAGAAGTAGGTCTTTTTGGGGAAAGGCTCTTGAATTATTATTGTTTATCAATTTCAGGGAACTTTTACTAACCAAAGTTCACGTTACTGTATCTGAGCGCAAATTGAACTCGCGCATTCCATAGACCTTTATATAACTGCGAAGATATTCCCTTCGATATAAAGTCAAGCTTAACCGAACGGCGATCATGGCCCGACAATCGAAGAGAAAGCAATTACCGTGCTTTCACAGACGACATCCTAAATCAAGTCCCGACCTTACAATGGAAACTCGTTGAGCGTGCATCCGAAGTATTCCGAAGTGCAGAAAGCACCGCTCGTCTCGTGACGGTGGTGTTCCGATAACGGCATCATCGGGACCTTGACTGGTCGAAGCTTGAACTTTTATAGACCTGACGATCATTTGCCACGGTTTTAACTGGCAACGGGATTGGATTTTCTGAGAATTTGTATTTAATGAGAGATATTTGCTCGTCTGCTTCTGTTTATTATGGAAGGTACTTAATGCTTGTTTTTGTTCAATTAAGGAGTATGGCAAATGGCATTAAAAAATAAAGCAAATATCTACTCAAACAGAGAGAGCCATGGTGATTTTTTGTGCCTTTTTCCTAGGCAGTGCCTTACGTATATGAATCTGCAGTATTTTAGTTTCTGTATTGAGAATATTATTTACCATCCGGGGTTACGTCAGCTCAGTTCATCAGTTTCTAATTACAATAACTCTTTGTAATTATTTTCTGTTTCCACTTTAACGATTTACCATTAATCTAAATATAGGTATGTTGGAAGATTTAAGTTTTTTTTACGACATGCAATTAAATAGGGAAAATAGTGGTGTCCCTACTTGTTTTGTAAATACATTTGTCTTCAAGTTTCAAATGTCATTGCGAAGCGTCGAACGTGGGAGATTCACATTTTACCAGCAAATCACGTTTCATGTTTAACGTGATTTCTATTGTAAAACGACTATTCCTTGTTTTATTTATTGATGCTTGTGGCTAGTTATTCTGACACCTGATTTTAATCGCTGCTTATGGTGCTAACTGGGCTGTTACATCATTGCTAACCATATCGAATATTATTATAACTAGCTGTTTGTTACCTAATATAAAATAATCGTCACCTTCCTTGATCTCTTAAGGATTGTCAGTGACATATTCTATTCCTACTTGCCGCATCTTGCGACTGATTGTGTGCTCAACATCGACTTTTAGTATGTCTTCGTCGTCAGCTATAGTGGTCAATATTTGACACTGACAAGCTCATCTTACCTTTAACTGTAAAAAACTACGACTTGTCTATTTGTTGAAATCCAGCACATTGTCTATTTGTTGAAATCCAATACTTAAGTTAAAGTAACGGTTTCTTGACAGTTACACATAGCTTTTTGAAGTTTTAAAGTTGGATACACTAATGACTGGGTTTGTGGAGTCTCTTGTAAAGTGTCCAGCACGTTTCGCTTAGACGTAATTATATCCACCATTAAAATTCGCCTTTCTACCAATATGTCGTCCCTCCGATTCTACTGAAATTAGCTAACTAGACTGATCGACGCGTGTCCACATTATTCACCCACTGATAGATTAAACCAACTCCGAGTCACGGTAGCTTTTTGCAGTCCACTCAGTACCCACCTTTATTCCAGTTTCCGACGATAAAGTAATCTAGTCATGTTAGGTAGTGTCAATTAGCTTCGTTCAGTTTACAAACTTGATTGATAGTAATTAATATTCATAAAGAGAGTTTCGAAAGTTTGTTTATGAATATGGAGTGCTCAATCAACGGTAGGTTAGAGGAGATCATTTTTATCATCATCATGATTGAATGTGATTTACCATATTTGAATATTCTTTATTTTTAACTTCATAATTTATTCCTATAATAATAATTACTCTTTCTGTCAACACCTTTCGAAAATCCACTGGAAAACATGAATTGTAATTGTCCTCTTTCTAAATCAGATTATCTACGATTTTACTTACTGCTATACTCGACACATTATTCTAAAGTATCTTCTCATACCTCCTAGTTCCAAATTCACCTTTGGCTTCAAAATCAGTGCCTAAGTATCGCTTCAGTCTTTACTCTTACTTCATTTAATAAAATCAATGAAGGGCGGCGCTCCAAGTGAGTGGATATGCGTGCAAAAAGTGAGCGTTGCCGGTTGATCGAGTTTATACCGATATGTATTCTTATTCGGAGATTTTTGTTTTTATCGACTCGCTACGTAAGTCTTTACGCAATTCAAACTGGATATTGTTACGTGCCTTTAACGATGTATGACATAGGGGGTTTGCGGCTCGTCAATTAAGTTGAGTTGTGGAAAAAATGTGAACTGCGTGTTTGTGGTTCTTACTTTGAAGTGTGAACTGTCGGTAATTTAGTTTGTTGAGTTGATTGATGGGAAGAATAGCGTTTGAATGAGAGTATTTTAATGAAAAAAATTAGGTAGATTTGCAATGATAAAGAGCATATTATTGCTCAACCTAATTTTGATATAGCGAGATCAGAGAAGGGCACATGTACCTACGTGTTTAGTAAAATCGAAGAGAAAGTTTCATTTGTGCCAAGTCTTTAAGAAAACATTGACCATATTCCATGTGACGGAGTTACAAGAAGTAGACGCATCGCCTTATATTCTTAAACGGTGTTTTTTTTTTCATGTTGACTTGCCTTGCCAGCCGTATGTCTCAGTATTGTGTCTGCTTGTTAAAAAACTGCTAGCCATGTAAGACCAACTAAAGGACAAGAGAATGGCTCGATAAAATTCCATTTGAAGGAAATGTCAATTGGCCACTTGCTGTATTCAGTTTGCCGACATTACCTTTTTTTTTTTTTCATTATTGTTCTAGTATTTTATTTGCTCATGTATGATTTGCCGGTATTTCAAAGCTGTACCGGATTAGGAAATTGTAAAAGGATTGGATGAAGGACCATTTTTATCGGTTCTTCGTTTTAACTTATTGCCTTATTTGATTTTGTTGTACGACCGTATTCATTTGTTCCACGATCGACAGTAGTATTCTGCAAAAAGAAAGGTAAACATGTTCTAAGTATGGACCACCTCAGTAGTAGTATATGCGGTGAAAACATTTTTTCTCGTTGTCAGTCACATCATTCACTAGTTTATCGCACCAATATATCTTTTATAACGCGGCTCATGTAATAAAATCTTGATAAATATCATTCATTATCATAACGATAGACTCCATACATCGTAAACATATCTCTAATTTCATTTATAACAAGCCTTAAGCTTTGACATGAGACGAGAACACTTAATGAGTAGCTTACAGGTGCCGTTTTACAATCGGCAGCCTAAATGGAATCGTGCTCTTGTAATCGGTTACTAGTAAGTGATGCTCGTAAACCTGCCGATACATGGACATGGCCTGGGTGTTATACAGCCTGTCTTTTAATTCATTAGCTGTTTCAGAGGGTGAAAGTACCACCAATTTTACTATCAGGTCAAATCAGGGACATTCTACTTTATCGTGTGGTTAGTGCCTAACCTGGTGTCAGAGTTTTTATGCCGCCCATGGGCCTCTGACTTGGCAGTATATGCCGTCGAGAAGTATCTCTCAGGCATGCTGGTCTCCTCACGATGTCTTCCTTTTGGGTGAAGGAAGACATCAGTGATAAGTATACAATACGTACATCATTCTGAAAAATCAGAGGTCCGTGTCTTGGGTTCGAACTCGAGACCTATGACTTGGGAGTCCAATGGTCACACCAATATGCTATCACTGCTACATTAAAAAGCAATACTTATTTCTAGTTACTTGACTTGCCGACGTATGCGTCAGATGGTTTTTTGCCGTTTGACTTTTAAAAGTATTTGTGTTTAGAACGCACCTATCTCATTGAGATAGGTATGGAAATGCTCTCTGATTTATCAGCGACACAAATCGCGTTACTTCGAAAAATTTTTTAGAGACAATCACAAGAAATCAATGAAACTGAGAAGAAACAATAATCGTTTAGAAACTAGAAAGTTACTAGCAGAAATTTTCCAATTGTTATACAACCTGTCACAACTTCTAAGCACGTCCTTCACAAGCCAAACTTCCTATTACCGCCTGCATTTACTCAACACATCGTCTTTGTTTATCTATACAAGAAGCTAGAACCGGCTTTCTTCCATAGTTTGTGCATGTTAATTGACTTTCATAACGGCATGCTTACGACCTTTTGAGTAAAAGTTAAAACTCATGGACACTGCATTCCGAATTAGCTGCTTTGTTGAGGCCCAAACGTGCTATATCTTAAGTGGACCATTTGGCAATCTCACAATGGTTTTTGGAGACAATGATGAGAATATCAACCATAATTGCGACTAGCCATGCATAATAACGGTATTTTGTGTTTATGTTAAATTTTGAATGGTGCATTTTGGAAGCGTTACAGCCTTTACCGATATTGGTGTCTTAATTGTTTTACTTTCACAGGAAAAAAATTCCGTGGCATTGGCACCTATAATGTTTCAGTACTTTCTTCTTTCTTTCTTTACACATCGTACCTGTCGTCAAGTAAACACCTGTATCGCTCAAGCAGAGTTTTCCACGCGATTAACTAGCTAGCAGAGTAGCTCACTGGACACAACATCCGACTGCTCGAAGAATCCTCCCTTCCAATGGATGATAAAGTTCCACAACTTTATACCCTGTGCGTCATACTTCTTTAGCAAATGTCAGTATGTTATAACCTAAGATGTCTGTAACAATGTTGTCACTGTATGGAAATAAAGAATTATTTATTTATTATTTATTTAAATTGTAATTGACCCTTTCAGATTTAATTTAATTTGTTTGAGCTTGAGTTTGCGTTTGCCTTGCCTAGGAGTTTTGGTTTGTAATTACATCTCGACCATGAAACGGTTTATCGCAATTTTCTCTATTTTATGCACGATTCTTATCTTGATCGAAGTCCAAGCTTTTGATGCATTAATAGTGTTAGTGATATCTAGGAAAACGTCAAATTGAATCAAGACGTTATCTTCACAATTTACGTAAATCAAATTACTATTTCCTTTACTCAATAGAGACGTGAGATATATCACACTATGTATTTGAATCTACAGATAAACTTTTGACCAGTATTGAGATCTCAGCGGTCTTACTAAATACATCGTTAGCACAGACTACCAGTGTGGCACAAATAAATCTCGTTTTGTGATCAGAATGTCCTATTATATTCAATGCTTACTTATTCAACCTGTTCATGTTTGTATGAATGATTTCATTCGGTGTTACTCCCAGCAGCCCACGCAACGAAAGCCGAAAAAGAAACTGCTATTCTTTTATTTTTTGTTTCGTGTCATTCGTACCCTACACAACACCAATCGATGTACACATAAATCGATTTGGTATACAGTTACATCGATTACGAAAGATCGAGTTGCGATTCCGAGATATTCGGGTGGTCCAATTTTCAGTAAGTTGGTAACTAGGTATGTATTTAGCGTGATAAATTGATATTGTTTTGGGTAACACGTAAAGGCAATTTTTATGAATGGTGCATTTGATTTGAGAGTGAAGACTCAACGAGCGTAAATTGAAATTGTAAATGCCTTGGCAACGTTACTATGTGCGAGTATGCATCTGCACGATTATATTGTATTATCGTGAGATGTGTGAGAATCGTTTCATGTTATGAAGAACAACAGTTAAACCGCCATCGTTTATGTGATGTAGATCCAAAAGTTCGTGTGCATCAATCTATAGTTATAGGTACACCTACTTTAACGAGTGAGAGCAGAGTTCTAAAATTTTCATCAAAATCAAACAGAATTTGGAAATAAAGGCTTTTATAAATGCACTAATTTGCTTCAAGTACCACCCAAGGCCAAACACAACATACTTCAATAACTTAATTTACTTCGTACTTTCACAACATAGAATCCTTTAAACTTTAGATAGCAAGCAAAAAGAGCATAACGATAACCCGATACAATACTTGTTTCTCGTAAATATATTAATGATCGATCAGGTTTGATGCCTAGTCAAACCAGTCGCCAGCAAGTTTATAGAGACGTGGTGTAACACACGGAAACTGGACTGTTACAGATTAAGATGATTGATATCGTTAATCGATCATCGATGATCGAAAAAAGTCATAAAATCGTCACTTTGATCCATAAAATTGTAATGATGAAAGCTTTCTTGGCGTTAAAAGAATGATTTCCAATTAAAATTAATATATAAACTTCAATTAGTGAAACTAATAAAATACTCCACATGTTGCCAAGTCCTTATTACTTTTAATTAACGTTAAATTTTAACCTAAGGGGCCATGCTTGTTGAGTACGTAACTAAATTATACCAATCAAGAAATTCCTAACATTTCCCACAAATTCTGGATTATGTAAATGGGGACTTGCTTCTAGTCCATAAACTGTATTAATATATGAAAGAAACATTACCCAATTTGATGTAGAAGGGAATGGGGGACTAGTTAAACTAGCAACTAATATGAGCCAATCGGATTAAGTTATTATCGTACTCCTAGACTGCCTGCCACCTGGTATGACTTAAGTGGTACTTAATCTCATTTATTACACATGGCATATATAGCTTTGGTGTGAAAACAAAAACAACAAATCAGATAAATAGCAAACACCGGAGAAACGATATTCATGGTATAGAATAAATTAACGTAGAAATGAGACATGTTGAAGATAAAGATGAAATAGAAGATACAATATTCCATCTTCAAGCCGATAATACTGAAAAATCCGAGTTCTCAGATTAACTATTAACATAATCGATGTGGTAGAAACAATCAGGTGAAATTAAAATATGGAACATATGTCTTCTCGTGCTTAATCTACAAATTAAAACTTACTTCAACAAATCGAATTCCTACTGTTGTCCCAGCGACAAGAAGAAAAACAAATCAAATAACAATACAGCTTCCTACCAGCCCTGAATCCGCTTCCTCTATAAAACTTTTCGCACACTCACCAGATTTTACTGCTGTGACATCAACTTCGTCTTTACGACCGTCGTCCGAAACATTTCAACCCTATTCCTATTAATTTAATGACTTACTGTCTTACCACCAAAATTATTGTCCAATAAGTGAGTCACGTGGACCGGTTCCCACACCCACTCTGCGCCTACGCAGCGCACCGAAACGTTGACATCACTTATGCAAGGGTTGTTATGTTACACTTGTTCTTTTATGTTTGTTTCTTTGAGTTCATTAATATTTCCTGTTTGATTAATGTTTGGGAGAATATTTAATACGTTTACATATCCTTTTATGACTCCATTAACTGTAACTTTTTTTTTAAGTTTCTTTTTTTAAGATAGATGTAAGGAAGCTCAGACAACCACTTACACATTATTATCTCCTACAGTTAACTACATTTTACTGCAAGAAAACATGGTTATAACGCTAGCCATTGCCTGTTCCCTTTTTAATATTATTATCAAAATCAAATCAAAGATATTACTCACTGGAGAACAATGAGGCTATCCTTTTATTCTGTATTCTATTTCCATGTAATCAATTAATGATAACACAATTACAATACTTGGTATGTCTCGACATGTGCCCCATACTATGGTTAATGTGATTTTGCGTATACTATAATTTGTTTCTAGGCTTTTTTATTTGCTCCATTAAAAAGAGAAACAATTGGCTCATGGGTCTGTCATCCACGTATGGTTCTTATTGTTCTTACTTAGTAACTCAGTTTATCTTATTATTTGAACTTGAACGAATGTAGTTTATAATCTAGACGATATTATTTATATGGGACGATTTTGAATACCTGCAGATATTCATCTTCATTGCTATCTCATATGTCTGAGTTTGTATTGCTTGCGAATATTGTTGCAATGATCCGCACATATGGATCGGAAAGCTGCATAAAATGCAAACTTCCATTGTTTTAAGGAACATGAAACCAACACCAATCGAAGAATTGAATTTGCATGAAAGTATCGTTACAATCAATTGTTTTCAATTACGCCGTCCATCTTGTTTAGAGTCTGACAGATCGACCACAACAATATGCTATCTAAACAAATATTTAATTGGTATTGCTAATTGCTGACTCGTTTCTATTGTTCCCTTGGCGATTCTTTCTCACAATTGCCATTGTGGTTAGACAATGTTGGGAGCTGACCTTAAGGATCATGATGCAACGACTTTTTGTAGCTGTAGGAAGCGATGGGTTCTTAGAACGGTGCCTTTCGATTTAGGTTCTGATTATTGGGAACATTGTCGTATCTTATTAGTAAGAATCTTTTGCCGTGTAAGATTTTGTGATTGTCTTATGTAGCTTCGGTTGTTTATTTGATTTGTTTAAGATTAAACGATTTCTCTGGTTTAGGAACGAAACATGACGCAACATCGAAGTTTTCGTTATTGGTAAAACTATCTTCATCAGCAATAAAATCTTTTTAATGTGTTAAACTATCACTGACTAAACTATTCACTGCTTTCTCACCTTGTTTTACTTTTAATGATCATTTTATCGTACCATCTATAACGCATTTAATTTCTTGTTTCAGATGTACGAGAAGGAAGCATAATTTGAGTAATGCGAACACTTCGGTGTCATAATTTCTGCGTAAGTACAATTTTATGTAACATCCATTATATGCGGTTGTCGATTCGTTTTCAATTCGACACGCGTAGTTAACGGGCTTGAAACTAGTGGTTACCGCTTGATCTATGTTGATGGTAGCAAAAAGATAAGCTGGTTTAGAACTTGAAGTAGTATGAAAAATGTTTGCTCGTACATTTTTCATGAGACTACTTTTTGTCTAATGAGTAAGTGTACGACTCAATTAGATGTGATTCGTTATGTGATTGATGTATCATTAATATTTAAGTACCTGGAAAAATTAATGAAAAGTAACGTAGCGTTTAGAATATCCTTTTTGTAGGTTACATGCAATGAAATTGATTGAGGCCATCATGATTATTAATAAACCTAAATTAAAATTATCTACTCAAATAAATCTAAAATAGTATTAGTACTGTCAAACGTTGAGGTGTCAGAGGTGATGTTGAAATCTAATATGCTCATGCATTGACAGATTAGAGAATCTGATACATATACATGGGACAAGATTTGATTTATTATATGTATATTAGATTTGATTTTAGACTTTTATTTCGTATCGAAATAAAAATAAATGGCTTCACTTACTGAAACCTTAGAGTTTTTATTATTTCTAATAATAATATTGTTTATACAAACGTAAGATGACGGTTTGATACAATATTTTACGGCAATTTCTTTTTGAAATCAAGTCATGTTCCGTTCAAGTTATGACCATGAAATTCGATGAAGTCAGAGATCTATAAAGATTATTCGGGATTGAGTACTAAGATGTGAAGGTACGACATTGATTTTGACTTTTATGATTATATTTAATTTTATAGATACAATCGCCTTTACGGGTCGCGTAGCTTCAAGGCGGCTTTTGTCATAATTGTATTTTCATTCAAATTTTGCATCAAATTGTGACAGTACAAAGAAATAAGTATGTAATTTAAATAAACAAGTGCCGCACTGTATTATACAAGTTCAAATAAAAATTAAGTAAATATGCGTCTACATCATTAAGCCGTAAGTTAGTATTTATGACCTATAAATTCTTAAATAATTTCATTTAATTGCCTCCATCCGCTCATTAATTTAATGGCTCCTGTTAACCTAATAGTATCTCCACATAAATAATTATTTTTGATCGTTAATATCCCAGTAAGTTATTGTTTAGTTGGCCCATACCTTCTAATATAATGTCACGATTATCGTGACGATCTCGTAGTCGTATAGATAAATTGTTCCATGATATATTGCTGTGATATTTCAAACGTTCCTACTAGCTATCTACGTAGGGTATATGTTATAGGTAATTGGTACAATTTATGTTGCAAATAAATGTAGGCCCATTTTAGGATATCTATAATTAGGTATAGAACAATACATCGCTAGGAAAATAGAGAACAAGTCATCATCCACAGCCCGATTTTACCCACAACCGGATATAGGCGTCGCATTTCTCGTGCCAAGCTCTACGTTCTTGTGCCAGCCTCATACAGGTGAGAACGAGTCACCCAAAAAGTGATATCAAAAGTTCAATATCATAATCTTTGACTGCCTTGTTCCACACACTGCAGAGTAAGGGCCTCTCTTCTTTTATGTTATGCTTTCCTAGTAGTAGTATGTGCGAGTCACGTCCTGGCGAAATACCTATTGAAAAAAAAAACATATTTTTGTTCTACGCTAGATATATTCCTATTTTTGCTTGCTTAATTAGTTTTAAGCCGCTGTCAATCTTCAAGTCGAAGTTTTGATTACAATACCACCAACCACCCCTCATACTCCATTTTTACTAGTATTTATTTATCTTGCAATGTTTGTTAGTTTAGGTAAAATCTTGCAAATTAATTTTAAAACAGTTACCCAATCGATTGAGCTGAAATTTTGCAAACGCATGTAGTTTGGATGACAATGCATGGTTAGCTAAGTGACGTCATTCTAAATCTAATATGCACCCCCATGATATGGATATCAGTCAAAAAGGTTTAGTGCTAAGAATACGAAAAAAAGATGACGTCACACCTATATTTAAAAACTGGTATTTTAAAATGTTTTTTTTTTACTATCAGCTTGTTTGCTGTTTGATAGATCGTACATGTTGATTGGAATGGGTGGGTATGTTTGGTAGTCAAACTGCGCCATGCAATACCATTACGCAGGAACTTTTGGTTAGCAAAGTAGGCACGGTTGCAACTGCAATCTTTGCATTGGCTAACGCACTATCTAATACCTTATCGGCGTCAGCTTCTTCGAAATCAGATAAAAATACAACCAATTATACGCGATTAGAATTATTTTAAGCAATATGAAATGCAACAGAAGTACTGTGAAGCAAGAATTGTTTGCAAAACTTGTTTAACAACAAATTCCGCTCCAGTTTAAGATTAATCTTTGGCTATAAAACTGCTGGTTTTATTGATCAGTTGGTTTGTGCAAGTGAAACCATTATCAGGGCACTTAAACAACTTGTCTTGAACGACGATATGTTTGAATTTATGTAGTTTTGTCTGCTTTGGAGATTAGCTATAACTTTCTTTGCTTAGGTTGGTGTTATTGTGGATCTGTATGTTCTTCTCTGTTTCATAGTATGTCGTTGAAACCTCCATTGAATTTTCCGTCATCTTCAAGTCGTCTAAACTTGAAGTTGGACGATGTCGCGAGGTCATGACGGTGCCCTATCTTTGTGTTTTAATTTGGATAGTCTGTCAAACACCAAGTGTAGTTTTGAATGAAACCCAAACTACCATGTTGCGCCATAAATTCTCTTTTAGCATTTTAATATGGCAGTTTCAAAATCAACTTGGTATCTCGACAATAGTATACGAGTACCTCCAGATAACGGGGTATTATCCTACGTTACAAGTCTAGACCCGATAGAGACACCGACATTAAAATATCAACCATATGTTATTAGAGGACTTCGCGAAAATATCAGCAGCACTATTCAACAATTTTATTACAACTTTATCGTAATTCGATTCAAATGCAATCGAATAACGAAATCGATTCATTAAAACGACGCCCACCTACGTCGATCGATAATCGGTTATTGTGTTGTAATATTGTAATTACGGTAACAATTTGTTAAGTAAACTATATTTTGCATCAATTTAGATAATACTTAGCGCTCTTAGCTTGACCATGAATGGAGAATTTATTATTATTTGGCAAATAGCTTACGATTAAACCTTTATAATTTTACGTCGTTTAATTTGGTAATAATTCTGCTGTATATCGTTTTATTATACCACCACTTGTGAAACTAAAACTACCTATAGCTTAATTTATTTTGTGTTTTGTAAATACCTTAATTTAATGGTCAGCGTATTTTGCAATACATATTCAGCTTTCCAAGTATATCTAAACGTAATAGATAAAATAGATAAACAGTTCAGCGTAGGTTAGTCCTCTTGAGTGAAGCAATCTACTATCATAATGTTATGACTGCAGATCGGATGTTAGCAATCGTCTAGCTATTAAGAAGCTTCTCGACACTCTTGATAAGAGCCCACATGACATTAAAAGGATGAGGACCACTAATGGGTGTTGGATCAGGACGTAAAACGTTCTTAGAAAGTTTGGGTAGTTTAGGTAACAGTTTATATCATGGGGGGAAAAAAAAACTTTCCGTTTACGAAAATCTCATTTTGACTTGTTATTGATGTCTAGTTCCACTTTATTGCTGACTGGTGAACTCGCAAACTTTTTTAGGTTGTCATCCTATCCAACAGTTCTTACCGTCCCTCGTCATCCATTCAGCTAGAATTCTGCTCAACTTGACATTTTTCTAGCTATATTTGACTAAAATACCGACTCTTCTTCTTCGTCGTGTCGATAATTCCCTTTTTTATAATCAAATAAATTATTGTTGACCAGAACTCGGCCGCTCGATGGTGGTCTCGGGCAGGTCCCTCAAAGTGCAGGTGATACCGACCAAACTTAACACCAATTTACTCATCAAAACCTAAAAAGAAACGACGTATAACATTCGCTTCCATCACAACAGCGAAGCTTTAATCCCTGACCTACAGTTCGTTTCGCGTCTGCTAATTCAAATGATTGATCAACAGACATACAAACTATGACCTTTTATATTAAGTTTTGTGAAGGCTCAATTAAATAAATTGGATTGATAGGTGGTGTACCTAATGAATTATTTTCGCAATTGATTTTGTAATGGTAAAGTTAAGAGGCTTTGTGTTAAGTGTAGTATTTAGTTTGTATGATTGTTTTTGTGTCGCAATGTATTTAATTAAAAGTTTGTACGATTGCAAATTTAGTGGAGGCGTATCCATTTATATTTATACTGAGTGAAGAAACTTCTATTTTATTATTGTCTTAACTTACTGCTGAAGTGCTGAACAAATACTCTACGACATGATTCAAATAAAAAAGGTCCTATAAGAGCTATTTTCATGCAATGGTTTGTTTGAATATCATCTGTATCTTTTCCTAATGAGAATGTATTTCCAATTTTGAGAGAGTCTTAAAAGTATAAGACGTAGTAGCCGGGAAAGATTCAGACAAAAGAGAAGTAGAGAATCCAATAACAGTTTCCAATATCTTCGAATGGCAATAAAACTTAAACTGCTCATTTTATATAATTTTATGGTTAGTTATAAACAAAGGAAGCGGGCGCACCTGTCTTCCGTACGCGGTGCGTCCGCGCAGTCCAGCTGTTTGATTGCCGGCGTAAAAAACAAAAGGGTAGCCGTTAAAAAATATTTTACGAAGATAAAGCCGATTAAGTGCTGAGATGAAGTTGTTATAAGTTCCGTAGAGAATTTTATTGGATTTTTTATGGAGTTGCAAACTGTTTTGTGTTCTTTGGAAATCCTTCTAAATACTTGTGCCATCTCTTGCCAGGATTTGCGCAATAATTCGATACGGCTAAAAATGACAACAATAAATTAAACATAATATCCAGTGATCGGATAATCAGGCGCTTTTATACCTAAACTTCACTTTTATTCACACGAAAGTATAATATGGACATGCCTTTCAGAATCTCGGAACCCGGAATTTTTTATTGATATTTCATTTGTTTTGAATAAAATAAAGATACTAAATCAAAATAACCACTGCTATAATTTCATTAAGTTTGTTTGTAGTTGTTTTTACAAAGTTGTTAAATCCCGGGAACCCGGGATTATTTATTTATTCAGAAAGGAATGTCCATATTATTCTTTCGTGGGAAGAAGTTTAGTTATAAAAGCGCCCGATTATCCGATCACTGATAATATCTCATAGAAATATTGTTGACTGCCCCGTTGGAGTTACCACTGAGGATGAGGTCCTCGGTTCCATTAACGGGTCGAGTAAAGTGTTATTGGAATTTTCCATCCACAATTTCTCTCTGCTGCTGCAGAGAAATTCTTGACCAGAGTCTGGAGTTGTGCACGGTCTATGGGCGGGATCGCCCCGTATTACTTGATAGGTACTTTAACATAACTGGTGAAATGTGTGTGTACTATAAGGTCACCTCTGGCTAACCCTTCGGGGAAAACAAGCGTTATGTTATGTTAGAAATATTGTCACAAATCACGCAACATTTAATAGGATTTGTATCTTTGTCCGGGGCAAGCCTGTAGTCTGTTTTCGTTTCATAACTGTTTCCTCGTTATATTTCCATAAGCTTTGATCTTTAACTTACCTCCCACTCGTTCATAATCAAATACCTGGTATAATGAAGCCGTTTGCCCATACCTTTTGATAAACCAATTGAATGTATTTAGTAAGTTTTACCAGTACCTCTTGTATTTTATCCTAGATTAGGTCAGGGAATGTGCTAATAGTCAGTTTCAGGGACTTACCTTTACTGTTAGCCTTTGTCATCCCATTGTTCGAAAAAAGCCATTCAGACTTCTAGCTCTTTCGATACAAGGGCTAATGTGGACCGCTGGTCATTGGTTCGACAAAATTCGTCCCGTTTTAGGTACTTGGAAATATCAAAAATGTAATACAACCAAAAGCCGCTTTCAGAAATCTCCCATACATTTACGACATCTAGCAATTTTGATTTCAAATCGAATCAGTTTAATAACTTTAATATACCTTCTGAAGCTAAATCATTTCCGAACAGATTACGATATAGGTGCACGGTGCACATTATTGCCTTTAATTTCATAGTAGGTACTTCAAATAAGCAAGTACCGCTCGCACCCAACGCGGCCTTTGCGTTTCGTCACAGCCACATTCCTGGGTCTCCGATCTAGTGTAGGGCTGACAAGTAATCTAGGAAAATGTCCATTTCAATGTTGAAATGGCTTTGAAAAGCTAAACAATGTGGGTGAATAATGGCCATAAATCAAGGGACATCAAGGAGTTGGGCGTCAACATGCCAGAAAGGCCTTCAGGTACCTGTAATTGTGAATTGAATTAATCGTTAGTAGGGATCGTACAATGTTATGGATTTCTATATTTTGTCTATTTACTGCTGATTGAATACTGACAGCTAAAAAGTCGCCAAGGTGAGGAATTGAAAATCACTTTTTAGTCTTTTAAAAAACCCTCTACTAGACAAGTAAATTGGAATGATAAAGTCACTGCTGACAGTAGTGACAGCTGTCACCGGTGAGAAAAGATACCATCTGTTTCCAATTATCTCCTTTGCAATGCTACAAGTGACTTTCTGCAGTTATACCGAGTGTCTTCCACGTTTAATCCTCTAACCACCTCTTGCAACACTAACGGGAAGTGACAGGGAGGTCAAATTCTAGCAAGACGATTATACAATATATTATACACGTGGGCCAACCCTAATCTAGCGTCGAGTTGTCTCAGCATGCCGACAAACATGTTGATTTATGTGGCGTGTTATTCTAGTTTTGGGAACTTCCAATTAAAGTAAGACGAATTAGTACAAAAGATTTAAGGTGCGCTTAGACGGTAAATAAAACGGTTGGCTGTATGGGTTTGATGGGGTGATTGATAAATCACTTTATAAGAGCGTGTTCGGAGGAACAATTAAGTAATTGGAGATAAGAACCCAATGATTTAGGCCTACCTAATTATTATTTATTGCTTTGGAAGCAGTTGACAGTCCATTATTGTATAACAGTTCCATTCATAAAATACTTTAATATTACTTGTATTGAAGCAACAAATGCGATAGATAGTTTTGTAATAAATTGTTTGATATAAGCTAATAGTAATTCATACACACGACATGACCTCTCACAACTAACGGGTGATTCATTTAAAGGTACTTTTTTGTCGAAGGATTTTTTGACAGTTGAAGCGGTATCTGGATAACAGTGTAAACGAAAATGAAAATGTGTTTACAGAATTTGGAGCGACATCTAAAATCATATATAATCGATATCGAATAATCGAATTTTCATCACGTGTTTCTGAACTGTCATGCACGATTGGTTTTTCTATACGTTCAGTTTCGTATCCCAGTAATTTAAATTCTAGCTCACAAACAATCAACCAACGCATTTCTGGGCCTTTCTCAAACGAGGGAACCTGCCGTCCAAGCTATAAAGTACCAACGTAAGTTAATTTCACACCCACGACCTACAGGTCGTTTAATTAGGAAGTGAGTCATTCACTATGCTTTGACGTATGAACTTGGCACGTTTGCTGACAGCTGGTCGAATTAACCCACTGACCTAAGCCATTGCAGAAAGAAACAAGGAATAACTTATTTTGTGTCTGCCACGTTGGTCTAGTCACAAGCGCTATTGCTGAGCATATGGTTTCTGAGTTCGATTCCTAGATCAGATAAAGTTTTATTTGGGTATTCTATTAGGAATTTTTCAGTAGCAGCCACGGACTTTTACCCGGTTAATTGTAAAAGGTTCGTCACCTATCATATTTTCATATAAATGGTGACGTAAACGTAACTGACTAAATATGGCTGTACTATTAGGCACACCTCCGTCTTACCCTTCGGGGATAACTGGTGTGATGTTACGTCCTATTAACTTTCCACATCTCTTCAAAACTGTTCTTAATAGGAAAACGAGACTACGATTATCTATTACCACAAATACGACAAAAAATGTATAATAACGAGAAGTTACGGTCACTTTTTGCATACAAAAAGTAGTGTATCGAAGTCGGTTCGCTCTGTTTCATGTGAATTTCGTCCGAAAAAGAACGAAAGCGAAAATCTAAGTGATTGTAGGGTTGGCACTTTATATAATGCCAGAAGTTAGGAAATCGGTTGATCACATTTCAATGAACGAACAGCTTGTGCTCATAGGTATACAGTATAAAAAGAGAGTGAATGAAAACGTGACTGTTGACAGAGGAGAATCGATGAGAAACACCATATCGCCGACCCCAAGTAACATGTCACGAAGCCAGGCACAGATTCCTTTAGTGGAGACCGCGTATTAGCAAGCGTAGTCGGTGGCGTTCCCAGCTAGATGGATCGACGACCTTGAAACGATGGCTGGGTCAGACTGGAAGTGAAAGGCGGAGGACAAGGTGCAGTTTGGGAGAGGTCCATGTCTAGCTGTGGACAGTAATAGGCATCATTTTGCAGTCCGTCATTGTTCTGAATAACGGTACTACCGCGCTCACTGACTGTCGGCCACTTTTCAACCTTATTGCTCAGGGCTTAATGGTGAAAAGTGGTCGCATCCAATGGATAACCCAAAGCTGACCTATGAAAAGAACGAAAGAAGTCCACAGAGTGAAGGTGGCCTCTTTTCTGTAAACCACACTCGACGTCTCAATGTGACCATAAATAAGGTTTCTATCTGAATCAGAGTATATAGGAAATAGGAATTACTAGATAAGGTTTCGTGGTCGTGAAAGGTAATCTCGTCTACCGCTAAACGTAATTATGTTATGACATTAATATTTTATTCATTTCCTTTTCAAGGAAAGTAACGGAGCTGAATTGGTCAATTATACTTTTATAATTAAGTGAATAGTGAATTATTGTTTTAAATATAAAATTGCTACCGGGTCCGCCTGCTTATCCAAATAAATTTTCATGTTCCGGGTTTTTAAACTTTCCTTCTGTCCGTTTCCTAGTACCTACCAGGTTTTTATTATTGACCAGATTAGTAAAAAGAAAAATCGACAATAGAAAAAAACAATCGATATTGTTTGTAGTTTTTATTATGCTAGTCAAGATGGAATTCAAAGCTTGGTTAAAAACATAATTTACTTTTGGTGGCCCATGGTGAAATACTTTTACCTTTGATACAAAGGTGATAGGATATCATTTGTAAAATAAACCTTTACACTCGTTGCCTACCTCGTTGGTCCAGTGGCCGCAAGCGCGACTGCTGAGCACAAGGTCCTGGCTTTGATTCCCGGGTTGGGCAAATTGTTATTGGGTTTTTCCATCAGGAATTTCTCAGTAGTAACCACGGAGTCTGGATTTGTGCTCGGTTGATGCTAAACGTGGGTGTACTATTAGGTACAACTATGCCTAATTCTTCGGGATTATAACAGTCGTGATGTTATGTTATGTAATCCTTTACAAAAGCTATACCTCTAAAGGGCCCTACAGACTCACTCCGAGAACCCTCGAGAACACCCGAGAATCGTGAATGTGATTGGTTTCTCGCCATCTCGTTCTCGCGCTCGCCTGTTCTCCGATTGCTGTTGGTCTTTTTGGGAGAATGTCGCATGAGTGTAGAGACCTTCTTGGTTCTCGCGCTATGTCCCGGCGAGCCTTCTCGCCGGGACTTCGCGCGTGAGTCTGTAGGGCGTATCAAATTCCAACAATTATCGAACTTAATTGCGTTAATTGCCGCTAAATTGCTAATTAACTAGCCGTATGATTAGCATAATGAACTTTACTAATTCTCTTATTGTCTTAAACCTATGTTTAGTAGTTGGAGAATACGAAAACTATCGATAAAATATTGTTTGACAGCCCTTGGGTTAGAGTATTGACCTCTTGACCAAAATACAGATGTTTTTGTGTGTTGAGGAACGACTACAAGTTATTTCTAAGTTGTTCTTGTCTATGTTGATCGTTTATCTTATTTGAGGTGACTGGCAAAGCCTTGGGATGAAAATGTTTTTTATCATCACTCTCCGTAATTATTTCTCGAGGATTGATTTGTCACTCGCTTATTTCTTATTCAATTATTTATTTATTTATTTATTTATTTATTTATTTAAAACACATACCACTATCATCACAGGCTTACCTAATACAATAGTGTAGTTATTAGCTTAATAAGATTAGACTTACAATTATACTATCTCAACAACCAAAAGTAATTTTACAAAATGCGGCCCGTGTGAATTCACTCAGAGAACAATTGAAACAGTCGATCTGTTGTGACACCATATTGAGTGCACGCAGCGCCCGCGTCAGCGGCGCATGCTGCAGCAGGTTAGTGCGAGCAGGCGGCACCCACAGCAGCGGCGGCCGCCTCCGTCGACCCACGTACCCATCAGGTACACACAACCCAACCGTACTTAAAACGCCTGGGTTGTGTATTTTACCACGCATAATCTTAAATAAGTAAGTGGCGAGTGCTACTTCCCTTCTTACTTCCAGTTTATAGTAACCTACCATGCCCAGTACAAATAGAGTAGGATATAGCAGTGGATACCCCGGATACACACCATACAGCCTTAAGTACAAGAATCTCACAAACTTGTTCTGGATACGTTCTAACATTAGTTTGTACTTGGCTTCATGTGGCGACCAGACTACAGCATTGCATTCCAAATGACTTTTTACAAGCGCTTCGTACAACGATCTCAGAGCACTGATGTTCGTGAACTGGTTTCCTAGCCGTAAGACCAACCCTAAATTGCGGTATGCTTTTTTACAAACCTCCGTGATATGCTTACGGAAGTTTAAATCAGCTGTAAAACGCACGCCCAAGTCTTTAACCTCTGAGACACGTTGCAGTCGGATTCCATCCATGCAATATTGATAGTGACTTGGGTCGCGGGCACGGGAAAATGATAACACCGAACATTTGGCCACATTGAAATACAACTTATTGCTACGACTCCACTCTACTACCCCATTAATATCCTGCTGGAGCATGTCATGATCAGTCTCCTGCTTTATTCCAAGAACCAATTTCAAGTCATCCGCGAATAATAACGGTGTGGATTTATTGACTGCCCCCGGCAGGTCGTTGGTTGTTAAGATGAAGAGAAAAGGCCCTAAATTACTGCCCTGGCTGACGCCTGATCTCGTGAAATAGGGCTTAGAGAGCTGCCCACTGCAGTCGACGTACTGACAGCGGTCTCTTAGATAGCAGGCGAAAAATGACAATGTGTGAGGTGTACAGCCTACCCCAGCTAATTTAGCCAAAAGGACGTCGTTATCTACTGTGTCAAAAGCCTTCTTGAAATCGAAGTAGGCAACATCTACCTGTTGACCCGCATCCACCGTCGGTATTATTTGTGTCATAAGATGCAGTAAGTTGCCCGTTGTCCCTCGCCCAGGACGGAAACCATGCTGAGCGTCGGACATCAGAGCGCTAATCTGTGGATACAGGTTACCGTGAATGGTCGACTCAAACACTTTAGCTGGAGTGCATAATACCGCTACAGGTCTATAATCGCAGGGTGCTGAACCTTTACTACCTTTAGGCACGGGCACCACCCGAGTAAGTTTCCAACGCTCCGGAAAAGTTGCAGCCTTGATACAGACGTTGAACAAATGTAGCAACGGCTTAACTAACACCCCACGGCAATCCCTAAAAATGTACGCCGGAATCCCATCCGGCCCGGCTGAACGCTTAGGCGGCAAGCGTGCAAGTGCGCGCTGTACGTCAGCGGGACCCACGCTCGCTAGGTGCACCCGCGCGCCCAGCGACGCCCCCGCCACCACACCCGCACTCGCCGCCGCTACACTCAGCTCGGGAGGTTCCGGATTGTACACCGACTGAAAAAACCCAGCGAATTCATTGGCACATTCGGAATCCGATAATACCCGTCCGTCTTTAATCAACTTCCGCTGATTCGAATTGCCTTTCCTAGACCTAATATACTCCCAAAACGCTCGTGGTTCCTTTGCCAGGTGCCCTTGCACGCGGTCGCGGTACTGATCATGTGCTCGAGCAGTTTCGGTTTTCACTCTCGCCCGGTATCGTGCAAATTCCACATAATCACTGCGTGATTTACTTAATTTATATTTTTTATGTAATATATACTTAACTTTTATATCTCTAATAATTTCAGCCGTATACCAAACCGGATAAACGTATCTATTACCTGACGAATTAATATGTTTACCTTTTGGAGGAACACACTTGTCAAAAACGTCATATATTTTATTATAAAATAAATCTAAAACTATATCTGGATCACATGAACCGTAAATCTCACTCCAATCTATTTTAGCTACCAAACAATACATTTTATTGAAGTCCGCTTTGTTAAAATTCCAACATGCACGATTTATCGAATGTTGATATTGCGAGTGTCGCGTACGCGGCGATGCGGGAGAGGTACGCGGCATGGGGGACGGAGGGGGCGAGCGCGCGCGCTGTCCGCGCTCAATGCGCACGGCCAGTGGCGGATGGTATGCGTCCACGGGCTGCAGGCCCTCGTCTGCCGCTCTCACTGACACGCCACTCCGCGCACTCAATACGAGGTCCAACTGCCTATTGTTACGGTTAGGTACAGCGTTGCACTGAGAAAATTCACAGTAGGCCATAAAATATTCGTAATAGTTAGAAATGTTGTTGTTACACGAGTACATATTAAAGTCCCCTAATATAATTAAATTACTGTTATATTTGACACATATTTTTTCTAATATGGAAAACATCGACAAATATTCATTGTCGCCAGCCCCTGGAGGAATATACACGACACAACAAGTAAATAGAAAACAGTTTTGCATATAAACAGCCACACACAACAGTTCAAACTTTTGACTATCTATATCAATGTCACCTGGCACCGCCACTCGTCGCAACTCGAACCTCGGTGTGGCCACTAATAGTACGCCTCCTTGCTTGCGACCATCCGCCCGATCGCATCGTAGTATTTGATAGTCAGGAAGACCAAATTCTGCGTTCTGAATCGCTTCATTAAGGCCCGATTCAGTAATAGCAAATAAATCAGCTCCTGATGATTCCAGTAGTGATAAAAATTGTGTTGTCTTAGTTCTGAGTCCCCTGACGTTTTGATATAAAATGTTGAAATTACTACTTGGCTTCCGGTTGATTCGGGGTAGTGTTGGGGCGAAACCAAATCCATTCACTGTATTCTACATTTACTGGCCATATATCAGGGCCACAGAGTTTCTCAAAATTACTTAATGTAACACCAACCCTGAATGAAGCATAGTCTCGCTCGGTTTTAGGTTTTAATTTTTCGATAACGACTTCCGAGTCCCTTCCTAGTGTCTGTTTGATATGCTCCTGTAGATCTTCCTCTGTAGTGCTTTTATTCAGCCTCCAGACATGTAAAAATTTCCTACGTTCAACTGCTTTTAAAGAATTGATAGATTTTTTTAAAGGACCGAATATGATCATCAACAGTACGATGCTGGCTGTCTGTAGAGAACCACTTAACTCCTGATGGACAATGCATAATTGCCTTTTCTTGTCATACCCAGAAAAATTCCCGATGGAAAAAACCTCACTAACTTTTGCCCGACTTGGAAATCGAACCCAGGCCCTCACGCTAACGCTTGCGACCACAAGTCCAAAGCGGCCTACGTGTCAAAAAAATATTTAAACAAATGTAATCAAATTGATAAATACAACGATTATATGAAATAGCTTTAGAAACTACAACAATTAATAGTTGTCTATAAAAAAAATATGTAAAACACGACTTGTAAAATGAAAAGCTAATATTTATGATTGAATATTGATGAGTATAAGATAACTTAAAATATAAAAATAACAGCTCAAGTAAATTAAAAAGGCACTGGAAAAATTGTTTTTGTGATGGTCAATTTGATTTGATTAAAAACGATAACATCAGATGAGAAATAATTATGCCAAATTCGTATAATATATTCGCAATGTGCATATTTAGTTTAGGTAATTTGTATTCGTCAAATCTGAGGTTATGGATTATGTATATTCAAGTGTAGGAATCTAGTTCTAACCCTATTTAGCCTATACTTGACGCGTATAGAATTACATTTAAGTTTTAGGTTCGACCCTTTCTAAATATCTTGCCGATTCAATAAACAAATACCAAGAACACTTTTTGATTTATTGTTTTAGTAAGTTTCAATTAAATTATTAATCAACGTATTTGACTGTAGGCGGCTCTAGATTTGGTATTGCTTGCAGCAGTAACATGAGTTTAAATGAATTAACGATGGCCGATTGTAAAATGCAAAACAAATTTAATTATTCGATTGCTCTACTTACTAATTCGATTGTCGATTGTAACTGGCTAATAAAACAATTGACTGCTCAGAAATAGCTTAAACTAAACAATGGGAACGTCAAATTGTGTCTTCGCTTGTCAATCTCACTACTTTCAATTGTTTCTTGTTTGTCATCTTGATTATTTATTAATTGGCTTGATGACTTAGGGCTCATTTACGGAGACGCGGCGAGTTATGCGGCGCGGCCCGCTTTCAATTCAAACATAATAATATTATGGTGATGTATGGGGGGAGCGTTTACGGACAAGCGATTTTACGCGTCGGACGGCACGTTGACCGCTCAAAGCTCCGCGCGATGAGCCGCGCAACGCGCCGCCTAACGCGCCGCGTCTCCATAAATGAGCACTTACTGGTGAAATGTTGTTGTTTATTTCTAACATATTTGTTTGCATAATTATACAATAATAATATTATTGTTATATTATAACAATAGCGCAACTAGTGTACAACTTGCTATGGTTTATGGATGACTAATGTTATAAGACCGCAATGGAATAAATGCTTTTAATTCATAACTATCCTGTAATTGTTTCTAGAAATCATTTTAGACTAGAAGTAGCAAAACGACAAAACTTGATATACTTTTTTATCTATAGTTTCAATTGAGCGATTTACAGGCGTAACCACGTGCAAACTTTAGTATCTATCTCCTTATTTATGTATCGTTCCATCAGCATTACTTACATTATTAGCAGTACACAATGTAACACTAATTGTAATCTAAAGCCTGATCTATCGTCTGAAATTTTACGCTAATCTGTTCACTCGTTTACGAGTACGAGTGGTTAATGGTTAGTAGTCGAGTAAGCTTTAGTTACGCATAATTATCTGGATACCGAGTATTTTACAGATTTGTCGATTTAGATCATCGATTTCTAAAATAGCGTATCGAATAGTAGAACTAGAATAAGGTACCTATATTTATTGCCTCAACTGGACCCAACTGCTGTTTAAAAAAAGTCCGAGTTTTTATGTATGTTACTGTATCGCACTTTAATGCTTTAACAAATATAGGTGAAAATGGTCACACAGGTAGTGTTACGAGTACCTCGAGTACTGCTGCTGATACTGTTAGCCTACATCATTCCACTACTGGGCAAAGGGTTCTTCCCATGACTTCAAATTGTCTCAATCCATGGCTAATGTGGACCACTAGTCGTCGATTTTATCCAGCTCGCACTTCCATTTTCCACAAGGTTTGACGCGACGCCTTCCAGCTGTGTCAGGGCTGACTAATTTGGCCCACAGATCCTTGGGCATACGGGAGATGTGACTAGCCCGTTCCAACTTCAGCTTGGCGGCTTACAACATACCTACAGTATTTTTTATCCCAATTCAAAAAGTAGTTTCTAGAAATCTGGCGAAACCGTGCTAGTCTAAATAAACATGCAGAACTGTTATGAACGTTAGTAAAACACCTTCAGCCTAAGCATATAATATGAAGCACAGAAACACTCCTAAAGTAATTCCACAACTTATCTCAGAGTGTTACAAACACATAATTTTGCCAACCATCTTCCTTAGTCACGCATGTTACGTAACAAAGACAACATTATGGAAAATAATTATAATTTCGCATATAGCAAGCGTGAGATAAAGGCATGGGTCCAGCTATGCGTTGCGTGCGAATGCGAGGTCACACAATCGCCGCTTTCTCGTAGACCTGAACGGAAAGAGCTTGAATTATCATTTCAGGTGAGCTTGTTACTAAACTGTTCGTGTGAATTAAACGCGCTAATGTAATAAGTCCTTTAGAGGCAAGAAAATGAAGAACACGTTGAGTGGTTTGTGTGAAAGATGTACCATTGCCTAGGTAGAAAAAGGACGAATGTTTACTGAGATTTTCTTTATGGTCTGCTCTTGACCTCAATCTCTTCTCGAGATACGAGATGTAAGCTGATAGAGTATACGGTAGAATGTGGACCCCAAAAGTATTGGATAACGATAGGAGGCTGGTGATAATTGAGCTCAGGATATTGAATGTTCTTGCTCAAGGAACCACCTGCTTTTCTTACATTAAATGCATTACTCTATTACCAAGTTCTATTAGCAATAGGAACTCGAGGCTAAATAATAACAGCCGCTCGGGTCGATCGTCAGGTTAAGCCGCGCTTGTCTGGGTTGGTCCGTGGATGGGTGACCACCCATACATACCGAGTTTCCTCCGTGCCTCGGAAAGCACGTTAAGCCGTTGGTCCCGGCTGTCAATTTAAGATCTTTGACAGTCGTTACAGGTAGTCAGTGACCCGAAAGTCTGACAGTCTGACAACCAGTCTTACCAATGGGTATCGTATTGCCCGGTACTAACTGGGTTGTGGAGGTCAGATAGGCTGTCGCTCCATGTAAAATACTGGTATTCAGCTGCATCCGCTTAGACTGGAAGCCGACCCCAACCTAGTTGGGAAAAGGCTAGGCAGATGATGAAGACTCTATTACGAAGTTACGCTCTCTGCCATCAAAACTGCTTGTTTCCAAGCTCATTTTCCTTTAAAGACCACCTCAGGCATGTACTAACGTAAAAGTACCTATTTACCATCAAAATTAAAATATCCTACCACGCATTGTACAATTCGGAAGTCGCCTATTACACAAATACACGTTTCCAATACCAAGATTGAAGTTGCAGTCATTACAGCATTCTTAAGTTAAATAATTACGGTGATTTTCTCTTATGACGTAAGCAGAACATGCAAATATCTCCCTGCCGCCTCAACATAACTGTTTAGACGAGTGTGTGTGGTTAAACATTACCGTTACACATGATCCATCCATATGTCTTTAGAAGTTTAGATATTTTAGTACATTTATTGTGATTTTTTCGTCTGTTAATATCGCTCCTGTATGCCACAAAGGGTTGGGCAAGGATATATCAACAGGATGCATAAAAAAAGTGTGGTCATATACATATTTTACAGACCATCAAACTTTCTCCATGTTTGATGATTTATACCACATCCTTAAATACGACCTCATCTTTATAATATACGCTGAAAAGTACACCCCACGGTACACCCTCATTTCACCAGGTTTTGTTTAAGTCCTAAGTACGTATGCACAATGGAATGCGTGCCTTTTGCCATCAACGGGGCACAGATCCAGACTCCGTGGCTGCTACTTAGAGATTCCAGAGTAGTTTTTCATGTCCATCTCATTAGCATATTGATATGCATTTTAATATAAAGCTAGACTTTTTAATTGGCGATGATATTATTTGATTATAAGATAAAGTCTAACATAACCTTTACTTCTCAGTTAAATATTCTATTTAAACTAACTAACGATTGTAATGTAATAAATAGCCATTAAAATACCGTTCTCACGTTTCAGGCTGTATAAACAAACGCCCTGTCTCTGCTGATACTATTGACAATAAAATATATTGACTGATTTTGAGGTTAGGATAGGACAACATTCCCAAGTATACTACCAGCTTAAAATATTTAAAATTATAATCAGTTGATTGTTTATGGCAAACAGATCTATTTCCAATGAGCTAGATAATTCAATTTTGAATTAGATCAAATTCCGTCACAGGGAAAAATCTCAAGGTACTAAGAATGTAAATCATAAAAAAAAAACGAAACATAACATCATAAAAAATAACAGTCGCAGTATGACACTTTACTATGTTCCATTTCCTACGCTCAAAGTGCTAATAGTGTGGCCCAACCCGTCTATCGATATCGAGGTCAGAAGTATTAGCACTTATTATTTATCGACATACTCTTACACGCCCACCCAACTTCCTATAGAAAGCTTAAACAAATACAAGAAAGGGAAGCGTCTAATGAAGCTATTCACAATTAATAATACGTTTACGAGCATGATAAGAACTGGTTATAATCGATGTTTTTGTAGCTGTATAACTAAAAATAAAAATTTGTTGATAAAAGTAATCTAGTTTTGTGTGTTGAGGTTTGAAAAACGATTCGATGAAACATAAAACTAAAACAAACTCCAGATTATTAATGATTAACGAAGGATCTTAAACACGATCGTGTAAAACAGTGTCAATCCGAAACTTTCCACGAGGTAACTAAACATTAAAAAAAATGTAATGACGCATTTCCAAGACCCACCCACTACTTTCATAGATCTTCAGGTTAGTCTCTAACACACGCTGAACATGAACATTGTTACATAGGTGCCTCATTTTACAACAGGTAGTGATTACTCTGTCGCCTTTATCCATGAACCAAATGAAAACAGCGCATTAAAGTATATTAGCTGTTTATCGCCGCGTTAAAGTAGCTGGAAATCAACTGGAAACTGGTTAATGTTTCCGTGGCCGACGGCCCAGCAATTTGTCACTACTCCTGTACTATTGCAATCATTAATCCCCAACACATTATTGCAGCCGTTCCAACCAGGAACGTACTTCTTGTTGACACTGATTGGAGTTCCTTTCACGCGCACAGCGGAAAGAACATGACTGCGCGAACATCAAAGCTGCTACTTCGCAAACAAACAGACGGGCTTTTGAAAAGGGAGCGACGGTTAGATTGCATCACGTAAGTTATGAGACGCTATGATGAGGGGATATCGACTCTCTTACATAGTTCGACATGCACGCAGTAATACCTGTTCTCAACGGACATAAATCATAAAGTAAACACGGAAAACAATTAACAGAAAATAACGAACAATTTCACCCGACACGAGTTTAAAGATACCGATCTTCCAATCAGCTGTCAATTTGAAAAAAGTGTTGGCCTCAATTGCATTTTATCGATACTATTACGCAAATAAGGTGCATGGTGAACTGACCACAGGAGAGGTAATTAAAGATTGCGATTGCATTAAATGATTATGATAATGAAGTTCAATCGTTTAGTTCGTTACCATTATATTTGCTATTCCCGGTTAGGATATTTGCAGAGTTAATTAAAATCGTGGAGTTAATATTACACGGTTCAGAAAGTTTGTTCTGATTTAACACACATAAGTTCTATTCGGTTACGTCATAATTGCTTCGCAATTTCGATTATGCCGTGGTAAAAGTGTTAATAACAATGTGTTAGCAAATTTTTTATGTGTTGTAAAATGGGATCATTTATTGTTCTGTGCTATAATAAAAAGCTATTACGTTATAGTTATGCCATCCGCTGTGTAATTAACATTTCTCGTCAACATGTCCAGTTGCTTTAGTTCTTTATTAAGCGCAGTTTGTGCATTACAGTCGTTATTTAAATGCTAACAACGACTTCATTAAAGTTTTATTCATATCATGAATGCTCAGTCGGCATCCATTGGCTGAGTAACTACAAACGACAATCGATAAACTGTGCTGTGAAATAAATCTTATAGTTTGTCTTTCTTGATGTTCGATCGATAACATCGTTATAGTTATTTAAAACACTTGCATCGCGTAGGTGAACGCCTCGCAACACTGGTACAATAAATCGTCTGTCGAGTAGCAACGACGAGACAAGATTATCGATAATTTTGACGTGCAACACTAGCCCGCCGATGTTTAGAATCTTGTAATTTTTAACAAATACCAAAAACATTTTCCTTTTACGAAATAAAAAGAAATTGGAAACTTTTTAATATTTATGTTCGCGAAACACCTGGCCACCTAGAATCCTATGCTAAAGATTCATAAATAAATTCTGTTATATTTTATAACTGGATAGTAACACTATATTTTACTGGTTCGATGCTCGGACTGTGTAGGAACTGGTTATAGCAAATTATACATGTCTCTTTGTATCCGGTGCCTCTTCTTCGCTTTAATTCATAGCATCTGCTTTCTAAACCCTACGGTTAGCTCGGTAGACGCTTACATGTATTAATTCACCGCTGGCAAGCTGGATATTTCTTTATAAATTTTAAAGAGCTGCATTGTGATTTTATTTGTTGGATGCTATCGTAAATTGGATTTAATAAAAGGCGTTTGTTGCGTTCAGAAACGAGACTTGGAAATTTATTCAATTTCTTTAATAGATTTTTATTCAATTTCATGTTGGTTGTAAAGATTTACAACCATATTATTGTTAACTCTTTTCAGCAGAATTTGATTACCTTCATATTAGTGATTGTATACCAGAGCCTTGGAAACGGGAAGAAATAACAAGAAGCCGTCTAATAAATCATTAAAATATACGCTTTAACCATTAGACTTTCAAAGACGATAACAGAAACTATAAATCAGGAAGAACAATAATCAGGAGAAATATAATCGCATAGTACGCAACTTTAAAAAAAGAATACGCACAGTCGTCAAAAAACTAATTCTTGGTAAAGCCCCAGGCTACTGTCAAGCTACTATTTTAGCAATAAAAAGTAGTCGCACAAGCATTTTATCGCTAGTTTAATCTCGTACCGAAAATCTTTGTTTTACCAGTGTAATATTTTATAAGAAGCGTAGTTTTAACATGTCTGGTGTGAGTCTGTTTTGAAGTACGTGTGAGATTATGCGTGCGATGAGTGCTAAGCTTAAAGGTGTAAAAAGTTTGGTGTCAGTGGCCTCATATCTTTTAAAGTAGCAAAGCACGACTATACGACAACGATAATTTGGAATATGTAAGAAAGAATTCCACTGATAAAAAATCACAACATTTTTAACAGACTGAATTCTTTCCCAAAAAAATAGAACAGCCTGTTGAAAAAATAATAGAGGCATCGTATGAGCTCTTCTCAAAAGACAAAGTGGCTAGTAATAAATACTGTTAAAAATACAATTTTACAATTGTTTCTGGGCCTCGTAACTCTGCGTGACCCTTCGGGGATGACAAGGCGTGATGTTATGTTATGTTCTGTGCAGTATTTCTCTTGATTTATGTTTCTGAACATGCTCCTTGAATTCTGTTCTGCAGTGGTTTTGACATTTCATATTTAGAAGTGACATGTCTATTACCTTAATTTCAAATATCGAGTAATTTAATTTTATTAGTGCAACATTATCATTAGCATTAATTTTAGAACCAATTTACATAACGCATTATGCTAAAAACGAAATTAGCATAATATGTATCTGTATCACTGATATAGAACGGTTTAAAAGCTTTAAGATTATAAGCACAAAGTTACGTAAATAAAAGTGTTTTAATAGATTTATGATTTAGCAAATCAGTTTGACGTCTAAACCGTTTGACTCATAAACATTTCTGTCAAATTGACGTTGACAGGTTACGTCAGTTAATTATATGTGCATATTTAATTAATTAAATTTTAATTACAACGTTTTTTGATGTAATTGGGCTGTTATAAAATCTGTTTTCTTTTTTTATGGTCTGACTTTAATTGACCGTTTACATTAATTTTTAATATTTTGATAGGGGGCCATCCATAAATTACGTCACACGAATTTCATAATCGTTTGACCCCCCTTTACAATTTTGCGTGTTCATACAGATGGAGTTGGAAATATTTTTTTAAAAGAATTACTTAGATTTTTAAAATCTGCCGTCACGAAATTTAGGACCCACCTACCTACCCCTTGGCACACAATGTCACACTTCGTCGACCCCGTCGTTAGTTACATCGATAGGAGTTTCCAGTTTTCACTTAACCTGTTAGTTGACTAATTGAAAAAAAAACCAATTCACACATTGATTTATAAAATATCGATTGATTGGACTTTTTCAAATTTAGCTTATTTAAAGACGAAGAAAATCTTTCTGAACTAGGTTCCCTCTTCTTCAAAGATTTAACAACCGTAAAGAATCATTAAAATGTGTGTGTAACCAAAGCCTATTGCCATTAAATATCCTATTAAATCTACAAAAGTGAGCCATAAACATCTATTAAATCCCATTATAAAATTTCTAACAAACGAACTTTTTCTCATAAATCTATCAGAAAAAAAGTCTTAAGTCCCGAGTCTATAAAACGTAAAAATATAGCACCTTTAATTATTATTGGTGCCGTAAAGACTTGCTGTCTAACGCGCAAAGCCTGCATTCTTTGCAGCAAAATTACAAGACGGTTCTGTAATGGCGTATCCGTACCATAGGCTACCTGTTTCTTAGCATAATGACTAGCTTAACTAGAGCTTTGTGCTAAGGAATGTTCAGGAATTCTCTATACTGTGCACTGGGCGCGAATGGCTTCTTGTAACGTTCTAAGTTGTGATCGAATCGTAATTGATTAGTTTCGTTGCGTTGTTTTGTTTCGACTTTAAACTTTTATTTCTGTTGTAAATACGAAGGTCTTGTTGCTGAGACTTGTTTATTGGCTATAAACTTCAACAAATTCGTAATTTTGTTTCGGTAAAGTGTTGTTCAAGACACTTGTTTAACCTATACATATATATTTTACGAACGATAAAACATGAAACATAAGCTAGTAATTATTGCCAAATATGGTTTCTGAAACTGCCATACCATAACACTTATTGATATTCTGCTTATCCTTTAAACAATAATAACTGTTTCATCATTTACCGTAGTCTTAAAGAAATGAAACACCACCACATCCAATTTCATAGACATCGTCAATTTCCTTACTCCAGCAATTTCTTTAAGCGAAACAAAATACTTCAGCTTTATCTATGTATACTTAGGTATTATAAACACAGTTTACACCTCAGCGCAAATCCCGTTTCTATCTTCACGTAATAACACTAATCCTGGCGACTAGAAAATACCCGAGCCGCACCCAACTTTACATCGGCCACGAATTATACTCTTAATTGCGTGTACATTGCCGCTTTACATTCGCTCTCTGATATGTAGTTAGAGGCAAAATGTTAATGGATTATTACCTTAAGAGGAAACTTTACAGTCGTGGTTCGCTTGTATCCTGGGAAAACGGGGCAGCCCTAACAGAATCCGTTTGACAGAACAATTGGGTTCAGTTAATATTCATGGGATCTGTCAATTATTTTCTCAACGGTTCAGTGTATCGCTATCTATATTAGAGGTTATTGGATTTTAATTGTGGAATTATTCAGTTTTAAATGTAACGAAACGTGAACTTGTGTTATGTCCTGGAATGTGCTCGAATAATCGACCTTTACACTTCAAATGGCAGAAACGATGGATGGACTGTGTGAAGGATGATATGGCTAGAAAGGAGGTCACTGCTGGGATGACGAGTAATAGAGAAGTATGGAAGCAGTAGACATGCTGCGCCGACCACAAATAAATTGGGATAAGGGCAGGAGAACGATGGTAGTGACACTTCAAATGACTCTATAATTCTTTAGCCAAGTGAGCTTCCAATCAACTCCATTAAAATCGTGTTTTTCTGTTTTTATTGAAAACAATTAACGTCTGAACTTGCGACTTTAATGACCAGGCTTTCGCAGTATGTTGTTAACAATTTACAGGGAGATGCGACTGCCATTTTTTAGAGTATTCTTGAAGGCCGTAAACGCCTTATACGACACCCTCGAGATATATAGGATAGGTGAGCTGTTTTTAGCCGACGTAAAAAACAATGCCACCGTAATACAAAAAGACAGAACCTTTTCGCATACGCCCTTTGCTTTATTAACACCGCAAAGCTTAATACTCATAAAACAGTGTAATCGCTTCTACGTTAATTTACAACGCACTTATTCAACATAACCCGTTGATTGCTGTCAGTAAACTTGCTTAACTTTAAAACGCGACAGCGATAAATTTCTTACATTTTATGTCAACTTGCTTCCTATTTCATAAATCTGCGGATTACCATGGTCGGATAAAAGGAGTTTATTACCAGTTTACGATATTCGGTCATTACTTCCCCTTTGACATTTGGTGTCGTTTAGGATATTGTTGCAATCTAAACATAACCATGTTATATGAAGAAGATTGTTCTAAAATGAACCTTTGGACTTCGTAATAGGGTTTCATCAGTTTCATGTTCATCAGTAAATATGTTTGGAAGTCCGCAGAGACGCGTCGCCTGACTGATGGTTATCCGATATCCATAAGATGGTATGCTAAATCGCCGTTGATGGTCAGATGTGTTATTCAGTGTACAGGATGAGTATATTATTATCTGCCTTTACTGTTACCTTTATGACATGATTGTTAGTCGCCAGTCGTGATTGTTCAATAACGTCATAAAGTCCTGTTGTTCTGTTGATAATTTTATTAAAAGTAATAAAATGAGCACATGCAGATGTTATGTTTTCTTGCCGGTTAGATAAATTATTAAATAATGTTTTTTCTGAATAACACAGGGCTGCGTGCAATATTTCCTTTACATTTCATTCCACAGTTGAAACATTATTCAAAAATTAGCATTGGCCACCTTGCGTGCCTTGCCAAATAAATTCACGCAGGTGCATTTTAAGCCACGCTGCACGCCTATTCCAATGAAAAAGTCGTTTAATCTACATTTAACAGATTCTACTTTGAATATTACAGTCTACTATTGACAGATTCTACATATGACAGATTCTACATTCGACAAATTCTACTGACAGATTAACTATTCTACATATGGCAGAGAAACGGAAAAACTTAGCAACAAAAGTACATTCAGCACAGGATTTATTCTAAGAGGTTTCGGTGGCGATGTCGCGATGATAACATCTAGATCGGATCTCCTTGCGTGCCGATCCGATCTTCAAGCCCCTGCTTTAATGAGCCCTGGTGATTCAGTCTCGTGGGAGTGGCTTGAAAATTGTCCGTTTTTATCATACATACGACAGCACTTATGTAATAGTGTGCTTATTATGCACATACATCAGCATCACTTTATCTTTGCTTAGAATTGTGTTTCCTGGATGGTTGTTTTCTGATGTGTCCGGTGGCTTTGGAATAACGGAAAGGTAATAAAAAGTAAATCTATGTGTGTTTCTGACTTACTAACATTGTACAGGGATCACGAATTAGCTTGACAAGATTGGTGGTTATGCCTACGTAGCGGTGCTTATTTCAAGATATTTATTCTATTTACCATGGTCAATATTTAGCGGTGGCCGGTGGATATTCCTTAGGGATATAAGCAGTGATAGCCTAGTGGTGTCACCGTCGGACTGCCAAGTCATAATATAATATAGTCTCAAGTTCGAACCCAAGACACGCACCTCTGATTTTTAGGATTTGTTTGCATATTGTATAATATTATCACTTACTTCGGTGAAGGAAAACATCGTGAGGAAACCAAACCAGCATGCCTGAGAGTTATTTCTCGACGGCATGTAAAGCCAAGTCAGAGGCCCAAACTCTGACACCAGGTTTTAGGCACTAACCACACGATAAAGCAGAAGAAGGATATTGATGTCAAGTTCAGATTTAATCTCACAATGTACTAAAAACAAAATTTTATTAACTCATATTAATCCGTGAAATTAGTTTTATTGACGTTTTACAATATTTGCTTAATCATTCCGATCAATAATTATATTAGTGCTCAATCATTCAGACATCCTTGACAAAGATTTATGTTCTTATTTGAATTGTTACGCTTTTCATTTAAATTTTAATTATAACTGTGATTTGATTTTGGCTTACTTGCTGAACATAGATCCTTAATCTTTTCATTGTAAGATTTGAATGGAACTACAAGGACTTCTGTGTGGATTGGATGGCCATAAGAGTAAAGGAAGACCAAAGAAACGATGCGATGGATGGATTGTGTGAAGGATGATATGGCTAGAAAAGAGGTGACTGTTGAGATGACGAGTAATGTCGTCTTCTTCCATACTCAACTACCTTTGTGTAAGCAATATTGACAATAATTGAAAGTTGCAGCCCAATCCTTTATAGGGCAAGACTTGTATATTGCACTCGCAAATTAAGATTTAGATTAGATAGTGACCGACTCAACAAATTTCATTTTAATCAGTATTTCCTTTTGTATTCTTTATCACCTCCGGCATTGTAATCATTGTAATATCTATCTGGTTATGTTAATCATATCTGCATCTTATTATCTAACGGTCGCATAATGAAATTTTATTCAAATGAGGAGTTAAACATGCAAGAACTTGTCGATGTTTCTCTGAATCTCTTTGTGTGAATTCAGAAATTTTGTAACAATATGTGATGGCACTAAAGTAGTTTTCTTTATTGGTGATAAATTAAGAATTCGTTTTGTTTAAAGCGACTGTGTGTTAAGTTTTGTGAGGTATTTATTCCATCTATAGTACTTACACAAAATAAGTGCACTAAAAGTTTTCCACAGAGCGCACACTTAGAGAGGGTCATTGACTTTGTTTGAAAATATCGTTAGTTTAACAAAAATTTTGAGGTGGCGCAGTAGTAGAGAACTTGAAAGGATTTAAGGGGAGGCTTTTGCCCAGCCGTAAGACATTAACCTCGTGTATGGAAGTTGTAAGCAGATGGCAATGTCTTATTTGTTTTTTATATCTTAACATCGACAAAGTTGAAGTGATATTTTTCTTAGTATTCAAGAAGTAAGTGGTTTAGCTAATCTCAGAACCAATGATTTATAAATTATAATTTATAACAATAAAGTTAACTTTAATAAACTTCATTTTCATAGCCAATAAAATTACGTTAGCGAATATTCCTTTGTGGCTCCTGGTCTTGGCTATAATTTGACAAGCATTGCTGATTTAATTGCTTCTTTAATAGACCTCTTTTGTACGACGAACGCTGTGGGAGTTGAAGTGGGCCAAAGTGGGTGTACGGGAGCCGTAACAATAACATTCTCAGTTACTATTCGCAAGAGAGGCAGTTATAACAATATCTGGCTTGTTAGCATAGCAACAGACTTCCTTAGCCTAACCATAGACATATGTATAATCTAGTAAAACATTTAAGTAATAAATTATGAGTACCCAGTAATGATCAATGTACTAATTACTTCACTTCAGGCTAGTGTTGGCCTTTTGCACTTTGCGATATTTGGTTCATTAGCTACACGGTCATTAAGTCGGCGAGCAATTGATCATACGTTACATCTCTATTTCACAAATCTGTTTTAATTTTACTGCTCTGCTATGCAATCTGCATAGGGTTATCTATCATACGTCAGGAATTAACCTGATGTTACAGAATGTCCTGGTCAGGAATATAACTTGTATACCGGAACAATTTCAGTGTTCTACTTTAATGCAATTCCAATTTCCAATTGACTAGTCTCCACGGATAGAGTTCTAAGATTTTTTGTTTTTAGCCAATTTACATCCATTTTCAAGATGACTGAGTCAACTGTGAAATGATGTTTTAGTCGATTGTTTTATTTACCTAAATAAATATTATGATCGACCTGCTTTCCTTCTTAATACATTTTTTGGAGTAAGTATTTTGTTTTTATTAGTAACTTTAGAATAGAATATTAATTTATTGTTGTATGTAGGTGTAACAAATAAATATGGGAAATTTAAAAAAAAACATACCCTTTCTTCTTCTTCTTTCTAGGGTGTAAAATGAAAGAAAGAAAGAAAAGACTTATGAGCCTAGATTAAGAAATGTTTCATCGCTAACCCTATCATCCTAATACATCAGAAACCGCTGACACGAAGACGCTGCAGCGCTGTTAATTTACATCAGTCACGAGCACTAAGCTGCGACCCAATGAACTTTAGATGAAGATGTTACGTAAGCCTATGCAAATCATGAGGATGCACCAAACGCAGGCTTTATGTAAACACTTTCACGAACTAATAGAGGTTCTATACGTAATGCTAAGGTAATATAAGGGAATGAATCGTGAGGGTTTTGATTTGTTGCTTTATCTTCTTCATCTTTGTTGGCGCTGTTAAGGGTTTTATTATGTAATAAAATTCACACTACATGATAAGTGCTTTTCGTAACGGCGCTTGTGAGTGCCTTTTTTGGTTAAGGACTCGGTATGCTTTCTAATGTTATAAGGGTTTTCTCCTGCATACGCTGTCGAATCTTTATCCACTTATCGATTGGATTGATAGCTAAAATTATGTCATCGACAAATTATAGTAATTTCTTATAAAGTCTAAACCATAGAATAAACTGAAACTCCATCCAATCCATACGGATTGAATCTGGTTTGTTAAAATACGTCCAACTATTTTCAATTCTATTTTTCACGTACATTTATTTGAGATTCAATACGCAAAACACGTTCATAAGTGAATTCACTTCTCAGTATTGTCCTGTAAATAAAGCTCCATGATCTGTTTACTTTAGCTCCTAACTTTCCATGTCTGTAATACAATTCAGTCTAATAACAGTGAAATTTTGCGTTAAACCCTAAACGGCCCTTTTACTGCATGTACGTGTAGGAATGTATGTTGTTTGTCGTATGTAGAGATAGTATCAGCGATAGGAGATAGCACCAACAAGTTCAAATAGTCCGACCCGTAGCAGACCCTGTATTTATTGGTGTCTTTTCTCATTGTGGTGGGCTTCTATATACACTTCTTTTGCTTTATTCTTTTCTTTACTATTCACCTGTTCTTTATTTGTGTTGAAAGGTTGGTTACAGTTTGCTGTTAGCGTCTTTGTGTTGTTATCATTATCATCTCCTTTTGAATCTACCTCGTCTTGTTTTCGCTTACTGCCTAAAAATTCTTAGCAAAAAACATTTCTACATTTTTATTAGGAAACAACGAGTCTCGAAGTTAGCTGCTGTCGAAATCGCACGGGAGTTTGCTTAATAAAAGGGAACTTAAATCATGTCAAACAATATCAGTTTAATATCAACCTTTTTCCCACGGGGTAAAGCACGATTTCCGACGCAACACCGCAAGCGTGTTCTACACCTGTCTGGCGAAGGATCAAGAAACTTTAATCTAGCTCATTACTGCTCCGTTCAAAAACGGCGTATGTTGCCTCAAAAGTGAGTCTACTTACGGCGTTGTTCTTGTTGTTTAATTAGATCATTGAGATAAAAGTAAATGCCACGTTACACGGGACTCGTTTCTGCGTTCGACACTTCAACTTCCAATATCACGACTTTATTATAATTTAAGTTCGACTTTTAGTGCAACGTGTGTTTTTATTTTACTTTAAGTTTTGACGTCTACTTGATATTGATACAGGTTTATTAAACCTGATTTTTTAAGCGTTATTATGTTATCGATGAAGTTATTTCGAAACTAGTTTTGACTTTTAAGAGCTTATTTATTTCAATTTAACGATGGCGATTGAGCCACTTGATAGCATTGCGATTCTGGTAAATGGAAAAGTTTCACTATAATTTATCCCGTCCGTTGTCATAGCATCAAATTCAAGATTATCTTCATCAGGGCGATAGCGAGAAGCACCTGAATGTCAATAATATCTTTTAGCTTTTAATATTGGTAATCTTTTATCCCAATCCCTGTTACCATCAAATGATGTGCAAATGCCTAAAGTTTCAAAGATTACTTGTATACTATAGGGGTTCGTGTGGGAGGAATGCGATATCCTCTCAGTTAAGGCTCTTAGGAAGCGTGGGCACTTGTAATACATCTGTCATTTCCTTCAATCTAACCTTAGCTCGATGAAGGTTAACGTTTAACTGTAGATTGCAATGGGCTGATCTTGGCTCGTAAATTTTTCTTTACCTCTAATGGCGGATCCACACAGCGGCCGGCTTTATGTGCGGCATTCGCAACAAAGCCGGCGGCATTTTATCAGCGAAGCCGCCGCGGCCTGCCGTCGGCAGCGGGGAAACAGTTCGATCACGGCTTTCGATGAGAGTGGTGTCGTTTCGTATTCTTTGACGGGGAATGCGTTATCCTCATCACCGACGAAATAAAAAGGCACTGGCGTATTTCTTCTTTCTAATCTTTGTAGTTGTGGCAAGTGTGCAGATTCATCTTGTGTCATTTGAAACAAACTAGTGTTACGTAGAACTCTACCATCAGATATGCGTCCTTGCCAACCGATATCTACCTAAAAAAGTTACAATTCGCATCAACCACGACAAGCAAAATAATACTAAAATATGTCTTGTACGATTCACAGCCGCGCTTGCCGCGTCTGCCGGTGGCACTTACCCGGCGGCTTTGCTTGTGGTCAAGCCGCCGGCTGTGCCGCCGGGCTGTGTGAATCCACCATAGGACTTGAAGCTATCTTTTCTTTTCGTTCGTCTTTAATTCATTCGGTTTAAGTAAAAGCTTGTATAGTTCTGTTCAAACTTTATGGCGGCTCGGAAGTTAGCTGTGAGTGACGGTCTGCGCAGGTATAACGGTTCAAACTTTTAACAATTTAAGGTATCAGCGGGGCGCAGATTACGCATTGTCTTGACTGTATAATGCGCAGACCGTCACTCGCAGCTAACTTCCGAGCCTGCCCATTTATACCAAGCTTCCCTGATCTGACAAGTCTCTTAAAGAACTTACATGAATATCATCCACGGGTACCAATCTGATTGTTGTCACAATTTATTACTGTGCACACAAATATGCATTGAAATCATTTATCCAATGAAATCCACCTTTAACTTCCAACGCATCTTCACTGCTGTATTACGTCACAAAGCAATATATTCGCACTCACGCCGCTTATTGTGAACGTTAATAGATTCACCCGCGTGTGGGCCATTACAATAAAGCATCGATCATTTGGTTGCGCCGGCGCACAATCGCCGCCGTTAGCAAAGTAAATCGAGGGGTGGATGCGGAAACAGATGGAATGATCCGTGATATTGCAGATGTAACGGTGCGGTTAATGGAAGAGCCTTTAATTTTAAAGGAGTTCAGACTGTAAAGGGGTTATGAATTTGATAGTGAGGCTTTTAGAGCTTGCAATTAAATATAATCTTATATGTTTGTCAGTAGTGTGTGCTGATGCTCGCAGGAAAAAAATACTAATAGCTCAAATGTAGCCTTTCCTACCAGTGTCCAGAATATTTATTTAGTATTCTTAATTCCTGATTGATTGTCTTTCGTTCTTTTTCAAGTTAAAGGGCGTCATCAGCGTCTTTTAGATCTGTGTGAAAATGTATTACGTGCATTTTCTCGTTTAAATTGATTGATTTCATACTTTTGTAATCACCACTCTTTTATCACGTTCGACAGGCCGCAATTAAGCGTCTTTAGCAATCACATCGATATGTTAACTAACAAGCGATCAGCAGAAATAAAAAATGGCTACTAATTTATTGAAAGTATAAAGTAAGTCGACAAACGATCCATCATCGGGTGTCAAAATGTTTATTATGATATAATTTATCGACGGTTATCTTTGACGTTGGATATTTTATTTGTTGTTCTTTGGCACTAGTTTTTATTAAGTGGTTGTCTAGTAAATAGTCAGTTGGAAGACTAGCTGTTGGTTTTTGTTCCTTTTCTTCAGAACGTTTGTTTCCATTCCGCTTGCTGCTCAATCGCGTACATTTTGATTTCGTTAACATTTTGCTGAGTGCGTTTCCAAGTAATCTCCTCTTCCTTACCCGTTCTAACTGTATATTGCTCAGCTCATTCCAAACTACCTTACAATAAATCGAAAACATTATCTGCAGAAATGCTCCAAAGGAACCTATCAACATTCATCGGTGTTAGTCTGCCCCCGAACGTGCGCAGGAGTGCACCACAATCCGTTAAGACAATGGCGATGGGTTACTGTTGTTTTACAATACAAATTCCTAACACAAATTACATGTGTGCAGGTTTCCGCAGTCGCCTCTCAGCCGTTTTTCATTGTTCCGTGTGCAAATTGCCGATAGGTTCTTGAACGGTTTCAGTTAGCGCTATACCTATATATCATGCGTATGACGTTTTCAATTTTCGCGCCTGTTTGGTTAGTATTCTTGTAGCTTGTAGCGCGCTTGGGTCTAGCAGTTAATGCGATAGGCTGAGTTTAGTTGATTAGTTAATATTTGTTCGGCCTGTGGGCTAGACATTCACTATGTATTTGCTTGTATGGGCGTTAGAACAAGTTACTTAAGAGTTTTCGTACTGGTGAAGTTGAACAGTTCCGCCGAAGCTGACTATACTACACATATAATCCTCTTCGGTACTCTATCATCATAAAATAAAAAACTACTACTTACTTTATTCTATGTATAGCTCAGAATGAGCAAAAACTTCATGCTGATGACTAGTTTTCACTTAAATAATCTTTAATTATGTTGAAGTACGTACCTTTTAATAGTCTTCTCCATAATTATTTAATAACCACAATGTTTTATGTCGGTTATCAATGTTTTATGATCATTAATGTATAATTGTTAGTTTGATTAATATTTTGGACCCTGTGTGGTCTAAGTCACGTTTAGGCTCTCATCAGGCTCTTAAGGGAGTAATTAGCGAGTCGGGTAATAAAACTACATTATGAAAATAATTTATATTTCGATTTATGGATCTACTATATTATCAGATTTATCGATCAACTATATCATCAACATCATAAACGTTGCATCCTTAGCTGAAGAGATGTTTTTGCAATGTTATTAAAGCAATATTTCAGTAATTATTTATTTTTATATGAATAATAATGAATGATGACTGAAATATAAGGAATGCGACACAATTTAATGAAATCCTGTTTTGATAAACACAACCATCTAAGCACCTTATCTTAGCATCAGTCGAAAACCTGTCATTACATTAATCAATATTTTGTAACTTCCCAAAATTACCGTAGCAATGCAGACCAATATTTTCCCAAACATAAATGTTCGTGACAAGATTCCAAGACGATGCTAATAGGATTATAAGAAACTTCAATATGCCCTACTGTTCGTAATTCATCGTAATACTGTTAACGGATTATACGCTCCGTAATCAAGGCTAACCGTAGTCGCATATCTGGATAAAGGTGTTGATTTATTCTGATTTTTATAAGGTTTCCATTTAGATTATGTTTTTATTGTGACCTGTTTATTGGTCTGATTTCTGATCTGGTTTGAATATTTAGAGTCTTATAACTCCTTTAGGTTCATTGACTTTGTTCAATTTTGACTTTTACAACTATTCTCCAATTTGTTTAGTTTTAATTTTAACATCACCATTGGGTTTATTTATATTATCAAGTTTACCATTGGCATTCACAACATCTTACTAAGAATACCGCTAGTCTGAGTTCAAGCTGATGCTATGTACTTATCTACGCTTACGAACATGGACGATCCATCAAACGATACTCCTCCAGTTTGTCACTTACACGATAGCCTCTTGAAAAGACTTATTTAATAAAGCGGTAACTGCTTATTCGTTGATGATTACCTTGTCTTTCTTACTATAACTTAATTGAATTATTTGGGTCTTACTAGTACCTACTTACTTGAATTAGTTGTCTCCCTCTTCCATACTTCTCTATTAATCAACTTATGGGTCACCCTCGTTCTAGCACACAGTCGATCCATCATTTCTTTGGTCTTCGTCTACTTGCTCTAATTAACATGTCAAACTATTTTAAACAATTAATCAAAACCTTATCAGAATTCAGTGAACGTCCATAGCGTGTTCTACAAATAGTAATTCGTAATCCCGTCAAACTTTATGTCCCTTCGCCAGGGGGCCTGCCCGAGACATCCCTTTAGCATGCAAATACAACGCGTGACAAATTAAAGCTACGTGCCAGCAAACATTGGCTTCGATCCAATGTCTATAACCTAGCAATAATGCTAATTGTGAAATGATTTATGAGAACGAAGAAAGAATGTGTAATTGTGCGTTCCTTTATATTATCAGGAAGAATAATTTTCTTGTGAATGGTTCTGGGAGAACAAGCGGAGTCTAGAATCCCAAAGGTTATATTAAGTTTTCTCTGTGTGTTGCAAATTGCTTTGCATCTTGCCTTACATTTCTAAAATTTTGTCATACGGAAGTTGTAAAAGTTTATTTTCATCCAGAACACAAATTACGAATCTATCTAGGTTACAATTTACAACTGCAACCATTAGAGCTTCTCCTTTCTTTGTAACAATTGCTCTATACAAAAGATTAGCACTTATAAAAGTGAGTTCATCCGTTAGCCGTATCATTGCATTATCTTATTTATTGTCGTCTCCGCCCACAGACTTAGATGTTGCGTTAGAGTTTTAACGATTTCTCATGATTTACCCTGTCTTTTGTATAGCCTGTTAATACTGGGTCTACTTTTTGCACAGACTTACAACCGGTCAGGACCGCTTCGCTTGTTTTATTGCACCTATAAACCACTATAAATAATTTCACTTAGAACAACCGCGCATTACAGACAACGCCTTGAGACTTTTTGCATAAAATCAAATAGCTCCATTTAATATATGAAAAGTTTTCGCTTCTTTGTTTGTGTTGAACCGCGTGGGAGTATGAGCAGGTGATGCATTCATTTGCAGATCTGCATAGAGCAAGCCCGTTGCATCGGTATTAAAAATAAACACTACAATATTGTGTTAATAAGAATTTATTTATGTGGGAACGTTAATCAGTAAGCTGGTATTGTAGCAATTTCATAATTTGTCTCGAAGAAAGATGTCTTCCGCTAGGAATATGCTGTTTCACCATGTTTTTCTTTTTGTAGTGCTAGGAGTTGTATTCACATTAGATGTGTAAGCATGGCATTAAATCACATGAGACAGCGTATGACTAAAGTCGTTACTGTGCCTTGGAGGAATAAATCTTTGCACTTGCACTCTATCCCGAAGTTTGTTCAGAACTGTGCACATTTTAAAAGTCTTTATCCGTTTACATGTCTTACGGTGACTATTTACTTGTAATTTTGTTACATTAACTTACAATATACGCTTGACCTTAATCGTAATGAGAATTTACAGTGCTTGCAAGCAAAGGAGTATTGTCCTTTGTTATGTTTTCTGAATCTTGTGCTATAGGATTTAGGAAGTGTGCTTACGAAACTTTGGACATAATAATAGGATAGTTTATGCGTGTCCTAATTTCGATTAAATGTAGCCTGAAGTTAAATTATGAAATGTCGTGCAAATGTCTCTACATTGTGTGCAAGTACTAGAAATTGAAAATACGCATTCACGCGTAAAACCAGAATCTCACAATACTGCGGATGAAGTATTACGCCATAAAACCGCTAATGAACGCTTTACTTGTTTCTTAATGAAAACAGAACCTTAGATACAACATGTCCCTATAGAAATAGCAAACTGTTTAAGAAAAGGACATCATAAATTCGTAAAGTTCGTCTTGGTTTATAATGTTCGATATTCACATTCCTGCAAAAGCAAGCAACGTGGATCCATACATTTGCTGAATATCACCTACAAACTATCTGCCTATAAATTCCAATATAATGTAGACCCCAAGGCTTTGAGGTCTTAAGCTTCGAAACGATATATATACAGGGGTATCAATACACATAATTTATGCGACACCATTTATTTTTCTGCTTTAGCTTGTGGGATTCCAATGATTGTAAATTGCATTAAGATATAAATGGATTTGTAAAGCGTTCCCAAGGTTGTGCTTGTTTGCTTAATCGTGAGAATTGGTGGTGTGATAACTGTGTAGTTTGTAATCCGATTAATGTTATCTACTTCGGTACCAGAAAGTCCAACACTGGGATTTGCTGGTAGCCTGTCATGTTAACTTGTAAAATATTGTTGGAACTGAGACAGTTGTTACTACCTAAAATTTTGACTTGATAAGTTATTGTTTGGCGTAAAGTTCTTAATCACTTCTCGGCACCCTTCAACCGCCAAGGTTCGCAGATCAAATAGTGATTTCTATCCGAACATAAAGTTTTAGTATTTACTGTGCTTGAAATATCTTTATACTCCCATACACCTCTAAGTCATTTTGTAAGATTGGTCATTTTTCAATTTCAGATGATAACATGTAGCACTTAAAAGGATTCTTTTGTTAAATTTACTACTGTGATATCTGCATCTGCTCTTCACTATTTATCTTTGGCAGATTCTTCCAAAGCTTTACTGTTATTGCATTTCTGTGATAAGTAGCAGCCTTTAATGCATTTCTGATATTTCTAGTGGCTTCAAAACTAAATCTTGTGATTATCTTATTTATTATAATTTAAATCCTTTGATCGCAAATATTCGCAGTACCATCATATTTGCGTTTATACTAGATGTTATTATGAACGTGAGAATGAGTTTGTACCACTTGTGGGTCGGCTGATTAACGGAATCGATCTTCTACTTTTGCATCAATATAGTCCGTTTTACAGCGATAAACATTCAATAAACTGTCTCAGTAATTCCAATAGTATCTCGCCTATTTCAAGAAACCTAATCTTCGTGAGTAAATCCTCGGACAAAAGTTTCATCATCATCATTAACTTGGCTTATTGCAGTCTATAGCTAGTTTATTATAATTTAAATCCATCGATTACAAGCTTTCCCATTACCATCAATAAGATCATAGATATAAGTGTTAATTTGTAATAAACTTGATGCGTTTTTATCGCAATCTCTCCTGTCAGTTTAGTGTCAGCTATCCCTTGGGAACTCAGTTGAAGGTAAACTTTGATTCGTATTCCACTGTGTTGCAAATTTATTATCTCATTTGTTATTATTTTGTTGTTCCATTGCATTTCTATTGTTTGTGCGTCGGAAGACAGTTGTTATTTCATTTTTTTTATAACCGAGTGAGTGAAAACACGTGTAGGTGTTGTTCGTCTATATCGCATGTGGATAAAAGTGTTGTCGGATTCTCTATTGTGTTTGAAGGTATTGGTTTCTTTTATTCTTTTTGATAGGATATTTATTTATTACAGCTTGTGCTACGGTCTTGTGATATTGCTTAGAATGTTGTGTTTATTCAATAATAGAATGTGTCGAAGTAAACACTTCTATTGTTACGACATGGTCGATTATCACTTCAACATTACTGTTTAATTTGTGAGAGAGATGAGATATAAAGTGCAAGTGATTGTTGGAAATACACATCTTAGTGTAAGAAGAATATAAACTGCAGGATTAAAAGCTTTACATGATATTGTATTAAAATTAACATTTTCATGGTTGCGGTCGTGGGCGATGCATGATGAGGCGACATGCTGACTCGGCTTATTTGTAGACGTAATCCATAACTCTTTTGCATAATATCTTTTAAATATCGCGTGGTTTATTTTCTTTTATTTTTTTATGTTATTTTCAACTTTATCGCTGGCAGTTTTGGGTCGTTAAGCTGCGAAAATACTCGTATCATTGGACACTCATTAAATAAATACTTGCGTTCAGTTTAGGCGTGTTGGGTATCTATGTAACACGGTGCAACATAAAATAAATAATTTTTTGTTCGTTTTTTCTGATAACCTTCACGTCTGCGTATTTTCGCTAGGTATTTTAAGTTGAACGTGTATTAGCAAATATATTAGTGTAACGTAGAATATACTCTCTTGTTACAGTGAGATGGGGCGGTGGAGTGCGCTCCAGCATGGACGATCAACGGCTTGCCTTGTTTTCTTCTGTCTACTGCAAGTGGCGAGGACAACGCCCGGTAAGTACCATCCTGTACTAAATAAAACCAGTGTAGTGTAACTTCTTGCGAAAAACTTGCGGCTAAAATAACAGCCGCTCGGATCGTTCTTCATGTTAAGTCGCGCTTGCCTGGGTTGGTCCGTGGATAGTCGACCACCCATTATATGCTGAGTATCCTCCGTACCTCGGAAAGCACGTTAGCCCGTTCGTCCGGGCTGTCAATTGTAGATCTTTGACAGTCGTCACACGTAGTCAGTGGCCCGAAAGTCTGACAGCCAGTCGTACCTAGTACTTACTGGTTTGTGGGGTAGGATAGGCAGTCACTCCATGTAAAATAGTGATATTCAGCTGCATCCGGTTAGAATGGAAGCCGACGCCAACTTAGTTGGGAAAAGGCTAGGCAGATGATGAGTTTAACTTCATGCAGTGGTTCATCGCCCATACATTTAACAGGATCTAGAAATGTTGACATTTCTCTATAACATATTACAGTATTTCTACTAATATCTAACGAACATGTACTCTCCTACCCAGGCTCCCTGCTCCTGTTGAATTACTGTTAGTAGTTACACTGTACTGAAACCTTCAATGGTTTCACTGCACTAAAACATTGAATGCTTTATGTAGCAGTGAAGACAAAAAATAACAGTATCCCATCTTAGTGTTTATAAGTACTGCAAACACAGGCTTCTATTATGGATCGTTAAAAAAAATGGATGAGGGTTAATGGACAAATGCAATTTCCATTTTTTACCCGTCTAGACTAAGGCTAGTAGGTTTTTACGACATCTGAAAACTAAGTACCAATAAATTTGATTTAAAAGTGTGTCTCGAAGAGATCTACGCATTGGAATGGGCAACTACAGTACTTTCACAGTTATTTATTATGCCTTGTGGCTGGGACTGTTGCTTCAATTTTGGTTTTTAACCATTTTCAAAAGCGCCTTTATCTAATTCTATTATAATAAAGAGGTAAAATATGTTTGTAAGTTTGTATATGTACGGGGTAATCTTCGGAACTACTGATCCGATTGCGAAAATTCTTTCACTAACGGGAAGTTACAGTATCCCCGAGTGTCATAGGCTACATTTAAAACGTTCCCGTGGGTACATTTCCGAACATTACGGAAGCGAAGCCGCAAGCAAAAGCTAGTTTGAAATAAATGCTTTGAGTTTGAGAAGTGGTAACTTATGTCTACCGAGTTCACTAACGGTCGACCACTTTTCTATCTTATTAGGGCCAAAAGGGTGAAAAGTGGTAGACCGTCAGTGAAGATACCTATGGCAGAAAACAAACATGATACTACACCACATCTAGGCAGTGGGTAAGAAAAGTCAAGCCAAAATAATATTGTTCTATAACATCAGTCGTGTTTTAATTATCCTACATTACATAGGGCTATAAATCCTTAGAAAAACCACACGCGTCGAAATGATGTCACTTATTAGTTATTTTTTCGTCGCGCTTTGAAACATAGTTACACAAATAAACATAGACTGCCTAACAAGATCAAACCATTAATCGTGTTTGTTAACAAACAGATCAATACTCCATTGTATTGTATTTACAAATAATGTCCGAAGAATGGGCCGTGTAATAAAATAACGTCACCGCTTCATGCATCGTAACTCAATGTATCCAATGAAGCTTGTAAAAATCGCTTTTATAGTATGTATAAAAGCGATTTTTACAAGCTATTATTATTATTTATATTATTATTTACCGATTATTACTTTTCCGTTTCAATGGCAGTATGTATGCCATTGAAACGGAAAAGTAATAATCGGTTAGCAGGATAAGTATTGTGATCTACGTCCTTTTGTAACTCAATGGCAGGATTTTTGTGTTATTTGAGCAGATGCTAAAGTTGTTGTGTGTTAAAACTATCGTCTTTTGCTGAGATTAATCGACGCGATGAGATTACCTATTTAAATTGTATGTGTAAGCTAGTTATTTAAAATTCGATTCATTGATCACTACAGAACAAACATTTTAATAAAAAAAAAACAATATCAAAAACATTAAAAGTTACAACCCTATTGCTTCAATGGAGCATAGGTATATATGTCCTCAACTAGACTTAGTTTCCATACTGTCCATATTTATACTGTGATAGAGGTCTGCCTATGGCTAAATACAGTCAACAAAACCATGCTCCCAACAAAATGGCGCTACAACTTTTCCCGTAACATAACCGCAGCACGTTCCAACTAATTTATTTACAACAAACAGTATTAATTGCCTAAAAGCCTGACCGAACGATTTACAAGAATCCTACGTACTTCGAAAACGGTATGAACAGTATTTTCTAATTGGAACAAATACTTATATGGAAAGTCCTGGTTTCCATTAGAGGGAGTAAAATATATGTGCTTATTAAGATCATGTGTACGTACTAATTAACGCTGTCTTCTATGGTTGTAATTTAGGTGTATTATTTCGAGATATGCCCAATGTGACAAGAAAATTAATTGATTGGTTCTCCGGCTTACATAATGTAACGAGTTTCCTGCCAGTATTGGTTAATTTGTGACATTTTATTTAATTCATCGAATTTCATGATAAGGTAATGCTTTGGTAATTAATCTATCTATCTACTTATGACATAAGTTGGTAGTTTAGACACCTAATTAAATAAAGATTCAAGATTTTGTGCTAGATACTGATCTGTGCACCTATTTCTATATAATACTAATTATTAAAATAATAGAGAAATTATGAATGTTGGTTACTCAATTACGGATGATCAGTTTAGCGTAGGCATTTGGATTGCCGTATTGGAAAATAGACCAGCCATGGTCCATGGGACTATGACCAATTAACACATGGAATACATTGTAATCAGGCCAAGAGTGCGAGTAAAACAGCGTGCAGCAACTAGTTTTAGCACTACCTTAACCGTCAGTAATGAAAATATCGAAATTTATTAAATAACTACAGTTACGTTGCTCATAGACTGTGTAATAACTACTTAGTTAAATCAGGATTCTCGTGGCTATTTATTATTAAACTTACTAACTTTACGACCAATCTTAAACTATCCCTGTTAGTTAGTTATTTATTAATTTTCGTTATAATACGGGTATATTTTATAGGTTCGTATTTTATTAACTGATTTAATATTGCTGAAATATTTCTTAGTGAGTAGCATTTATCGATATAATGAGCTAAGGGCGTCCATAAACTTTTGATAGTTTTTATCAATAACGGGATAAGGAATCCAGGTTTCACGAATTTTAAACCTCACTCTGGAATTCCTCAGAAAATGGGCTCCTTGGCAGTAAAACTGACGCTGTCATGCCGTGATGCCTCTCTACGCTACCGCTATCGACGCCCTTGTGTGTTCTTCTTTCTTCTTCTTTATCGTGTGGTTAGTGCCTAACCTGGTGTCAGAGTTTTTATGCCGCCCATGGGCCTCTGACTTGGCTTTACATACCGTCGAGAAAAATATCTCTCAGGTATGCTGGTTTCCTCACGATGTTTTCCTTCACCGAAGCAAGTGATAATTATTCAATACACACATGATTCCGAAAAATCAGAGGTGCTGCGTTCTTTATTTTGCTTCATATTTTGATACAGTTTTTATAAATTATGAATTCTAATATTAACATAGATATTTCACATCTACCGGGCGTCCCGTGACGGCCAACTTGAAAAAAAAATCTAAGCGTTCCTTGCAAATCCAAAAGCTCAAAAGAAATGTCTGGATTTGCTATCGCTTGTTCACTGACGGTCTACCACTTTTCACCCTTATGCCCTATGTAATAAGGTTGAAAAGTGGTCGACCGTCAGTGATCGGTAGTACCTACGTAACTAAACAATCAAGTGATTCGATTGGCTGTTTATAATTCATTCAACCCATCATAGCAGATTACGCGCACTAGAAAATTTTTTGCTCATTGCATATCTGGCAAAATAGCTAAAGTAATTATGATGAGCGCTGAAATACACAACCGAACTACACGTATTTCGGCACGTCTATACATTCCGATATCTCTGGAACCGCACCTCCATATACAGTTAACATTATCGCTAAACAATTTAATGGGAAAAGGAATGCAAAACCTTAATTAATTGTTGAAAGGCCTAACGAAGCTAAGGTCTCGTGCACCTGTCGATTTTCTTATTTATTACTGTCTGGTTCATGTGAGAGTATTTGCTTATTCTATCTGTGGAACTGCGGGCTTTGTTGTAACCCTTATCTTAATGCATTGTGTTTCGTTTCCACGGTGATAAATGTGGGATTAATGGTCCACAGATTTGTTTTACGATGTGCTGGGAAGACTGGGAATGTAGGAAAAAGGGGTGAAGGGGGGGAAAGTGTCTGAAAAATTGTTGAATGCTAATTGAAGTGTGTAATTGAATAATTTCTCGATGAATATGTGTTGCAATGTTTTATGGGACTTGCTTGCATACGTAACGTTGCGATGCTCAAATGATTTAGTAGGAACTTAGTGTTGCCACAATTAGCAATGTGTTAATGATTTAATGAGTATACTTATGTTGTTTACAGGTCCATGTGAAGTGGAAACGGGTCAGTCTAGCATCATAGTTGACATTGAAGAGAGCAGAGGCGATCGTAAGTAACCATTTTACCATTAATCTTTTACGTCCATATTTGTAAGCCATAAAATAGTAACTAAGAACTGTTAAAACTTGAGCACTTAAAAGCTGAATAATATGTAGTTTTTTTACAAGTCGACTAGATACTTCAACCCCTAAAGTCAGTGCCCTTCTGTTACTTGCCCCCACTTACAAAGAAAAGGAGGGGAAACAGGTGTCAGGTAATGCAGTAGGCTGTAGTACTTCTTTGTGGTGACTGTAGTATATCAACCACACCTTCATTCTCATATGCCCCACAAACAATGGGACACTTGATATCGTTTCCTGCCTGACCTGTTGCTTGCGCATCACAAGAGCTGATGAACGCTACTGAAAGTGCCAAACTCGTCGCCGAATTTTGGGCTGACTCAAATTAAATTGACATCGACACGCTAAGAAGGAAATTTTCATATACATTTTCTTCAATTTCAGGCGTGAACCAAAGCACAGTGCCAGCCCAGCTGCCAGTAGTCGGGGAGCCAGGTGTAGACGTGTTACTGTCCACGGTCTTTCCTAAGGGCCCGACGTTGTTCCAGCTCGATGGAAAACGATTGCAGCTCCTGCAGCCTCTCGACAGAGATCAGGATAACTTGTCGCATATGGTGTTTCAGGTACTGTGGATTATCGTTTCTTTAAATTGGATAGGAAGTAGATATATTTCTCTGAGATAGTGGTGGTTTATATGAACGTTATCTTTATATTTCGTTTAAATTACATATATTATGTTGAAATGAAAACCAATGAAAGGTTGCGATTAACAGCTTGGACGACAATCTTTGGATTTTGTTGTTCATTCTTTTGACTCGCTTTAAATTTTCTACAGAATAAATTGTGGCAGATGTAGAAAACTGATTTTAATTTGACAACTTTTCGAATTTTCAGGATAAAGATAATAAAAAAAATCTAAGGTCATTTGGCCGCATGTAGGTTTATAAGGTAACATCACGCCTGTAATCCCCGAGGCATTAGGCAGAGGTGTACCTAGTTCACCCACATTTCGTCGGTTATGTTTAAGTCCCATGTTGGGCGAGCCTATTGCCACCAACCGGGCAATAGGCGCATAGCATGTCGGGTTTTGGCGTTTTTAAACGTATGCAAAATCAAATCATATAGCACTGCATATTAAGCAGATAATGAGCTGCACGCAATCTTGTTAGATAACTCAATAAAACGTGTGGACGGACGATTGAATAATTTAAATACACATCTGTGACTAGGTCATCGATTAAGTAACTGTTACACAACAAATATACACTATTTCTTATACAGTTCCCACGATCAAAAACTTATTGTCAATTCATCCGCCATTATTTATCATTGTTAAAATAAATTATCTATCATAATCATCTTATGATAATTTGTCATATAATTTATAAAGATCTTTAGACACCTCATAAGTAGCCACTTAGCAATCGATTTCCAACTTTACAATTCTGAATTAAAGTTCCATATTATCTAAGCTAAAATATGGACCGATATGTTTCGCCTTAACCGAATTAAGTCTATTAATATATCGCCTAAAGCTAATATGGTAGCTATTAATCTGTGTTAGAAGTAATTTGGGTTATAATTAATGGGTGTGTTTGCAGTTGGTTTGCCAGGTGAAAGCTACGAAGAAGCGGCGGACGATACCAGTGATAGTAAGAGTGTCAGATATCAACGACAATGCGCCGATCTTCCAAGGGACGCCTTACGAAACTTCCGTTTCTGAGGTAAGATTGTTACTTTAGTGTATCGAAATAAAGTCGATTTTCGTTTAAATTGTGTTTGTTGTTACCTAGAATTCTTCCATTCTATTTTACACAATGGATTTATTCCGAAAGACATTTTTTATACTTATACTAAAACCCGGTACAATTTGATATTTGTTACATCAGTAGAAAAAAGGCGGACATGGAATACTTGCAACTGCTGGCCGATAGGTCAAAAGCTTTTCTATTTTATTCATTTTAACATAAACCTACAAGTCTTCACAAAACAGCTGTAGCATTACTTTCCACAATACATTTTTCATGATATTTTCTCCTACTTGAACACAAGCCTTATATTATTTCAGCTGATACCGATTGGCACCACAATATTCGACGGTATCAAAGCACTAGACCTCGATGCAGGCGTCAACGGTCTAGCAGAATACTTCATAATACCAGGAGATAATGCAACGTTAGAGGAAGCGAACGCAGTGGACGGCTATGGAAGCTTCGCGATACCACTGCCTCATCAGGGGCAAGTCACAGTCAATAGGAGCTTGGATTACGAGCGCACGCAGAAGTATCTAGTCACTATCCTTGCTTCTGTAAGTATCTCTGAGATTCTATTGGTACTAGGAGATAAGATTTAAGAGGTGTACGCAATGGACGGCTATGGAAACTTCAAGATACCACTCTGCCTCAGGGAGGGGTAGGGTAGGGGTAGGGTTTGCTTTTGTGAAAAGCAAAATTGACAGAGTATTTGGGTTCTTCACAATGTTGTACTAGGAGATGATGAAACGTTAAGAGACGAATTATAGTGTTTGCTGACTTTGCGAGTCATCCGGATTGGCAAGATTAGTCCTGGATTTCTAACAGCTGCAGTTTGTTTCTAGTAAGCTTCAAAACAGCTGCACAGAAAGGAAGATGTTTGTAGTAATTCATCACTTGTTTTTTTCCTTTATCGAAGCAGAAAGAAAATATTAGATCAATTATCGCTTCTTCTAAAACAAATGTTTTTTGTTTGATTCGATTGCGAAAACGTTTAATAAAATGAAATTTCTTCATAATAATTTCAGGACCGTGCCCGCGACACAAAGGGACGTCTATCCAGCACCACGACGTTGACAGTGCACGTACAAGACGACGATGACCAGGATCCGTCCTTCATATACAAAGGATGCACGCTACATGAGGGAGCTTGCTTCAATCCGGAGTATACTAGTTTTGTAAGTGTTACTTGGCGGTGTAACATTACCATACTGTACGCGACCATTGACAAAGCATATGGAATGACAGAACAGTGTATCAGTGACAGTGCAAGTCGAAGTTTTTGTTTCTTGTTTCTAAAATTCATCTCTGATCATCTACAGCCGGGATCTGTCCCAGTAATAATGTGTCAGATTCCGCTTAATCTGAGCAGTGGACACTCTATAAAGGCAAATAGATGGCTGTAGCCATAACTTAAAACACGACCTTTGGCTTTGATAGTTCTACTGTGAGACGAGGCCATCTTAGCCATTGATCAGTATGACGACAAATAATATCTATTTAGATTCAGACCCTCAAAATGTTTCCTTAAAGATATCTTACATGAACAATGCTATAATATATTCAAAAATCATATTGAAACATGGCGAGAATTAAACACTCGGATCTGATAAAATAATTTAATATTTAATTTAAACCCAACTCTCCATCCGCAGGTAAACAGTGGCGTTCTAGCAGGCATCCTAACGATCGAACCAGAGAAGATACAAGCAGTAGACATGGACACATTGGACGCCCGGATCAAGTATACCATCGATAGCGGAGAACCCGACTCCTGGGCTACGTACTTCGCGATAGATCCTAATACTGGAGGAGTTAGGCAACTTGTGCCGGTTGATACTTCCATTGCTAAGAAGTTTCAGTTGGTTATAAGGGTGAGTTACAAAAAGATACTTAAAGACTATGATATAGCCAGAGTGATTATTATGGTTAAGGGACAATGCAGTAAGAATGTTTTTTTTTTAATATTAAATGGGATTACTCTTGACTTCAATCTTGTCCCGAGGACAGCTGATATGAAGTCGACGAAAGAACGAGCTAACCCAAAAGAAGCCTGTTAACTCGCGACTTAAATAGATTGGGGTCATATGAACTTGGGACCACCGACACAGAATGTCCACTAAAGTAAAAAAACACTACAAGTAAAAGCATCTATAAAAAAAAATTAAGTGAGGGTGATTCCATTGGATCTGTATGCAGTACCAGTCAAATCAGAATAATAGTATTTGTTTTAAGGTCTTTATGAACTTGTTTCAACTAGGATCAATGTAGAATTAAAACATGGTAGTGACAGCACATTTGGTGAGCCGATTATTATTGTTCCTAGTGTAATACTACGCTTCCATCGTCGCTTCTTTAGACCATCCCAAAACTAGCAGCCAGAGATTAATAGATGGCCCTTTTTAAACTGCAATATAGTGGAACAATATTAATGATTATGTTATCAATCTTTCTAGGCGGAAGAAGTAACGGAAGCTCGTCGATTCACAACAGCGAAACTAACGATAACAGTACGTCCAGTAGACGCGAGCCCTCCCGTGGTAGGGGCGTCCTCCGATGAAGGAGTGGTGGAAGAAAACTCCGCTAAAGGCACCAACGTACTGGATGCTGATGGACACCCGATTAGATTGACTGTTTCGGATCCTGACTTGGTAAGTGATGAATACAATAACATTTCCGTCTGATGGTGAACCCCAACGGGTGAAGCTAGAGACCTTATGCTAAAGCCTGCCTTAACATAAATCTTTGGGGACCGCAAAAGTATTCCAAAAAGGTTAATATTCTTGCGTTACTTATACACTAACTTACTTAGCCGATGACAGCTGGTACCATTGTCATTTTGTAGATCTTTGACAGTCGTTACAGGCAGTCAGTGGCCCGAAAGTCTGACAACCTGTCTTGCCAAGGTTTATCGTATTACCCAGTACTAACTGGGCTGTGGAGAATAGAATAGAATAGAATATACTTTATTGTACACCAAAATTGTTACAGAACGGTGGAGGTCAGATAGGCAGACGCTCCACGTAAAATACTGATATGCAGCTGCATCCGGTTAGACTGGACGCCGGTTAGTCCCCAACAAGGTTGGGAAAAGGCTAGGCAGATGATGACTTATAGACTAAGTTAAGACGGAGAGGATACAATAATAATGATTATATTCATCTTTATTTGTGAGGAGTATATGAGACAGGACTGCTTTCCTTCCTAGACCACCAAATTCTGCGACTTATTCAAAGTCAATTACATCTAAGCGAATCAACAAGTATTATTAAACGCACTACCGAGTTAACTGACGGTCTACCACTTTTCACCCTTATGTCTTAAGTTAATAAGATTGAAAATTGGTAAACCTGTAGTGAACACGGTGGTACTCCATCTGCAGTTTATGTTTACACGCTTGCTTGTAAGGATTCCCCTTCTTGACTCAATGTATTGTTTTTCCAGGGACCCGGAGACCCAGTGCCAAAATATACGTTTGAACTGACAACGAACTTCTTCGACATCGACAAAGACGGTTTCCTGGTTGTCAGCGACGAAAAACTCGACCGAGACCCACCGAACCCTGGCAAATTCAGATTTCAGGTAAGAACTGATGTTATAGTTACTCATGATTAGTCGATCTATAGATGATTGCTTCATCACTTTTGGCGGCACTTCACATTAAATTGAAATAAAACTATCACAGAGACATTGAACCTGTAGGTGGTAAAGCAATGACGAGCTCAACTATCTTTTTAATGCGCCTGTCAAACGCCGTATTGCCTGCAACGGTACATATCGGTCGACTTGCTGTTTCATACAGTGACCAGTGTCTAATTTTAACGATCGCCTTATTAGGCAATCCAACAACAACAATACGAATGCACGCAGAAGAATTTTTTTTTTAAACATATTTTTTTCCCGGATGTGGGAAAGGTAAAACCTGATTTTGCCTTTGCTTATACTTTTAAATGATTTCTTCACAACCGTGGAATATTTTATTTTAACAACCCATAGTAGGTCATAACATCTTCTGTTAAAGCCCAAAACAGTTTCATCACTAAAATGTCAACTATTCTATCATTCCAGGTGGTGGCCCGTGAAGCCAACGGCGGAGCAGCGTCAGCGCCGTACTCGCTGGCAGTTCGGTTGCTCGACCAGAACGATAACGCGCCAGTCATACCTAAGACTCAACCGATCATTGTGCCAGCCAGTTTGGAACCTGCTGAAGTTCATAGAGTCAGTCATTTTGAGTTTTTTTTCTTTTTTCCAAACGTATATATAATAAACAAAAATGGTGTACCCAGAATTATTTATATTAAATTTATATATATTTTTATTTTTGATAGGTTTTAGTGGATAAAATAAGATTTTTTTGGAAATAAAAAAGAACATCACGCTTGTAATCTCCGAAAGATTACGCAGAGATTTATCTAATAGTACAACCCCATTTCGCCAATTATATTTAATAAGGGACGACCCATCCATCAACCGAGCACAAATCCAGACCCCTTGGCTGCCACTGAGAAATTCCTGATGGAAAAACCCAATAATAATTTACCCGACCCGGGAAACAAACCCGGTTACCTCATGCTCAGCAGTCGCGATTGCGACCAACGAAAGAAAAGAAGAGAAAATAATGCCGATCGTACTTACAAAACCTGGTGGCTTTTTTAGAAAGGAGTCGACTTCCAAGTCTTACTGGATGCAGCTGAACACTAGTATTTGACATAGAGCGACTTCTGGCACGCTTAGTAAAATAAATCTTTCAATAATCCTTTAATCTTTAAATCCTCAGGTAGAGGCGATAGACATCGATGAGGGTGAGAATGCACGCATAACGTACAGCATATATCACGTTTCTAACAATGGCGGCAACAAGTTCACTATACACCCTAACACTGGAGTTATATGTAAGTTGCACTTTTTTGTAGTTACGTACGACTAGATGTAGCTATGTCTAGAGAGAGGTGTTTGTGTGTTTTTATTTTGGTCGTACAGGTCCGCTTTGTTTTGATATTATGGTAAAGTATTGAGCTTTCTATAAGGTTTTTATCTTAACATTTTCATGAAAAATCCATTAAATGTTACGCTGTTAACGGCAGCTCACAATGTTTTACGTGTGCAAAAGTACAGTTACAACTTTAAAATGTTCCATTAGTTTCAGTTAAATAAAAATAAATACACATTTGACCATAGGTTCCGTAACCGCCTTCCGGTTAAGGAACGGTTTCTCAGGTTTGGTTCTGTACAAAACGACGATCAATGACAGACTAAACAAGTAACTCCCGACTTCGTAAAATGACTTTTAACATCCGTTACATAGAACTTGAAATAGCCTAATATCAATTCAAATGTTTGGTGAACAGGGGACAATTTTTGTGTGTTATATTGATACCGCTGTGTTGGCATAATCTCACGATTGAATTATTTCTTCATTTTTCACACAGAATCCCTCACGAATCACGATTTTTCTTTTCTTTGAGTGACTTTTACTATGCAGTTTTATCCGCACTGTTGCATCTGGTGATAAAAGTAGGTATTTAATACATGGTGAAAGGCACACTGACGCTGAAACGGTTACCATGAGATTAGTATTTTTCATATCGGTAATTAAATAAAACAGCTGTTCCATACATTTTCACTGTGTATTTTCATTCAGCCGTTTTTTTTTATAACCGACTAATAATTTCTATGTGTGTGTGTGTGTGGGGGGGGCGGGTTCAGAATGATGTACTGCGTCGGTGTCCCTCCCACCCTGTATACGCAATTAATAATATAATCACCGTGTTTGGAACTGCACCAATCACTTTATTAAGATTTTTATATTCTCAAACAACTTATCCCATATCTTCACCAATCAATTGACGCAAATCTTCTCTCTCTTTCACAGCAAGTACAGGCCGTTTACAAGCCGGAGAGCAATACAGCGTCACAATTCGGGCTACTGACGCTAAAGGCCTCAGTTCTCAAGGCATCGTGGAACTGTCGGTAGCACCAGGACCTAATACCAGGCCTCCGCAGTTCTCTTCTCGAGATTATTATGCACCTGTGTCTGAAGGGGCTGCTATCAATTCTACAGTCACTACTGTAACTGTAAGTTGAATTTTGGTCTTTATGCGAATATAATTAAGGTTAATTTAAAAAGGCCTCAATTCTCAATGCATCGTAGAACATTCCGTGCGGGCCCAATACTCGGCCTCCACAGTTCGCTTAGCGGGATTATTATTTTTATTCACCTGTGTTTGAAGCTGCTTCTATTAATTACACCGTCACTACTATTACGGTACGGTAAGTTGAGATGACGACTTTTTGTAAAAGGTGTTAAGGTACAATCTACAAGACTCATACTAGAACTTTTAGCGGTGCCAGCAAGCACCTTGATTGCGAAAACACTCGGAATGCCAATTTCTACATCAAAGACATGTTTAAAATTTAAAACTCTCTGAAAACACATCTTTTAAGAAACATCAGCTAATCTTCAACATGGACACTGTCTAGTGTCTAGCCTTAATGTATTACTGTAAGCTGTTAAAATGGTTGAATCAGTCTTCTGTTATTTCATTAATTAAAATTTTATTTTTATTTGTTCTAGGCCAAAGATCCAGAAAACGAGCCAGTAACCTACTCCATAGCATCGGGTAACGACCTCCGACAGTTCGCAATTGGTTCCAACACTGGCATCATTACAGTCATCAGGAGTTTAGACCGAGAAGTGCTGACGAGGTATCAGCTGGTAAGTTATTACTTTGAAAATACCTGCGATCCCACAATGTAGAACCATAGCTGGGCAAAAGCGGCCCCTTAAGGGTTGACTGAAACACTGGTAACGCGAATGCGATTTCAATACCGGTCCTGAGAGACTTTTTGCGGTATAGTTCTATTCAAACTGTATGTAGGTATGTGTTAGCGGCGCGATACGACATTGTAAGAGGAAGTGCGCGGGGTATGAGCGGAAGAGGGGCGAGTCTCGGACCGCCACATTTTTTTTGCTAATAGACAGTGCCATTACAAACGCGACATGCAACGCGCGCTTCCTCCGCCAAAAGTTTTGTACCTACATTTTGAAAATATAAACCGTTCTGCACAGCTCGTCGTTTTCATCTTGACCCACACTTAACATTGGTCATTCGAACCGGATCTTGAATGTATAAGACTCCGCCGCCAAGGTCAATGATGGTAAATACCCGCAGTACCATTCGAAAACAAAGAGAGGAGAAGGAATTGGAGTCAAAGCTACAATTGGCAACAGGAGCACAGGAAATGCCACCGCCTACACCAGTAAAGAAAAAGGATGATGAACTTGAAGTAAAAAGTTCTTGTGCCGCGAGTGTAGTGAAATCGGAACGAGCTGGAAAACAAAATCCGCCTTCACATGCATCACGTCAGTCAGTCAGGTCCAAGAAACCGTCATCATCACAATCGATACAAGCACAAAAAAGGAGACTGGAACTAGAAGCAGCCCAGGCGAAGGCGCGCATAGAAATGGAACTCATTGATAGAAAATTAGCGGCTGACCTAGCCGAACTCGACGAAGAATACAGTCCACCATCGGAAACATCGGAACAAAATGACGGCGCGGGTGACATCGAGAAGTGGTTGGAGCGCAGTCAACATGAACTTCAGCAGCTTGACAGTGATAAACACAAGTCGCACACGAACCCGACCGACACAGAAGGAGCAGTTCAACAGCTTACGAGCGCATTCAAAGATCTCGTCACGTCGTCAGCCATCCAGCAAAATACCAAACTGATGAGTCGTCTTAGCACACCGAAAGAACTCCCTGGTTTCAGCGGAGACCCAACAGAGTGGCTTCATTTCGAGCAAGCTTATATGGAATCCACAGAGGTTTGTAACTTCACCGATAAAGAAAACCTTTGGCGGTTACGCAAGTGTTTACGTGGCGCCGCTCACGAAGCTGTAGCCGGCCTGCTTATCAGTGGTGCTTCATCTACAGACGTAATGTCCACTTTGAAACTACAATTCGGAAACGTAGACGTCATTCTTTCTCGCATCGTGTCAGACATAAAAAGGATGAACAATCTTTCTGCAGATTACCATCGAGAACTAATACCATTTTCCGTCAAAATAAAGAACTACGTCGCAGCTGTACGAGCCCTCGGTCGCCATGAATACCTGCAAGGCATGGAAGTAGCTAACATTATCCTATTTAAGCTACCTACCACCCTGCTCGCGAAGTGGACAGACTATAGTTTCCCGTTTATCACCGCCGAATCACCTAAACCTAGACTAGATGTACTATCAGAATTCCTCACCGAAGAAGCTGTGAAAATATCAACCTGCAGTGCTACTTTATTACAACCTAGAACGGACAATTTCAAACGTAAACAAAGTGATAAAGTGAACAATATACAAACTATTCTAGTACAAAATGGACAAAGTGAAGAAAAGTGTCGTTATTGTCGTACCGGTACTCATAAATTAACCGAGTGTAAAAAGTTTAAAAAAATCGCTACGAAAGGACAGATGGTCGCACGTAAAGCGTAACGGTATTTGTTATCAGTGTTTAACAGCGCATCATCGTAGGGACACATGCACCGCTCCCAGCTGTGACGTAAATAATTGTGGACAATCTCATCACCGATTATTACATTATGTGGCGCGTCAAAACAATAGTGAACCCGTGCCAGCGGTACAACCTGAAGTTCCACCCGAAACTGAAGTTCCATCCGAGACAATAACAAATATTAATGTCAGCTGTTCCGTTATGTTAAAGATTGTACCTATAAACATTCACGGACCCAACGGAAGTGTGAGCGCGACCGCTCTGCTGGACGACGGTTCGACTGTGTCGTTGGTTAGCGCTTCGCTGGCGGAGAGAGTGGGGCTGCGCGGCCGCCGGGAATTTCTTCGTGTGTGTGGCGCGTGGAACGACACGGAGCTAGTGTGCAACGCACAGCGCGCAAAAGTGACTTTGTGTGGTGCTGATAACAAGATGTTTACAATCGACGCGCGAATCGTTGATGAATTAAACTTACCGCCAAGTCTGTCCACAGTAAATAGTAAAAACTACGCGCACCTAAGTGATATCAGCCATAATTTATGCACAGAAACACAACTACAACCACAAGTCTTAATCGGACAAGATAATTGTCACCTTCTCTTACCTTTGGAAGTGAGGTTGAGTAAACCCGATGAACCCTGTGCCACCCGGACGCCTCTGGGCTGGTGCCTGCATGGAAGGGTACCTAATGTTTACTTACCTAATTCTGCTGTACGCCACTCCTCATTGTTTGTCACTAGTGACGTCATAGACGCAGAATGTGAACTACGAGAAATCCAGGAGGAGGTGCGAAGGTCGTTCTCAATCGAGTCTATGGGCATATCTGGTAAGCCAAGACAGAACTCAGAAGACTTACGCGCTGTTGAAAGTTTAGAACGAACTTCAGTACTCATCAATGGTCAATGGCATGTTGGCTTACCTTGGCGAGACGAGAAATATGTGATGCCGGACTCGTACCCGACGGCTATGTGTAGACTGAAAGGAGTAGAACTGAAATTAACCAGAAACAAAGAATATGCGAATAGGTACAAAGAACGCCTACGACATCTATTCGATAACGACTACGCAAAAATATGTAATAACTTAAATGTTACACCGAAAACTTGGTACTTACCTCACTTTGGAGTCGATAACCCCAACAAGAAAAAACTGCGTTTAGTGTTCGACGCGGCAGCTAGAACAAATGGATTATCACTTAACGACTACTTATTGAAAGGCCCCGACCTACTTATGTCGTTATTCGGCATTATGTTAAGATTTAGAGAAAATCGAGTAGCCGTGTCTGGAGATATTAAAGATATGTTCCTCAGAGTAAAAATTCGACCAGAAGACCAGGACGCCTTCCGATTCCTATACAGAGAAGAACCAGCGGGACCTATAAATACTTATGTAATGACTTCCCTAATTTTTGGTGCTAATTGCTCGCCCTTCGTAGCCCAATTCGTAAAGAACAATAACGCGAAGCAGTATGAGTCATCAATGCCCGCTGCGGCTTCTGCTATATATAAAAGCCACTATATGGATGACTATATAGACAGCCTACCTGACGAAGAGACCGCGATACAGCTGATTCATGACGTCATGTTAATTCACCAGAAAGGCGGTTTCGAAATGCGGAATTGGACGAGCAACAGTAAACAAGTACTTGCGAGCTTACCTAAAGATTTACTCGGCGATGCAGCCGTCAAATTTAAAATAGGTCAACAGTATGAAGGCGAACGCACGCTTGGATTGATTTGGCATCCAAGTGATGATACTTTGAGATTCGACGTATCTTTCAAGCGGATACCCGAAAATATTATAACGGGAACACAAAAACCTACCAAGAGAGAAATGTTACGTGTGGTCATGTCTATATTTGACGTATATGGCATCCTAGCACCGTACACCATAAATGGAAAAATTATTCTTCAAGAAACTTGGAAATTAAATATTAATTGGGATGATTATATACCTGATACAGTGTTCGAGAAATGGTCAAGATGGATCAATTTATTGAAAACATTACAAGATTTTGGCTTGCCAAGGCATTATCCGGCTGCTACCATAGGAGTGAGCGAGAAGAAAGACAAAATTCCCCCGCCATCCAACACGAGCGCTACGGCTACGAGTGCTACGAAGATTGCTACGAACGTAGCGGACGCGGAATCGGCTACGAGCGCTATGGCTATGACACACAGCTGTTGCATGTTAAATGATGGAAAGATTCCTACTCATGCTAGTTATAGAAACCTACAGATGCATATATTTTGTGATGCGTCTAGCAAGGCATATTGCGCCGTCGCGTATTGGAGATGGATTGACGACAAGAATATTATACGCGTAGCATTCATTGCGAGTAAATGTCGGGTTGTAGGAAACAAACCGATTACTATTCCGCGCTTGGAGCTTCAAGCTGCTGTCTTAGCAGCTAGATTAGCAGACTCAGTTGCACGAGAACATACAATAAAACCTGAGCGACGAATATTCTGGAGCGACTCGACAACAGTACTACACTGGATAAGAAATGATGCTCGTGATTTTAAAGTCTACGTAGCAAACCGGTTAGGCGAAATTGATGAGCTAACCAAGATGAATGAATGGCGATACGTACCAACAAAGCTAAACGCAGCCGATACTGCTACGAGAGAAAACTACTCCTACCCTGTACTGCCAAATGAATGGATATACGGCCCAACGTTCTTACACTGCGAAGAAGACGAATGGCCGCTTGACGTCATATCTGGTGAAAGGAAAGAAACACTATTGGAATGTATTAATTTAATAAAAGAAGATACACAACATATTTACTTACCCGTACCTGATGCTACTCGATTTAGTTCATGGCTACGCTTACGTCGATCGGCTTCTATGGTACTCAAGTTTATAAATAAATGCAAGAAGCTTACCTTTGAGTTCGACGACACTATGAAGAATGCTGAAATATTATTACTGAAAAAGTCACAAGCTGAATGGTTTAGCAAGGAGTTATCTGCGATAAAAAACCACAGATGTGTACCAAAAACAAGTAACATACTTACCTTGTCTCCTTACCTGGACGAACACGGAGTGTTGCGGGTCGGTGGCCGCATCGGGGTTGCTGCTGGTATTCTACCTGAAACTAAAAACCCTGTAATATTAAATGGAAGAAGTTATATTGCTAAATTGATCGTCAAGTATTATCATTACTACTACGCACACGGAAATCAAGAAACTTTAGTAAATGAAATCAAACAAAGATATTGGATCACCAGACTTAGACCTACCGTTAAGCATGTAACATCTAAGTGCTCAACTTGTAAAATTAGAAAATCCAAACCAGAAGTACAAAGAATGGGAGACTTACCTGGTGCTCGAGTGGCCCATCACGAACGGCCCTTTACTTACTGCGGTGTGGATTTATTTGGTCCCATGGAAGTTACGGTGGGAAGACGTCGCGAGAAAAGATACGGCGTCTTATTTACCTGTTTGACAGTACGAGCAATCCATCTGGAAGTAGTTACTAATCTTACAACCGACTCCTTTATTATGGCATTGCGAAGGATGGCCGCGAGACGGGGATGGCCTCAATATTTGTATTCCGATAATGGAACAAATCTCCGAGGAACGAATACGGAGCTGAAAAAAGCTATAAAGGAGCTGGACGAAGAAGTGCTGAAAAATGAGGCCTTAAATCGAGGAACAAAATGGACTTTCATACCGCCTGCGAGTCCCCACTGGGGTGGGGCGTGGGAAAGACTCATCAGAAGCGTAAAGACCAGCCTGAGAGTAATCTTGAAAGAACGTGCGCCGAGAGATGAAACTCTTAACACTCTGTTGACAGAAGTTGAGAATATGGTGAACAGCCGGCCGTTGACTCACGTGTCTGTGAACCCAAATGATCCTGAAACATTAACACCTAATCATTTCCTGCTGGGATCGTCGTCTGCCTTACCTCACATCGGAAAATTTGATGATTCAGACGTATATCTGCGCAAACAATGGCGAATTGCACAGAGATTGGCTGACATGTACTGGCGCAGATGGGTCAAGGAAGTACTACCGGACTTGCTGCCCCGCAAGAGGTGGCAAGATGAACGCAAAAATGTACAAGTGGGCGACTTTGTACTTATAGTGGACCCAGACAGTCCCCGCAACTCTTGGCCCAAAGGAATTATTCAGGAAGTCATGCCAGGAAAAGATGACCGAGTCAGAATGGTTCGAGTAAAAACGAAATCTGGAATTTTGACTAGATCGGTTACGCGCATTGCTCGGATACCGGTAGATGAAGAGTGCTGCTGAGGCAGCACTGGGGTGGGGTATGTTAGCGGCGCGATACGACATTGTAAGAGGAAGTGCGCGGGGTATGAGCGGAAGAGGGGCGAGTCTCGGACCGCCACATTTTTTTTGCTAATAGACAGTGCCATTACAAACGCGACATGCAACGCGCGCTTCCTCCGCCAAAAGTTTTGTACCTACATTTTGAAAATATAAACCGTTCTGCACAGCTCGTCGTTTTCATCTTGACCCACACTTAACAGTATGTGCAGGTATAACGGTTCAAATTTTTTGGCGGGTTGGAACATCTGACGTAAAGCTGCGCAGCAATCAATTCTAGATATCAGCTGGGCGCAGAGGACGCATCGTTTTAACTGTTTATTGCGCAGACCGTCACTCGCAGCTAACTTCCGAGCCGCCATTAAGTTTGAACAGAACTATACGTTCGGCTTGCAAGACCTGTAGGGATTTGTATTCTTCTATTCTTCTGATAAGACTCTCATCCCACATATCTTCCTTACTAAGTGTCTCGACGCCCTGTCCTATTGTTTAATTATTTATTACTTAATTAACAAAATCATTACAATATTCCAGATGGTAAGAGCCGAAGACCCAGGGCGGTTATCGAGCACAGCGACTGTGAACATCAAAGTCACCGACATCAACGATAATAACCCCAAGTTCGATGAAGATTCCTACGTATTCCATGTTAAAGAAGGTAAACAACTGAACATGTCGCACCTTTAGTAATATAAGGACTCAAATCAAAATTTTTGTAAAGTTTGATTTTGAATGTTAAGGGCACAAAACGATATTATCAACCGGCTAACGCTGAAAGAGAGAGAAAAAGAACATTAACGACTCGGTTATCTATCTCACACTCCCCCCGCTCGTCTCCCGTTCTTACTGCAATTCAGAATCTTTAAACACGTATTTCCAAAAAACTACTTTTTTGTTTTAAGCCTTTAAATTACTAAAGGTGCGATGTACACATAACATAACATTACGCCTATAATGTTCGATGTTTCGGCAGAGGTGTACCTAATAGTGCTCCCACAATTCGCCAGGTTTGTTTAAGTCCCATGTTATTGCGACAAATCCAGACGCCGTGGCTGCTACCGAGAACCCAATAACCCTGCCAGACCTGGGAATTGAACCCAGGACCTCATGCTCACCACAAGACAAACGAGGCAATTCCATACTAATGAGGATTTTTTCCATTTTCCAGGCGCCGCTAATGAGGTCGTAGGCGAGGTGCACGCAACAGATATAGACGAAGGTGTGAACGCGATGGTCAGCTATAGCATCCCAACGGACCTGCCTTTCAGTATAGACAACGGAACCGGTTTGATCACTACCAACACCAAATTGGATTATGAAACTACTAAGGTAAAATCAAAAGACGGATAATTAAATTGCCAAAAAAAAAGCTCAAGGCATTAAGTCCGCCTTTGTACAGTTTTTTACTTGTGCATAAAGTTTTAATAAATAAATTCATTAATTATCGTCTGCCACGCCTTTTCCCAACTATGTTAGGGTCGGCTTTTTGTCTGACTGGATACAGCTAAATACCAGATAGATGCTAGATGGAGAGACTGCCTATCTGACCTCCGCAAAGCAGCCACTGGGACATACGATACCACTTCGTAAGACGGGTTGTCAGACTTTCGGGTTCTGACGGTTCTGACTTCTTCTTTATCTTAGTGATAGCTACCAAAAAATATATTATAAAACGATTGATTTGAAACTCATCAGATATTAAAATAATACTTATCTGTTTCCAGGACTATGCCTTCGTAGTAACAGCAATGGATGGCGCGATCGACAAGCGACTCGGCACAGCGAGTGTGACTGTACAAGTGACAGACATACCTGATGAAGCACCTGTCTTCCACAACCCAGTCTACTCGGTGCATGTGCCTGAAAATGCGGCTAATTACCCTGTTGTTAAGGTTGAGGTTAGTATAGCAAGCATATGATACCAATTATAGAGTGACTACGCACGACAACCAATCAGCTATAAAAAAACCAGTTTATGCGGATCTCTCATTGTCTGGGAAATCTATACAAAGCCAGTCCATGTTATACTGGAAATGTATAGCTTGATGATTGTGTCGCTGTGTGTATAAAATCACGGCCGCTGAAAGCTGTAACAACACAAAACATCTTATGAAGGACCATGCACCATGGGCTAATAAAAAGATATAATAATAATAATTGCCCAAGTTTAGGACGTCATGTTTCAGAAAAAGAACGGTGGTCTAGTTCATCAAGTTCTTGTTCTAATTACGGATATACAGGGTGGGACACTTACGCTAAAACGATTGCCACGTACTCAGTACAACATTCTGAGCCAGCTATCATTCTTAACCATACAAAAAAAATCTGCTGTTCAGTACATTTTGACCGTGTAGGTATTGCAAAGAATTTCTATGTGGGGTTCATAATGATGTACTGAACACCTTGTATGTTCTTTTTAATCAACGCAGAAAAAAACTCCAAAATATAACAGCGTCGGTTATCAATAACCTTGCCTATTCTTGAAGTTTCCACAACCATTAAAAAATCGCAACCATCGTTCGGAAAGTAATCTAACTCAAAAACACAATATTTTCAGGCCGTAGACCCAGACACGGTGCCCGAAATAACGTACACGATCCTGAAGGGAGACACCGAGCTGTTCTCTATAGACCGCAAGTCTGGTATGATACGGACGCTAAAGCAGTTGGACCGGGAGGCGGCGGCGAGACATGAGATCATTGTGGGCACGGAGGAGAACATGGACGAGGGGCCCGGCGCTGCTACTACTGTTGAAGTGTTTGTTGATGTGAGTACTATCATCAGCCTTTTTTTTTCCGGATGGGAAATCATCAAATGACTTCTACCGCTCTGGGCTGAGCGGGAGGGAGTGTCAGACTTTTACTGACTAAAACCCACCCATGTTCCTTCATCGCCCTTTGTGTTCCGGGGCCGCGGTATCTCTTTCGAACAACCCGCAGCACCCGGCAGGCATCGGCCCTTGCGGGCCCCTTCCCTATGCTGACATCTCTTTGAGGCGCGCGTGGAATACGAACTCGCCGTCGACACGGCACCTCGGCACTATCATCAGCCTACACCAGCCCACTGCTGGACATAGGCCTCCTCAATCGCACGCCACTCGACGCGATTTTCGGCAACTCTCATCCAGTTGCTACGAGCCACCCTGTGAAGATCGTCACTTTACCGAGCCTGAGGGCGTCCCACCTTACGCTTGAGTACTATGATTTTTATTAAGTACCTACTTTTGTCTAATACGAGACTGCGAAGAAGATGGTGGGATTTGGATGTCTTCCTAGGAAATTGGCAAGAAGTGGTGCAGAACCAGGCCCATTGGAAAAGAATAAGGGAGGACTTTACCGATCTGTAGGACAGTATAGTAGTAGACTGCTTGAAAAGGAGCTCTTCCAAGAAAAATAATACGTTAGAGGAAGCTAGAAAATTTGTAGCAACAACGGGAAATCCTCCAAATGCTATCAAAATTCACTGCTGGTAAAAACAACCGTCCATCCATACTAGTAACTAGTTTGAATTTGACAGCGCTTTTGTTGCTAAGTAGTATGCGGTTTTCGTAGTTCAAGTGTTAGGGGTCTTTCGCAAGCGCGTTACTTTTTAGGTGGATTAAAACGCCCGTGCCTACGAGGGCTCACTACTTACTCGCGGTTAAACTTAAATGCATTTAAAAAAAACGGGCTTCGCTTTCATCTGATTCCAGGACAAAAACGACAACTCTCCAATCTTCACCTCCGTGGTCCGTCCGGTAACCATCGAGGGTTCGTCTTCAATCGGCAGCCTCGTGCAGACCGTGCTCGCTATGGACGAGGACGCCACGGCCCCTAACAACCGCGTGCGCTACAAGCTGGTGGGGAGGGGCAAGGCCTCCATATACTTCCACGTCGAGCCCGACAGCGGCGCCGTGCGGGTCAGGGACGATCTCAGGAAAGAGACTGATAGCGAATATACTGTGAGTAGCTTTTTATTTGGTGAAGCTGGTGATCACACTTTTTGGGTAAAATTCGGTCAATTTAGATAAAGGCTACTCAACCCCAGGCCCGCGGGCCGAGATGTGGCCCGCCGATGCATTTGTATTCGCCCTTTCTCAGTAAGCCAATTTTCAGCAAAAAATTTGCAACTAACTGATGTTTAATGTTAACAGCTGAGTAGATAGGTATCTACTGTTACTTTAAGCAAGTTTAATTTACCCGGCACGCCGGTTAACACGAAATCAGAATTTTGGCCCACCTTTAAAATAAGTTGAGCAGCCTTGTTTTACATTATACAGTGGCCTCTAACACAATTGTTTATGGACAGAAATCCCTGATGTTTTGTTGAAATACAGTGGATATAGCGAGGTCCATGCTTAAAATCAATCCGTTTCGAAATTGGACCTCGCAATGTCTACTGCACTTCAAAGTTCATAGAGCTCATTGTCATAGTTCTAACACTTGGCAGAGTTCTTGGTAGCTTTTGCAGTATGTTATTTGACCTGACAAAAAGATATTTCCTTCAAGAGTGTTTCACCACCACTGCCCCTCTACAATACCTTGAGATAACTCCTTGCTAGTGGTTCATTATTTAGATATATATGGTTTACTGTATTTTTCAGGTGGACGTCCAAGCTTACGATCAAGGCGAGCCCATGATGTCATCAGTGTCTAGTCTTACTGTGTACGTCAGTCACTCTGCTACCGTGCCGCCAGATGTAAGTACCAACTCTACCAACGAATACTAGAATGATAGATCTTGGTAAATCTGGAACAAACAACAAAAGATAAAACCTACAAGACGTTGGTCCGACAGGAGACAGGACCTACTCGACATACTCAACCTTACGTGGAAAAGTTTTACAAGAAACTACAACTATCTTTTAAAGAAATAAAGTTTAGTTATGTTTCTGTTAAAACATACGGAGACATTATCCTGAAGCGCATTTCTATCTACTTGTTATTAACTCTACTTTTCAACGTCTTTCTTTCCATGGCCAAATCCTTTAACTAAAACCATTACTGTACCTGTTTTAATGCAATAATAATTAATATGCCATTTTTGTCTACCAGTCTCAGCGAATCGTATTAAATTACCCAATTACTGGGTTGTGGTGTCAGGTTGGCAGGCGCTCCACGTATTAGTGATGGTATTCAGCTGCATCCTGTTAGATTGGAATCCGATCTCAATGCAGTTGGGAAATTAGGAGTCATATTGTTCACATTCCGTGTTGCAGGTGGGCCTCGGCTTCGCAGACACGCTCTACACAGAGCACGTAGCAGAGAACTCCCCGAACGGCACACTAGTCAGAATCCTCCCTCTACTGAACAAGCGTGAACATTCTCCCGACACGCCGCTCAAGTGTAAACTCACTGAGTCGTCGCAGAAAGGTGAGGTAGAAGGTTAGTGAAGAAAATGAAGATATTATTATCAGTGTGTGATCGTGTAGTTGTGTTACTTTTTTTTTGCTATACTGTGTACATACTTCTTTGTGTTTTAATTTTATTGTATGGCGGGCTACTACTGTCATTTGACATTTAATGTTGCTGACTGGACAGTAGGTATGACTTTGGTAAAAATAATAATATCTTCATTTCCTCATTGCTAACAAACATTCGTAAATTATTTACATAACCATGTTTTTTTTTTCAATTTAAAAATGACGTCAACTTAGCTATCCTCGCGAATAACACATAAAACATCTTCCGCAGGAGTATTCTACGTGAAACTAACAGAGGACAGAGACTGCGCCATCTACCTCAATACAAGTTCCTTAGACTACGAAACTCTTGGAGAATACTACTTAGAGGTCCAACTAGAATCCATACAGGGGTTGATAAACCCTGAAAACAGTAAAGCAACGGTCAAAGTGCATGTAACTGATGCGAATGACAACGCCCCAGTGTTTGTCTTCCCTGAACAGAGTAGTATTGCGGTGGCGAAGGGAAAGTATTTCGCCATTGTTACCAAAGATATGTTGTTGGGGACCAATGTTTTACAAGTCAAGGTGAGTTTTCAGGCACTGTGTTATTTACGTACTTATTTATGATGAATACGAGGTCGATGTTGAAAATAAGAACGCTAGAATGTCGGTGTTCGATGCAATAATTGCAATCGACCACGTTTTGCTGACCTAGCGACACAACACGGCCGCACTAAGTGCGCCGCGAGCTCAGTGCATAACGGACAGCTACCGGGTGCATTCATTTCCATCTTTTTCTCAGCAATAAACCCTTTTAAGTTGATCGAGTGTTTAACTTAGTAGCGTAGCGAATACCACCAGGTACCACTTAGTCGCGTCCCCTACAGTCGGAATATGGCCAGAATGCACTATGGCAAGCTTGGCAAGACTTTAAAAGCAATCGACGCGACGGCTCGAATACGTGATCGCCCCGTTCATGCATCACTCATTTGTTTGGAAAACCCGAAGGCGACGATACTTTCGGCTTTTGACGAACAAAAAAAAAATACGTGCCGAATTGAGAACCTCCTTTTTTTTCGTCCGTTAAAAATTAACGCGACGGTCGCGTGCTTGCACTAGAACCCCTCTGGTTAGGACGCGGTCTACCTGTTAAAAACTACTTTTGAAATATCTTCAAATTATTATTTACGCGGCAATAATCGCAATAAAACATCGTATATAAATTACCTACTTTATGAACGACGCATTACAATTCTACTTTTATTACTTAATAGCGTAATTAATCATGTAATGATAGAACTAATTAATAATACATTGGATAATAACTTACATCGCTACCTGTTTCTAACCATTTGTGATCGTGAATTGTCACCAAACTATTGTTTTAATCAAAGACATTCAAATATTTACGAGCGATAGACGGGACAAGACGAAGAAAATCGTGATCCAATACTTGTTACTACTTAGTAACAAATCGTTCTGTCTAATGTCAGTCCTCCGCTTGTCAGGTAGCATTCGTGTGTCAAAATCGAAAATGTTTGGGATCAATTTTTTTTATGAGAATAGTCCCAATGTCCGCTCTAAGTGTTTTTAATCTCTTTGGTTTAAATATACTCCAGGCAAAAGACAAAGACAGTGGTGACTTTGGCAAGTTAGAGTACCACAAGAACTCCTGGACGAAGGCAGCTGAAGAATACTTCAGTTTAGATGCAGATACAGGAGTGATCAGCAATATAAAGACGTTTGAGAACGTGCCCAAAGATGTGCTGCCGTTCAAGTTCAGTGTGACAGCGAGGGATAATCCTAACTCTGCGCAGGATTATAATATTGCGAGGGCTTCTGTCACTGTGAGTACTTTTTTATTATTAGTTATTTTGATTTTTGATCTTAGAATCAGGGTGTTAAGAAATAAATTACTGTTACGGAAATCATCGACGCCGCAAGATAATTTGTCATGTTACTTTACTTAGCCTGTAGTTTCTGTCATACTAATTAGGCGTGAGGTTTATTATGTTTTTTCTCGATTTATTCCTTCATAATTTTTAAAGTTTCGTGTAGTTTAAGTTGCCAAAAGAATAGATTTTTTTTCATAAAGTTGCGCAACATTAAATTAGGCAGTTACTTACTTATAATACCTTCTAAGATCATGAAAACGTTTTAGTAAACAAAAAAAAAAACTTTTAATAAAAATAAAAAGATTTGAATATATAGTTAAGTCGATTGTATACTTCTGTGTTATTTAACTCTCTTAAAATCATAGTAATTATTCTAAGTTTTAATTTAACTTTTTCCAGATAAATCTCCTCCAAAAAGACAACCAACTAGTCTTAGAAGTACCGGACCTAAACGCAGACACAATGCGTCGCCGATCACGAAGCTTACTAACCGCCATCGAAGAGAAAACCGGTTTATACGCCGGCTTAGAGAAACTCACTTCAAGACATTACTTGGGAGAGAATGGGACGCTTGAGAGCGATAACAAGGGAACTGATGTGTGGTTGTATCTGCTTGATCCGAATAGTGGAGAGATTTTGAGCAGGGAATCGAAGCCTGTTAAGAGGTAAGTTTTTATTATACGTTGTTCATGCTTTTTTTTAGTTAGTAGGAAGGATTGGATAAAATAAAAATGTATTAAGCAATAATTAGATGACACTTGGAAGCATGTTAAGAATATCCCACAAGACAAAGTACACAATCGTTTCACGTTATATCCTATAGGAAAATTGTGTCACCTGGTTTTTTTCTAGAGTTGTAACAGTTATGTTAAAATCGAAACTATGATTGTGTTATAAAATTGGGTAATAAATAATAGAGTACATATATTTATATTTTAAAAAATTACTCTATAATTTGTAATACTTATAAAATCTATACAAGTTTAAATTAAATTACCTAGCAAAACTCCACAGACGTGATAGTTATCGATATCTTAATACGTAAAACAAACAAAAACAAAACGTTTTTTTGTCAACGACCTCTGTTGCTTAAAATACCTACGTATCTTTTAACGTGCTAAGAGATATAAAAAAACCGTAG